>JAWNPP010000063.1:0-364956 GCA_035047445.1 Drosophila siamana
TCATTTAATATATAAGTTGGAATTTCTCCTTGTCAAATCGTATACCTATACAGTTCTCTACAAGGCACTCTAACACTAATACAACTATTTACAGAACTTTAAACAAGAAGGAGCAAAAGTTGTAGCCCGCCAGGGTGGGGCAATTGTCGAAACAATGGCCAAAGAAATAGAGATGATGATGGATCTTAAAGTCAGCGCAGTGCGGGTAAGTTTGAACACATTGGAAACCTATTAAAAAGTTATATATTTGATCACATTTCTGTTACCTCAGCGTATTATGGATACCGCTGAGAACACGGCTTTGTCGCATCAAAACGATATGGCTGATAAGATGTTCTCGTACTACAATGCCAAAGAGATGGCGGAGCCGGGTGAGCCGACGCCACCACCTCCCACAACACCACCTGATATGGATGATCAGATCGGTGAACCTCTTATCTATGTGCCGCCTAAGGTGTTGGTTCTAGAGCCTAGACCAGAATTTCACAACACTTCAGTCAACTTCAGCGTCAGTTCGGTTCACGTGCCGGTGAATGTATTTGATCGAGGTTTGAGCTAAATTTGATTACAATATTGTGCTTATGCTTATCTCTCTTTCTGTATATAATGCATATAACTATATATTCGTAGAATGTGTTCGAATATTTTTGCTCTGCTCATTAATCAAATTACTAATCTCTGTTCTATGTACAAGAGCTTACACACGCATATACAACGATATCAAAGAAGAAATATTAATATCGCGAAATGAATTAGTTATATAATAATTGTTTAGTCGACTTTAAACATATTTCGATCGGTAGCATCCAGCAGATAACTTTAATTAGCGCTCTAACTGTAAATATAAATTTAGGACTTCGATTCAATTTTGAACTATTTTTGTAAGGGTTTAGGAAAGAAGGGCTTCTTTTCTAATTTTTTGTTTTATCAAATATTTAAATGCCAGATTTTAAACTAAAAATAGATAGATTTAGCTCTTATGACTATTTGAAAGTTAGTCTCAGTAAAAAGATATCTAAGTATTAAATTAAATTCTTCGGGTTATTATTTATTTCGAAAATATAAATCTTACTCATTTTTGTTATTATGAAGTATTGACTGGATATGTATGCATTACACAATGAATGATGTTTATGTATAATAGAATGCTTTGCCAAAAACCGTACAAATCCCAACAAAGCCACATTAACACTTGACTAACACGTTCACCATATTGCCGAAGAAACTCACACACGTACAAAAAATTAGAATACGCACTGTATTGCACCTGTGCACTGTTTCATGAACTCTTACAATATTTGAGAACAATTTTTCTAGGTTTAGTTCTATGCGAAACCAAAGAAATAAGAACTAATGATTAAAATATTTGAAAACTCTTTCCGTTGCTTCCAAACACAAAAACAAATGGCTGACAATGCGCAAAAAACGACAATTACATAAAAAATTAAAAAAAAAAACATTCAGCATCGGATGTTATTAAGGCAATTCAATGGTCGGAGAATTTGGATCAAATATTTCGTGATAATTATAAAAACGATCCAAGTTTGTCGTGGCAATTTTTTGGCAGTTCAACAGGCTTTATGCGTCAATTCCCTGCATCGAAATGGAAGAAGGACGTGCCGGTTGATCTATATGATTGCCGTTTACGCTCTTGGTACATGGAGGCAGCGACAAGTCCAAAGGATATTATTATCCTTATGGATACATCTGGTTCAATGTTGGGACAGAGGCTAGATATCGCAAAGCATGTTGTCAATACCATACTCGACACGTTAGGTACAAATGACTTTGTGAACATCTTGACCTTTGATAAGGAAGTGAAATCGATTGTTGGATGTTTCGAGGACACACTGATTCAAGTATATATTCTTTTCCTCTACCATAAAATTTATTTTTTTTGATACCCCACAAAAAAACACTAAATAAACAATAGCAATCGAGAGTGCTCGTCTGTAAGATATTCGCTACCCTTTCAGAGATGCGGCTTGGCTTTTAAAATATGCCAAAATATGCCGAAAATATGCAGACTAATACTAATACAATATTCAAAAATTCTTTTGTGATACAAAATTGCACTATTACATTCAAAGCCGCGAAAGACTTTCTTGTTTATTATTGGATCCTAATCAACTTGGTGCATTGTTGTTGTTACAGCTACTCTGTACTTATACAATTACGCTCCTTATTTATGCATCCAATGCCTCAAAATACCTGAGATCCAAGTACTGATATTTACATATAGTGCTAACTATATCTTTAGGCTGTATATACTTTGTATTACAGCCATTTCTTGTGTATGGTCTCCATTTTAATACTCTATGGGTAGTGGATATATAAACATGTATATACATTCATACATATACATACAAAATGCCATTAATTGAATTTATATATATTTATAATATATATATAAAACCAATTAATGCAACCTTACACAAATTAAAACCACTAAATTGGAAAACATTTTGACACACAACTTCGAAATTCATCCAGGCAAATCTGGGCAACATACGTGAACTAAAAGAAGGGATTGAATCGATTAAACCCAATTCGATTGCCAATTATACCGCCGCACTTACTAAAGCATTTGAAATTTTGGAAGATACGAAGATTAATTCTCGCGGAGCACTCTGCAACCAGGCCATCATGATAGTTGGTGATGGAGCACCGGAAAATAATCAAGAAGTTTTCCAGTTATACAATTGGCGTGATCCGCCCTATAGGCCGGTGCGCGTGTTCACCTATTTAATTGGTAAAGAAGTGGCAAATTGGGATGATATACGGTGGATGGCATGCGAGAATCAGGGCTATTATGTGCATCTCAGTGATACTGCAGAGGTGCGTGAAATGGTCTTAAACTATATACCGGTAATGGCTAGACCATTAGTATTGGGTAGGCACGATCACCCCGTTATCTGGACTCAGGTTTATGCAGACCTCGAGGTGGGTATCTGAATCAATCTGGAAGCATTCACAAAGCTAACCAAATCTATAACGAAACAATGCCATTTAGGATACTAAGCTATCCGACCATTTGTGGGAAATCAAACAGTGCGAAGAACAAAAAGCCGATGTCCTTGAATACAGGCGGGTCCATGACGACATGCTGGAAGCCAGCGAAATGCGTAAGCGAGCGTATCGGCGCACGAAGGAGGTCAGTCCACACATAATTCAAAATTGCAAATCCCCCATGATAACTTAGTAATACAGTGTCAACACTAGAGACATCTTTGCACAATTTATATTCAGATTTCATATTTATATTTATCTTTTATAGACTTGGAACCAACCAGTAGACTCCAATGTTTACCAATTCATGACCACTGTATCAATGCCAATTTACGATCGACGCGAAAATGCGGTAAGTCAGGTTCCTAAAATCCCATGTGCCCGGGCACGTATCAATCTTGAATTCAATACCAAAAGTTAGCACTCTAAATTCTTAGCGAACATATTTTAAATTACTCTGCGAAGTCGCACGGCAAACAACGATGCATTCATTATACTCTCTCATCATCAAACAATCAAAAACAATAAAAAAAAAAACAAAGAAAAACATTACCCAGATAAATTTCTATTCATCTATATAAATACTCACTATTTAATACAACTATATTAATATTTTATGCGTTATATATATATAACACACAACAAATACTACTACTATCAAAACTATACACAACTATACTACAGAATATCACCGAAGAAGTTTTAATAAATGAAGCACTCTGGGAATTGCAAACACGTGAGGTACAAACTATAATGCCAAATTCTAACAAAGCTACAAAATTAACTTTAAATTGAGTAAAAGTACATACTTGCTGTTAAGCAAACGTTTTCTATACGCCAATTAATTGCAATATTGATTTATCAAATATACTTTTATGTATATTTATATATATATATATGTATAAGACTAAAGTAAACAATTTGTTATACTTTGCGCTACATTACATAAATACTTATTCCATATTTAACCGATATACTTAATTATGTAACTTATTCGTATATAACTATAGCTAACATGATCTAGGATCATGATATTTTATTAGCTAATTTTTTGACATTATAGTTGACCACGTATTCTTACTAGGTACAATCTAATCCTATGATTAAAAAAAAAACATACAAACCAAATACAAATTCAATAAATCAATTCGACTTGTAAAGTATATACCAATACATAATTATATATAGCATATATAATTTTCTTTTTATATCCATAAATATACCATTAAATATAGATATGCCTCGTTACATATTTAAAAGTAAAAGTATATAGAAAATTATTATATAGCATTATGTGTAGTTCAATTTGACATTTGTTGTTACACGTAAGAATCAAATCATAATAATAACAAATTATGTAGCTAATACGTGTGGCAAAGAGCCTCCTACAATACTAGTATTTATGTAAAATGTATTAAATACACGATAAAAGCGAAAAAAAAACTCCGTTATTGTTAGGATACTGTATTAATGGTTCTGTAAAAAGCAACATCAAGTACTCATACTTAAGCCAGTGCTGAGGCCTTAGAGAGCACACTAACAATAAGGACAACAGAACAAGAATTATTTATTTTAATATTTATGTACAAAACCAGAAAACACAAAATTAGGAATCGACAATTAAGTTTTTATACCCTTCATAAGATCTGCCTAAGGACGGCAATAAATTGATTAGGCAGGCACCATCGTCCCGGTTTAGCTTAATATACACTTTATGACCCATACCTTAGTTGCTTGCTGCTAAGCTGCGAGATGTAGCGCACCTAAGTTGCTTGAGATTATAGTCATTTATTTATTAAAAACTACCACTACAAATTCACAGCTCATTAATCTAACGACCGATATAAATCCGGCAGCGAAAATAAATCTTCAAGTTGTGAGTAAATTGTTTATAAATTTAAGCAACAACAACTGCAACAATCAAGATAATGAAATGAACTGATTTTAACAATAACTATAATTTCAAAATTATATCCTTCATTTTATTTTGTTTGATTTAACATCTGTGCTGCATGCGATTTGTTTAACAAAAATATCACATGATTCACTTTGAAAATTTCAACTTATGCACCTCCTGAAGATTTTCTTTTCATCACTTCATTAAATAACCCATTTAAATAAACTCGTATTGATCGTCGCTTCAGTTTAAATTTTGGTTTTCCTTTCTATTGAGATATCATTAGATATCCGCTTGATGCGAGAATTTGTGTATAACTTTCATTAATCTTGTACGCCTAAACTAACGACTTGACTTAAATCAAATGTAATACTTCAGCAAAATTATCTACATATGTATGTATATGGACACTCCATGTATCTTTCCCTAACAAAACTGCAAGAACTACTACTACTGGCAACACTCGGCTAAACGATTTTCACAAATCACAAATATTTAAATGCTTCTAAGCAATATATAACATTATGCACCATGCGGTCTTGACCCAACACTTGACAAACCCCAGCTACACAACTATCTCTGTGAGAAGGGTATAAAAACTGTGAAATAAAAAATATAATATCTACACATACAAAATACAATGCATACATACATATGATACAACCCAGTCAAAGAACACTAAAACACACTGACAATTCTTTTTTTCATTTAGCTAACTCTACACTTTACAAACGGCTTTTGCATTAAATGTTTGAGTTTTCTTTATAGCTTGTGAAATTGTATCGAAGTGACAATTACTTTCTAAATTTCCGATTTCTAAGCTTTGATTTACATTGCGCTTCTTCGGTTTTCACTGTCACTTTACGCTCTCATACGATCTTAGTACTATTCGACAGGCCATGTAATTAAACATATATCTTTTACTTCTAATAAAAACAACAACAAAAAAATATAAAAACAAGCAAAATTTACAGTAAAATTGCTTAATATAATTATTTGATGTTTCAAATGAAAAAATAAACTATCAGCTAATTTAACTGTTTTGTAAGTTCTTGCGTAGTAAAAACAAATGCTTATCATACTCGTATTCGTAAATGCATTATAAATTTCTGGTTTACTTTTAAATTTCTTTAATGTCATTAGGTGTAAGCAAAATCCAAGTTTTGTTTTGTACTAGCAATGCCATTTCAACTTCAAAATAAATTCATTTTCAGTATTCAGTACTCGTAACATGCAAACATAAAATATCTGTACTATTGTATTTCTATTTGCGCTAAAAACCAAATATATAAATATCAAACTTGTGAATTGTTCTCATAATTCAAAAATTCTACAAATCATTTTGTTAAACTCATCAATAAATGTTTGCCTTTGCACAGACAAGAATTGCAAACATATTGGGCGTGGCTGGGACCGATGTGCCAATAAATGAAATTAAAAAGTTGCTGTCGCCCTATATGGTAAGTTATTGACTGAGAGTCCGGAAACCATAATCATAAATTAAATAATTTTACAGCTCGGCGTCAATGGCTATGCTTTTATAGTAACCAACAATGGTTACGTACTATTCCATCCAGATTTTCGTCCAATTGTACGTATTTCAGTATAAAATATCGTTCGTCGAAATTATGAACAAATTTTCAATTGATATTATTACACAGTTTCAAGGCTATATATTAAAACCGGCATACAATAGTGTAGATATGATTGAGGTCGAACTGTTGGATGACGATCGAGTCGCCAGAGATTTTAACCCAGTACTAATGACGGTAGGCTTCTAATAAGTAACATAATTTGAAATAGGACAAATTAATATTTCATTTTATATTTATTATAAGATTCGCGATTCGATAATCAATCAGTCAACTGGAAGCAAATGGATGTTAGTGAAAAATCATTTCGATGAAATGGTAAGTTATAAAGCATTTTCTATACCATTGCGATTCTGCGACTACCAAACAAATCCATAGAAAAGAGTGGCTCGAGTCAAGCGACAATATTACTGGACAGCCATTAAAAACACACCGTTCACACTCGTTATCACATATCCGGAGAGGTATGGAGTGAATCGGGTGGAGCCACCGATTGAGCAGGATATACACCGCACCCATATTTCGGGGGGCAAAACTATACGCAGCTTCTTTGATGGCAAGCGATGGAAAATCCATCCTGATTGGTAGGTTCACCACAGCAAAATCGGTTATTGGCAATGAAAAAATTAACTCGTGTTTCGATTTCAATTCAGGCTATTTTGCAAGCAAACCAATAAGACATTCCGAACGCCCGAAACAGAACTTCTATATTTTGTGGACCGTATGTCTGAGCCTGGTTGGCACTGGCCATCGAGTCGAAGCGCGATGCCCCCGGAACATGCGGCGGCCATATTTTGTAAGTATCTAAAAACCATGTATGTTTGGGCTACTGCAGTAGTTAGTTTTGAAACTGCCTCGATAAGCAGTTGCCGTTCATGCCGATTTCCAGCTATTTAAGTTCTGCATATTGTGTTTTAACGTTTTGTTTCTGCTTGATTTAAATACAAATTGCTAAGAAAATAAAACTGCAAACCTGCAAAAAAAACGATTTCAATAACCGTGCAAATTCACAGCTAACAACTCATCAACTGGCCGCTATTCATCAATCAATGAAAAAGAAAGATACTATTGTGAGTAACGAAAACCATAGCCAAGTCAAGTCGTAACATTCAATCCCCCCCACAAAAATATTAAGTGCACTTAATGGTAGCACCATAACATCAAAATCTTTGAGCCAAGCACTTTGCACTTTGCACTCATTGTTCGCATAGAGACCATCTTGGTATCCACAGCAAACTGATTGGATATGCCTGTATAATATAGTCGGCAATTATGTTTTTGGTTCTTGTTTATGACTTGACTGTTAAAAGTCAATCTGTGTGTATGTGTGAATGTTTGTGTGTGTGTGGTGTCTCCAGTTAGCTGCGGTAATTGCACAATATATCAGAACAACAAATGGACTGCATGACAATAAACTACACATGTATAGTGTATTTTTGTGTTTTCAATCCAAATCTAATCTTACAATGCTAGCTAATTCATTGTTTTCTAGCTTTTATAAGAAAAGCTTTCTTGTGCCATTTTCGTTTACGACAGAATTTAAATAATTTAAATTTTCTAATAGCCAATTACTTTAACATTGCAGGTGATCGCCAACTAATGCAATCTCTAGTTTTTGATGCCCGTGTCACCAAGGGGTTCTTCGATAAATCTAATTATGATGAAAAGAGGTAAGTGGTAAACCACAATTCAATTATTGGACTCTGAATGTACAGTTGTGCGAGACACAGAGCTAGACGTGACTGAGTTAACACAACGTATATATCATACATGTACAGTCAACGTCAGGCCAGCGTGTCCTCGATTCTCAACATGAAGCAGCACATATTAACAATTATAATTTGTGTGTTCGCTTTTCTTTTTCTCACTTTTATTTGCATATTATTCCGAATTTTTGTGTATTATTGTTGTTGTCTACTTTTTAATAACTTTTGCACCCACAAATGAAAACTGCAATCCTTGACTCTTAAACCACATAACATAATGCCTTTCATAACGTATAAATCGATATCGAAATACAATACAAAATACCTTATCTATCTAGCGTAAGCGCATCAAGCCCAATAGCCGTATTAATGGGTTTGCTGCCAAGGTAAACAGAAAACTCGTCAAAACAACTTTCTTATACTATTCGCTTAATGTAATTACATACATATGTCTACATATATGTACTTCTAACCCAGTCATATCGTAATATATTCTAAAATACTACTTTCTATTCTAACAGACATGAATTTAAACAGCGATTTGGCATCACTGTCGTGTTTTTGGCTACGCACAGTGGTCTAACCCGATGGCATGAGATCCATACAAATACCGCCGAGCAGCCGGGTGCAGGGTAAGATAAACGATACATTCTACTTATCTGCATAGTATTGCAATTTTTGTGTTTTTAGCGAGAGCTTCAGTCAGAATAATAAACGTGCCATCGATGAGATTTGGTACAAGCGCGCCGTGGACCAATATTTTGTCCACCAAGAAAGCTTTGTATACTCTGTGCCCTTTGATGCAGGCGGTACGTTTAGTCTGTTTGGCCAGTAATTAGAAATAATCTTAATCATTTTATTTTTGCAGAGGGTGGCTCCGAAATCATAGTAACTGCTAGCAATGCGATATTTTACAATGAGAGTTCCAAATCTGCACCAGTAGCAGTCGTCGGCTTCCAGTTTCAACATTCCGCCTTTTACAAGCTCTTTCATAATATTACTGGCAATGTATATGTTTTTATTTAATGCCCTTCATCGTTTTCTTAATTCTTCTGTATTTATTTACCGACTAGGCCTGCGCCGTGGATGACAAGGAATGTTACATATTGGATAACAATGGTTATATAATTATATCGACGCACGTACATGAAACCGGAAGATTTTTTGGCGAAATTAACGGTGCTATTATGAAGCGTTTAGTGGAGGAGAAAGTATACAAGCGAGTGATTGTCTATGACTATCAGGCAGTATGCTTTGAATCGAAAACCGAAATCAATGCATCAAATATGATGCTTTCGGTAAGTACACAATTAATTCATATATACATAGGTACACGTTTATCTCTATAATAATCTGTGTTGAAACCTCTTTTAGCCGTTTTTCCATCTGTTACGAGTTAGCAAATGGCTGCTGCATACGGCACTGTGGTATATTGTTCAACTAATGCAATTGGCACCTGGTGTTATGGCAAATTTTGAAAACCCATTTATGAATTTAAGTAATTCAGAACCAAAACAAGAACCACCTGAAGATAACAGCAATACGAAGAACGGTTGGTTGAAGTATTTAACGTTGCACCGCACCCGCCTCAAATCGTGCGACATGCAACGCGAGCTATATACATTGTACAATGAGAAGGATAACGTTGTCTACAATATGACAGCGCACGCATGCGAGCGGCCATTTGTAGTTTTGCCAATTCCAAATAGTAATCTTATTTTACTGGTGATCGATCAGCTATGTCCTCGAGATGTCTCATTGGTTCTCACTGTGAACCCTCAATCGATTAACTATCCGCTCTCGGCAAATGAAACATTCTCGTGCTACAAACATTTTCGAGAATTCAGTCGAGTTCGCCCTGCGAGCTGTATTAGTCGCCATGTAAATGTAAGTGATTCTTCCACTTTTGAAATAATCTATTCTTAACTTAATATAATTTCTCTTTCCCATTTAACATCGCACAGGAAAGCAGCATCAAATTGTGCGGCAAGGGCTGCGGAATCTATGCAAATCTAACGCTATTGCTACTTAGCCATATACTCAGCCGCCTGTTTTAACGGCGGTTCTATTATTAATAATTAATAATAGTTAATTTTAATTCACTATTCGTACTCGAACATACATATTAATAATCATTTTTGTACTATTCGATACAGTAGATAAAGGAAAAGATTATTCCCTACACTCAAAAATGCTTGAGCTGTTAATTTTTTTCTTCAAATTTTTTTGTTTTCATTTAGCTATATTGTTCAAATCCTTACAGTCGAGCTCATATGTATGTAACTACAGAAAATGGTTAAAGGCATGTGTTATGCTTTATTTGAACTCTGAAATATGGCGTGGGAAGATGCACTGTTTTGTAGATATTGAAATAGACAAAATAAATGATTTCTATTATGTGTAAGTCGCCTACAAATTCAGGAACTGCCTTAAACAACTTACAAAAAATCGAAGAGTAAAAAATATGTATAGCTTAATGTAGCAAAACAAGAAAGCTAACAATTATCTATAAACTTGGCGCTTGATTTTAATTGGGTAACAGCCCAACTACTGCTTATATGTATGCATGTGTGGATGCGTGTGCGTGTGTGTATGTATGTGTGTATATAAATTTATGAACAAAGAAAGAGGACATCTATGAGTATAACTGTGTGTCAAATATGTGTTACAAGCTGATTTATAATGCCCAAGTTTGTAAGTAACACTTAGCTAATTATTATGTAACATAAAAATTCGATAATGCGAAAAGAACAAATATGAGCCATTTAAATACTCTTATAGACACTTAGACAGGTATATGAAATATGTTTAAGTAGATTTTGTATACTAGCTTAGCTTAGCCAACTAGACGAAGTAACTTAACTTAAAATATAACAAACATCATTGAAAAGGCTTGAAACAATTTTAAGTATAATCTAAAGATGCCTAATACATTGTTTTTCTATTTCACATACCTAAATCATATAATTATAACACTAATTAATAGCAAAAATAACCCACGAGTACCTATAATAACAACTTTTTATTAATTATTTCTAACTTGATAAGAGGTACGAGCCAAAGAACTGAGCAGAAGCAGCAGTATCAAGATGTAGATCCAACACAAAACCAAAACTCATAAAATAACTACAAAAAATAATGAAAATATACCATATATGTAATATGCAATATAACATAAGTACACGTATTCATAATATAACTTGTAAAAGCATTTCAGCTTACTCGAATACTTATCTCGATTCCAATCAAGAAAGCTTTATATCGCGAGGTTTAAGTCGTCCTACTTAAGTTGAGTAGAATAACTATCCTAAAAGCCGCGCAAAGGCCACTGTTTGTTATTAACTATTTATTCTAAGAAAAATTCCCATATTTATGTACATTCAAACAACTGAATAAAATTCCTCCATTCTACTTGTTTAATGCATTTTGTTTAACTTAAACTTATATCTCAGAATAATAAAACTTAACTAGAAGAGCAACAACTAACTACACGACATAAGTTACACAGTTTGAACCAATTAGATTGATAATTCTGTGGTCGAAGACATTTGACTTGAAATCGAAGCAGGTTTCACCATCGGACGACATTGGAATGCATTTAACATTTATTTCATTTTGTGAATATTAATTCCATTCTGCATTAACATTTAAATAACATGCCTTAGCATTCATATTTAAGTTTTAGGTTTCTACAAATGGAAATGGCGTCATCAATCTATAACTCCCTATATAGCGAGTACATCGAAGGATAACGATAACGAATAATTTCAACTAGTTCTTACGGGTTCTCTACTCCACAAGTATGCCGGAATTTATGTCTAAATTGACTGACAATACTTTTTATTTACCTTAAAATACAATCAGCTTCCTTGCTGGTGACTTCCATGTCCATAAAAAGTATGCGGATGTCCATCCCATTGGAAACTTATTGGTAACTTATTAGCAAGGATAAAGACAAAATCCAAAGACATTGCCAACATTCCAACACTATCAGATTGTTTTCTATTTTCTTGTTTTCAGATCCACTGAATTATATATTGTTTTCCACTTTTTTGTGTCAATTAAATTAAATTAAATTGTTTAAACCCGTATTCTTTACGCTCGCTTTTCATGAATATCAGCTGTTTAATGAACGTGATCACGATATATCGTTATCGATAAGCAATCATTTTTAAGGCCACACTTAAGATAACTTCAAATAAATATGATGTGCATAATTATAAAAATTATGTAATACAAATTTGAATCCGGTCAGAATTCGATTTTTCTGCTCAAAATTAAAGCTCATTTGAAAATTTACAAGATCATGCTAATTTATTATAATAATAATAATGTCTTATAATTGTAATAATAAGTTGCATCAAAGCTTGAACTTAGCCAACCAATATTAGTTTATTCCACAAGTGTATTGAACAGCTCAATCCACTACTGAACAATTACAGTGTTGGAAAATACTTATGGGAGTATAGCGGGAAATATGTAGAATTTAAATACTTTCCGAATATGCAGAAATAACTAGATTTTATTTATGATGAAGTTTTATGCAATTGTTTACATAGTTAACATAACAAATTATTGTTTGTCTATTTATTTCTATCTAATCAACATTTAAAAATGTAATAATGTTCAGTTTCGATCAATAAGCTATATAATGTCATAACAAGTAATGATGTGGAGCTTATCTATTAACTTGTTTGTGAAAATATTCAACTTTGAAAAATGTAATAATGTTCAGATTAGATCGTTAAGTCATATAGTGTTATATTCATTAATGAGTATTTATAATGATGAAGAGATTATCTATTAAATTGTTTGTTAAAATATTGGTAACAATTAAAATATAAATGTCCATTAATTCACACCCTTAGTTTATAATGGGATTCCAGAATAAGGTCTCTTCTTAAATGCATTTTTATATCCGTAGGTACAACAAATGCAAAATATATAAGTAGAAGAAAAACACTTATAAATTGAAAACCACATAAATAAAAGTCATAGATTTATTATTTCCGTATAATAGTATGTATATTCTCACAAAAGGTGAGCTTTTTCTAACAATGATCAATTAATCCATTGAGTAGCATTGGTATTGTGGAGTCTCGCCCACAAATATTTATACAAGGCCAATTTTCGACTCTTTCACGCATTATCCATATACCATTGTACTCCTCAAATTATAGAAACCATCTGTGTATTTAATTTTCAAAGAAAGTAATTTTTTCCTTAACTCGGAGTATTACCACAAAAAAAATACAAGACCAAAACGTGATGTGAAAATTGTTCATGCATGTAGTGTTCTGCTTCAGAGATCCGGCAATGTTAATTTGAACAATTTGATGCTGCAGGAATAAATAGACGATGTTTTGATACCTTGTAGTTTACTTTTTATATTTTCATAATACTTTACTAATCTTTACTAACTAAATTATCACCCAAATTATATATATTTCATTTTATTATTTTGTTATTGTATTAAATCGAAACAAATCAAGATTTGAAAATCAGACCATGACTAATTAGAAAATGTACAAAATAATAATTTTCAAAAGTGATTTTGTTATATGTTGAGAGTCTGCATCTGATAATTTTAGAGTATGTATAAGTTTTCAATCGCTTACTGCAGATAAAAAATTCAATATTGCAGTCTGCCTACCTCATGTGTATATTAATATTTAAACGCTGGCAGTGAAGTATTTCAACATGGTCGGACAACATCTTCGGATCATCAATATTATTGTTATTGGTAAAAAATTACAACTATGTATATTCTACGTAGAGTGACAATAAAGATTTCCAATAGTTGCTACGTAAAGTGTACAATAAACGATGTTCCGAAATATGTTGATCGAAGCTTAATTCAATGAAGTGAATATTGAAAACTACTCAAATTAATTAAAAAAACATTCTCCATAATAGACTTAAAACATTTTTTTAAATACACCAAAATGTGTCACAAACAATTTACAAAAATGTGATAAAAATCTAATTGAGTTTAACGTTTATGTGTATTTATGGTATATTGTGATAATAATAATTATTTCCATTTCTCTTGGAATTAAATTTGATTCGTTATATTTCAGTTATAACAATTATTGTGTCCATAGCAAATATATTTGCAGACAATGTGCGACCACAATCGGGAGTAAGTAATATTTAAAATACTATTTAAAATGCTTAACTGCAGAAATTATTTTATTTATTTTTGGGTTGATCGGATTTAATAAAAAAATGGTATTCGAAAGACCATTTTATATGACAGATTGGGAGAAACTTTAACGTTTTACATATATTTTACTCTCAAGTACTTTTTAGGGGGATTGATATATTTTTGCTTTGTTTTTTTTTTGCTTTATTAATTGCTTTGTGTAGGTAAATTTTTAGTAAAATTTGATGATTTATATTTTCCAGATTAATTTTCAGATTAAGACACTTTCTGACCTTCACTAATATGTACATATAAGTATTTTTGATTTTATTCAAAATTGGCAACGTTGTAACAAAGTCGACAAACTTATTCAAGTGTCTTGACATTATCTTCGAAGAAAACTTTAAAGATGTTACAATATGCAACAATAAATATTCATATTTTATTTTTATTTTTAATTATTCTCTTTCTATGTTCAACTAAAGGCTTTCATTGTTTATAATCAAATAGCTCATAGCCAACCCAATAAGCTACGAAAACTTTACTGGTATTCGATGGGGCAACCGATATTAACACCCAGAAAACAACGAATGCCAAGCTTTCCAATAAAGCAAAGATATCAAAATATTCCAGTTAAAATGTCCCCCACTTATACGAATCCAGTGAGGTAATTTACATTTATTTAAATTGTAATTTGCATTTGTAAATAACAATTTAATTTTATTAATTTTCAGGAGCTCCTATCGCAATGTTTATGACGCCTCAATATCCACAAATGCGTTAAAATCATATATGAGTTCGGTGAGCTTACCAATGACGCCAATGCCAAAGATTTTACCAAGATTTCATCCCAGCAAGCAATACGATGAGCCCACTTATGAGGACAACAAAAGTTGCACAGAGAAGAATATTTCGATGGCAGCTCAAGATAGTGGAATAACAGTGGCACATCATTTGCGACCAGTCGAAATTACTTCCGTGCCGTACAACATTCTCCCTATTACTCCACTTCCTACTGTACCTTATGTATCCCATACCTATTTCACTCTCGACGATGTGGTTATTCCCAGTTCCTCTGAGAACCTGCTCTATTATAAGCCTGAAGAGAAACAAATAATACCCAAGGAGACGCCTCCTCCATTAACTACACAAAGAACTAAACCCACTGAAAATCCATTAATCGATATTTTTGATATTTTTGGCATTGAGCCTGAGGAGAAATCCAAAGAGGAAGAACCCCAAGAAGCAATAAGAAATTCAGATATAACAACAACTTCATGGATGCCTGTTACAATAAATACCGTTCGAAATGAAACTAAAATGGATATAAAGCCTTTTAAACCCATGTCGTTAAGCCAGACTATGGTTGAAGACGTATTGAACATTATAGCTAACCAAAACAATTCAACGTTAATGTCAAAAAATGAAACTTTGGGCTCAAGCAAAGAACTGTGCAATGACTGTCTACAACATCAAGATGACTTAACAACAACATTGAGTCCAATTTTAAATGAGATTGACGACAACAAATTTGATAAACAAATAGAAAATAATTCAGTAAAAAACAATGGCGAAATCAATAAACAAAATATTAGCGTGAATAGTTTAAAAATTCCAACATCAACGTCTTTTATAGGCTTACTAACATCGAAATTGAAAATCGCGCAAAGCCACAAAAAATTCTCACCTATCTCATTAAAAAAATACTCAACGACTTCTGCTCCAAGATCCTCAAGCTCCACGACAGTTGCTACACTTAGAAAATCGCGGCGAACAAAAAACTATTCCAGGCAAAGAAAAATCGATGCCAATTTAAGCAGATTAAATAACTATAATTTAACTAATGCCAAGTCAACTTATTCCAAAATATTGCGCCCCACTGTGAAAGCGAATATTAAAGACAAAGATAAAATACAGACATTGAATGTGACAATAACACAATCTCATTCAACTTCAACCGAAATGCCTGTAAGGAATACCCCAAAAACTGTGAGGAATACTTCAGCTTCAAGAATAAACAATACTCCCACTTCGAGCGAAGCTCCATCACTGTCTGCGGAATCTGCTATTATGACTATATCGAACGCTAACGGTAAACACCTAAGAGGATCCATGCCGACATTCAGAAAGCGTTTAGCGGATACACATAAACGATTCGCTCCATCTACCGAAATGCCTCAACTGCCCATTGAACTCTATTTTAACAAATTATCTAAAACTCAGTAGACTATCTCAACACAAACACTAATGAAATAGCAACACTTTATTTATTGAATATGGGTAATTAATTAATAATTACCTGTATTTATTGCTACAAATATCTTGTAGGTTACTCAATTATGACACGTACTCTGTATCTCAGAGGTAAATATTCTGCAGCTTTATCAAATTAAAATTGTGTATACTTTTTTACCAGTAACAAATACTTCATTTATGAATTTAAATTAACAATAAAATAAATGCATATTTTTCTTCACTTATATCATCATCAAGAAAATCAATGAGAAAATAGTCGAATATGAAATACGCTGCTTATTTGCTGCTACGACCTGATCTATATGATATATTGTGAGCTTTTCATCCAAAAAGTATTATGCCGCATAGGAACAAACGGAACCTATACCAATATTTATTTGAAAACATTTGCAATACTGAGACAGAATGTTAAACAGATAGACAGACAGGCAGGCATGAGATTTTCACTCCCCACCCTGACCAAAAAATTTTGCATAGTATGATTGTATATATAGACAAGTCGTTCATTTGATGGGCTCTCACACACCTCCTCCAACGAATGCATGGCGACAGAATTGTAATATCTATTGTGTATACGTGATTTTTAGACTTGTCTATTTTTCACCTTTTCAAATTAAAAACACTCCGAATGTTTCTTTTAAATATTAAGTTCTATTTTAAAATTCCTTTTATTAGGTTACAGTCAGTGATGAAAATGAATACAAAAATAATTTTTACCGTAGAATTTACATATATCTGGATAAATATAACACATAGGGTCAAGACGATTGGTTGTTGACTTTAACAAATTTGGTCAGGAACCGTTCTATCTGAAAGTGCATAAAATGAAATACAATCAAATTAGTATTAATTGTGATTTACAATTTTAGAAAGACATTTTCTGTTTATACCCAATATATACAAAATATCTGACAGTGGTCTCCTTCTTTGTTTAATTTCTTTAAGATTTTTTAATTGTCCCTCTTGAAAAATCAAATAAAAAAAAACTAATTTCTCAAAATTTGTTTGGGATAGTAGAGTATACATTGAGGCCGAAATCACGTGCGCTTATATGTTTTGGTTTCTTTTTTTTGTAATCCTATATCAATTTGAAGTTTATTCTATGCATATCATAACGTACAGATATTGATATACATATAAAGTATATATCGAGTAGCTCACATACAAATACTTTTCCAGATTTTCAGAAATTGCTTACTCTCTATTTAAATGTGCCCCCGAGTCCATCGACAGGCAACCAGCACCACCGCCAAAGCCGTATCCCTTAGGACCGTACTTGCGTCCGTGGCAGTTTTTGCAGAACAGTTCCTTCTCGTGTTCCGTGCAGTTTGTCGAGTCCAGAGCCTTGTTGCACATACCTGGAGAACAAGATGGAGAATTGGTTATAAGACTGTCTCTAATTGCTATCCATGGAGCATGTGGAAACGAGACGGATGCACAAAAATACTTACTGCACTTGAAGCAAGTCTTATGGAATTTGTAGCCACCAGCGACGCGCTCCTCGGCAGCGTATACCGACTTGCCGCACGCTGGGCACTTGGGAGTCTCTACGGGAACGAAAGGCATTTTGTGATGTCTGTGGAAAGGCCAAGCAATAATAAAAATAATAATGATATTAATATGTATATCTACAGAGTATTTAGCTTGATTCTGGTTATAGTATGTGTACATACCGTAGGTAGACTTGTAACGAAGTTCCTGTCTGTCAAAGATGCTGCCGACTGAACTGGAAAGATTCTGTACACTGGTAGTCTATATTTGTGGATGCACACGGCACAACAAGAAAATACATTTTGCGTAAGAAACACAGCAATAAACTGATGAGTATAATCGAATATTTCACTGCGGCGCTGAATACCACCAACAACAACAATCGCTAACAACAATGCAACAATTACCGTAATCCCGAATTGGCGTTTGAGTCTCCTCAGCTGCCACAGCAGCTGAGAGGTCAGCTTAAATGATGGCGAAGACGAAGGCGAAGGTGCATATACGGCTGTGAGCCACTGTAGCTGCTTACATATATAGACATAAATATACCTTCGCTCACTGTACATATTTATGAGCAATACTCTTATTATTATAACAATTTATATTTATGTATGTGCAAATGCAAACATACACACATTTGCAGTGTGCATATACTTAGTATAAATAGATCATTAATAATGCATACATTTGTATAAACATTAATGCTTCTAAATATATGTACATACGTAAACACATATTTGGAATGTATGTAAGCACCAACATCATGTATACTTGTTATTGTGTGTGAAGCATTTGATTTTTCACTTCTTGAGTACCATTAGGTGGCTGTCACAAATTGTGTAACACATGGCGTATGGAATATTTACGAAATCTTCCACCTACACACATGCGAAATTTAATGACATGTGTATGTGTGTATTAATAAAACATATCAGTTGCGCCGTGATCGATTTATTTTTATTTAACACACAATAAATGTAAGTGCGTTAAGCGGCCGTGATCGACTACAAATTATCCTGTAAATAAACTAGTTTATATATTATTGCTTTTACGCATACATTGACTCACATTTCTATTAATATAACTATATGTACATACACTGTGGAAATAAACACTAACATACGCCCACAGCAGGGTGATTTTAAGATCACATTCATATAAACATACATTCACACATATTCGCATTCGAGTATACATAGAAATGCATTTGTGGGTGTACTACACACTTATCGACAGTTTGTGGTCAGCGAGGGTAGTTTTATGAGGCACAAATATTGCAGTCATAAAAGCTGTAGCATGCTTTTGGGATGTGCCAGAAAATGTTGTTCCCAAACAGTCCGCTAGAGGTCTATCGGTGCCGATCAGGGTGCAATTTAAAAGGGTGTTTATAATTTTTTCTTAACTTAAATTTGGTTTTAATAAATTTTATAGAATGCTTTGTGTTCTAGATCACATAATCACAATTGTAGTGTCTATTAGTCAAGGAATACATATTTCCCGTCAAAAAATATAATGGTAAGCAGAACATTAGAGCTGCAATTGAGAATTTGGAAAAATATTAAAATTTACTCCATTCATTATAGAATCACGCAAATAAAACTTAATAAACGTTAATAATTTAACCAAATAATTTACGCCATTCGACTGTAGTCTTTTGACTTTTAAGGAAAACATGGATTAAATTGTTTATATACTGGTACAGACTGTAAATTTCAAGCATGCAAATAGAAATAAATTATGCAACGGATGATCGTCATCATCATGTATAGATATATATTTAATTCATCATTGAAACGACGGAAATCAGCTCCATATAATTTTATATGTGCTATTCAAAAGAAATTGAAATTCTGTGCACAGGCTCATCGATCTAATTGTGAATCAAAAAAACAGCAAACAGTAAATCGATATTGCATCCAAACAACAAGTTTTCAACTCGAAGCTAAAAGACCAATTATTGGAACTACATATTACGTAGCACATTTCGGTATAGAAATAAATATGCAATTAATTATATTAATTCAAAACGGCGAACAATCAATTTATCCATTTTATTGCAAGCTACCTACATTGGATAACGTTCTAAGTTCTTTAGGAGATCGCTTTAAGCAGATTCTTGACTTTTTACCACAGAACCCAAAGCTTCCAGCAGATCGTCAGCAGCTTTTTTCAGAGAAGCATTCCCTGAAGAACACCAGAGAATGTGTAAGCCTACCATTTTCGAAGAAATACCTCATTATTTAATACTCTAATACATAGAATAAAGTCTTATCAAATGTCGAAGAAACATCTTTTAAAAAACTTTCCTGCCTTTTGAAACTACGTGAACAGCTTTTAATAGATCAAACAAAATCGTTAATGACCTGGCTTGAAGTTCAAGTTGAAAAACTAATCATTGAAGATGAATACATGAAAATTTCAGATATTCGAAAAAAACAAAAAATACTTTTGTTTAATATGAATAAAGAGCGTCAAAATATAAATAGGTAAGCTATATTCTTCAAAGTGAATTAATCTCGACATAGTTTTTATACCCGCTACCCATAGGGTAGAAGGGTGACTTCAGGAAATGTATGTAACAGGAAGAAGGAAGCATTTCCGACCCCATAAAGTATATATATTCTTGGTCAGGGTCACCAGCCGAGTCGATATAGGCCATGTCTGTCTGTCCGTCATACT
This sequence comes from Drosophila siamana, assembly GCA_035047445.1. Classification (NCBI taxonomy): domain Eukaryota; kingdom Metazoa; phylum Arthropoda; class Insecta; order Diptera; family Drosophilidae; genus Drosophila; species Drosophila siamana. The sequence goes on from JAWNPP010000063.1 coordinate 20,776, forward strand.
GTATGAACACCTAGATCTCAGAGACTATAACAGCTAGAGATTTCAAACTTGGTGCCAGTATTGGTGTATGTCCTACACAGATCAAGTTTATTTTATATTTTTGCCACGCCCCTTTCCGCCCCCAAAAATCGACAAAAACGATTTACTAACGCAATTTTAAAGATAGCGTCTCCAGTTTTCGAACATATGAAGATAATAGCAGTCTTCCCGAGAATTTGGTCGCGATCGGATGAAAAATTTGGATGTTATTCAGCAAACAGTTTTGTATAGGAAAATCCATAGGCAGCTGCACGTGGAGTATTTTTGGTGAACAATTTGACCGTGCATGGAATATTTTATACTTTATGCAATATTTAGGATGTGATGGAATATGAATGTACAAATATACCAAATATACCAAAAATACTTTTTGGTATATTTTAGTATATTTGAGCTGGGTAGCGGGTATATCACAGTCGAGCACACTCGACTGTAGCTTTCCTACTTGTTTTTTTAGATTATTGCTACGTATTGATCGGCAGTGTAAACATTATATCAATTCTATTACTGGGTCAAACCTGTCGACCTTGTATAGTTGTAAACAGAATCTATGGTCACAAGGAAAACGCGGCTTGAATCAAGAAGAGATTATAAGTTACCCTAAAAATACACTTGACTCTTTCCTGCGTCTTAATATAATGGATCCACCAATTGGACACTATAATATGCTATTTTGGATTCTAAAAAAAGAAATGAACAATAAACTCAGTTATATTTCGCGAAAATATTGTTAGGTTTAAAAATATTCTAAAATATTACTTAGCTAAAAAATTTGTGAGTCTTAGACTAAATTCAAATAAATGTGATTACACAGAAGATAGTAAAAATATAGTAGTTGGAATGCTGAAATCGTCATCACAGAATCAATTCAGTGTTATTGAAGTGAGTATTAATGTTATTGATTTATTCATATATATGCATATATTATTAGAAATAAGTCATATTATAAAAATATTTTTTTTTTTTATTAAAAATATATAAATATACTTATATTCATAACATAATTTTGAACATTTTTCAGAACTCTGAAACTCAAAGTGAGCCATTGGCTATCCCTAATCAACCTCAAACCCAATTGTCTCGAGTTATAGAATCCATAGGTTCTAAATAAATCCTGTAGCCATTTTACGCAAACTCGTACGTAATGATCCACCTGAATTTACATTATTATACATTGTGTTTCTCCTTAAATGCAGAACTATTTCGAAATGAAGATTTGATTTTTGATCGTCTAAAGGAGGATTTAAAATTGGAATTATATAAAGAAAGGAGTCTAAGACAAAATGATTCTTCAATCCCGATTATTTCTTTCACGGTTGCTTCGAGGTAGTCAAAGAAAAATCATTAAGGATATACAAGATTTTCGCTCCAATCACATAAAATCAAATATTCGATGTAATTGACGACCCTATTGACAACGTGATCAGATATGAATTATATAGTGAGGATATAGCTTGGGAAAATCTATATGCCATCTCTGTGGATGTTTTACAAGCATTGGTCGATGAATTAATAATTCAACATATAAGATTTATAGCAAAGAACATATTTAATGGATTAGAGGGAATTATTTGTTAATAATAAGTAATAAGTATTATAATAAAATGTAATAAAATATTGTTAATAACAATAATTCAATGCCAAATAATTATCTTAACTTTTTTTAGAATCATTGATAAAACTTCTAAAATGTTAAGCACTGATAATCCAACAAAGAGTCCAATAATACCTCCAACGGCAACTGAAAAATAAGCAAATTTAAAATTTGAAAAATTGTATTTTAGTTTATAGTTACCTATAAGATCCAATCTGGATTGCGTAACAATGCGATGGAATCTTGCTGAAGGTGGGCTAGCAATATCAATTTCCACATGAAAATTCTTTTGCTCAACACCTTTCTCTATAGACCTAAATTATAAAAAAAATACTTTGTAAAATATTATAAAATTAAAAATGTAAAAATTTATTGAATTTTTCGCTTACCCAACAAAGCTAATCTGTTGTTCCATGCAAGAAGGTAGGCACACCAGATTAATGCTAACGAAATCCTTCACTTTGTTGGTAATCCCAGCTACAGATTGTAAATATATTAATAAGTTGTATTTATATTATACTATTTATAAATTTGAATAACAATAGAATTTAATTAAGATTTAAAAAATCTAAATTGATATTTGATATATACCAAGACTATCATTTGAATTTAAATGTGAAATATAACGAAGAAAATTAACATAAATGACATAATTTTAATATTACAATTCCAAAATATATTATTTATTATTCAGAATACAATAAATATTTCAAAACTTAAACTAACATTCAAATAATAAATTTAGACACATTACCTTCCTGCAAACATTTAATTCCTTTAATATCGCAATAATTTACACCTGCAGTTAATTAATATGAAGAATTATTACAAAAGCACAAATCTTTAAGTTATGATTTGAAAAAATTACTTACTCCCCTGCACATTAAAAACAGAGCAATTGCAAGAATCGATCTCCATTTCCATTCTAATTTTAGACATGCATATCGAAAAACTTAAATATATTATACAAATAGGCAAATATTAATAATTAATTGAAAAACCTTGTTTATACATATATTGCCAAATTTGTCTCTATTATATTCACCTATAAACAAAAAGTGAATGTCCACTCTCGTGAGGAAATTTGCACATGCGTTGATTTACCTTCTCTTCAATAACATCAATATTATTGTGGAGCTCTTCAACGTTGAAACTGTAGACTGTGGGTCTGGTTGTCACCGAAAAGACTTCAGCATTAAAATAGGGTACATCCTCGGGAGTGTGGATATATAACTTAATTGTGCAAAAAGAAAATGTTGGAATTTATTGGAAATGGTAAATACAACTCTTGTTAAATGAATTCGTATGTACAAATATATAGGTTTTCTTTAGAATCACTTACTTGATATTTATATAGTCGATCACTATATAGTTTAATTGTTACATTGCGCACTTTATCGGACGATGAATATTTTAATGGTAACTGTTCGATGCTCTTACTAAAAATAATAAATAATAAGAGACTTTTTTCCAGATGTCATTAATACTTACTAATCCATTAAATTATTCGCGAGAAAGCAGTTACCAACTTCAAGCTCATGAAATTTGAATATTGTCTCACAGTCTTCAATCAAAAGATTACCAAAATAAAGGGCTTTAATTATGGTCTTGCACGATTGCGCAAGAAACTGAGAATAAATTTGATAAATCAAAGTGAACACTTTATAAAAATTGGAAGTATTTACCTCTTTTCTCAATTTCAAAATATTAACTCCACAAGTAGAATTCCAATCCTTGCAGTATGCTTCCTTGATATTGCAATTTTCAGGTATCAAAAATAAATACTCATATATATTTTTCACATAAATATTTTCAATTTTTCTATCAGGGGGAGCACGTTGCCTTATAGCTTTTGTAAACTCCTCAGTTATCTTATTCTTTACAAGACAAATGCTGATGCCTGGAAACGTATTTGACCAATGAATATATGTGGTCGTGACGCCAATTGAAGTTGAATCTGTGCGATATCTTGTAATGGTTAGAATGAATATTGAGCCCATATTCCAGCCAGAAATGATAATTACAGCTATCCAAAAAAATCTGCAATTTTTTTGAGCTGTATTATTCTTACGTTTTAATATTTATAATATTTTACCTTTTATTTATGAAATTATATTTAAGTAAATAAATAATTCTATTTGCTTTCATAATTTTACTTTTTAATAACTTTGTTATGTTAGGCTTGGGTTCTATAAAAGCAATGAATTTGACACAAAAGCTTTTTATGACAAATCGCACATCTTTAAATAATTATATACACAAAATCTAATGCATCAAAATTAATTGCAACATTGCATGTGAATGCTTCATTAAAACTGTGATGTCATATGTCATTAGACGTTTTAGCAGGATTTTTATATTAATGGACTTGGACATTTTTAAATCTGTGGTACACTTTTTTACACAAAAGACCAAATAAATTAGAAATATTATTCAGTTTTATTATGTAGTTTCCGCATTATCATTATCATTATTTCTTCCGAATTGGTTTTAATATGGGGACAATTATTTCATAAGGAGTTTTAAATTGATTGCAGGCCAAGTATTTTCTGTCAAGAACAAAACGTTTTGAATAATTACATAGATTTTTTGATAGTACATAATATTTAGTAAATAAACTAGTTAACCAATTGTCCTCATAATGGATAATGATAATCAATCCTGCAGACATTTCTCATTTGACTCTACGTCATCGTCTCAATCAGATCGTCCTCAAACTACAAACAAAAAGAAAGAAAAGAAGACCCCAGGAAAGCAGCAGTCAGAGTTGCAGGTATCGCCACCATGCAGCGATATCATAACATCCTCAACAACATCCTCGTCGACCACAATATCGATGCGTGCGCTTGACTCAGACAGTCGAATGCAAAAACCATCGACTGTCGAAGCTCCAAATATTGGCTACGAGTTGAACATTGCCAAATCGGTGTTGCAACAATATAGTACTCTAAGTGGCGATAACCTGTAAGTATTTTGCCTCAACTATCACGAATATGTATTTACAACAAAGTTGTATTTGCAGTTTTGATCACTTAAGTGACATTGTAAAACGCGTTATAGACGAGCGACCTCCGAATGTAATTGATTTTTTCGAAGAATTCAGTCGTAATGTGCGTGAGCAAAAGTTCCACGTACCAGAACGATTTCCACCAAACGGCGTATTTGCTGACAGTCGCATGTTTCGACCGGCCAAAAGAATCCTAGGTGCTATTAAAGTAAGTTGGGAACAGTAAAGTGAGAAATTTCTGTTAACCAAAGTAATTAAAAGCTAGAGACTGTAACATACAATTTCCACTTGTAATAAAATTGTCTTATTTTGAATAATTTTCAACAAAATTTTATTCTGATTTCAGCTTCCTCGCAATGTGGAACAGGATTTTGGCGCTGACGAGGATATAGGGGAAGAGGCGTTCATCTATGCTGATACGGAATTGCAGATTGATCTGGATGATTCCCTGCGAATGTTTGTTACCTTCAATGAGCGCGTAGAACAATTGCAATTCTACTGGAACCAAGCCGGGTTCAGCATAAGCAAGAATGACATTTTTCAACTGGCAAGCTCCATCAATCGCTTGCAGACTCATCCCTCGATAATGCAATGCCGCTTCTGGGGATGTATTTATGGCTTGAAGTCTTCATATTACATTGTGGAGGCTTCGCTGACACGTGACGAAATGTTATCGCGCTTGACCATGATGGAAGAAGAGATGCGCGAAAAGCAGCTGCCGTTTAAAATGCGTAAGAATCAGGAGTATAAGCCAAAGCCATCGCATATTGGACCAGAGCTAACTCCAGGCATTTATGGTTGGGAAAATATCGATCCTGACGATTTGGCAAAAATGACACCAAAAGCAGAGCCCGTACCTTTGGCAGAGGAAATTGAAATATATGACGTTCCACCTGAATTTGTCGGTCGCGGCTGCAATAGATTCTCGTATTTTGTAGTCAACTGTCTCTATGACGACTGGATTGAATTGCCAATTGTGACGCCACGTCAAATTATTGTGTCGCGCCACATCAAAAAATTTTTTACTGGCGACTTAGAGGCCGATATTGTGTCCTATCCCTGTTTTCCCGGCAAAGAAAAGCATTATTTGCGCGCAATGATTGCTCGCATCACCGCGGGAACACATATAGCCCCTCAAGGATATTATAGACGTATGACAAAGAAGGAGAAAGATTTGTATGAAGGCATCAATTTGGATGAGATGGAGGAAGAAGCAGAGGAGGAAGACAACTTCAACGAGGGCGAAGAAGACCATATACAAGGTAAATATGATATTAGGTAGTTATTCAAAGTATATATAATACCTATAGTCTGCTTGTCTACATATCCAATGTAGTTCATATACAAAATCAGAAAATTAGATTTTTTACGTTCACATTCTCGACTGTCTTCATTTGATTTCATTATATTCTTTGCAGACAATGATGTTATGTTAATGAAAAACGAACGTTTTGAGATTGAGCCATTAAGCACAATGACATCGCCTATTGCTTGGGTGCATTGCCGACCAAACATATTGAACCAGGGACGAATCGTATGGTTCGATGAGGAGAAGGCACAAAAGGAGCGTGAAAGGGCACTGGCTCTATACTTAAAGATGCGTTTGTTAGAGGAGATGGAAGAAGAGGCCGAGGAGGAAGAAGCTGAAGCTGAGGAAGAGGGCGATGAAGAAGAGATGTTACAGGGATTTTCTAATGCAGAAACTGGGCCTGATATTCTATCAACCTGTGGTAATGACATAAACATCGAATGTCCCACTCCTTGGTTGGTTCGCTTTACCAGTAAGTATACCAATCTAAAGGAGCGATTGTTGGTCTTGCAATCGAATCTGTGGCCTGGAGCATTCACATTCATGTTTGAGAATACCTGTGAATCAATTTATTTGGGTTGGGGGCACAAATTTTGTAGGCGAAATATACCCTTTAAGCATTTACAAAAAGTTCAAGAGGAGTTCCCTCACAGTATCGAAGACTTCATTGAAGCAACCGATCCCTCCGTGGAGGATGAATTAGCTTACAATGAATGGCTGCTTAGCAAGCAAAAGAGGCACACTGATATCGGTGATGATGGCAACGAATACGATGTGGAGGAGGAAGATGATCAGTACGGCGATGACGACGAGTAGCGATATCATAATAACTATGATTCCATGTATTTAGTTTTGTTAATTTGAGACAATGAATAAATCAAATCTCACTATATTTTAGTGAAACAGCAGCAAAGATCAAAACACTTGGTGAAGCCTATCTTCTTCAATCTCCAACTTTGACTGCTTCAGCGAATATATTTATTGAGTAAGCAGAATAAAAAGTACAAAACAAAGATTAACATCTTTTAGCATAAAAATCATTTTAGCAAAAGCATACAAAACATTGGCAAAGAAGCTTTAAAAGCTCTAAATGTGTTGAAAAATATTTGCAATTTTTAGAATATTATTTAAATAAATAATTATTTTTTAATTTTAAGGTCGCCTATTAGCTTTATATAGTACAATACACAACCCCCAAAGTGTTTTCAAGGGCGCATGCGTTCAAAAAAACAAACCAAATACACAAGAAATTTCATTCCACTTCACACTATTTCGAAATCAAAACGGAGTTATGTGTCTGATAAAAAGAATCAATCAAAAAGATATTTTAGTTTTATTGTTTTGTTTAATATTACTAATATTTAATATTTCCAAAGTTGATGCCGACGAGAAAAATATTAATAAATTATTAAACAATCAGGCCGTTGTCAGTCGTCAAATTATGTGCATTCTGGAGAAAAGTCCTTGCGACCAACTGGGACGACAATTAAAAGGTGAATAAAATAATGTAAATATCATTACAACAGATGGACTATCTCTGTAAATGTTCAAAAAAATTTCAAGCTACAAATTTTGACAAAATGCGATTTTGAAAAAATGATATTGACCTGTTTAAGGTGCAAACATATCTGATACATTATATATCTGTATACCTCTAATTAACAGAATTTCAGCTGAAGGGTAATACACTCAGAGCTACCATTACAAAGCTCCAATTAAATAATCTTCAAATTTATATTTCGAAATCAAAAATTCAATTGTTTATATATTTATGGGCCCGTGATCTCTTGATAAATTGCTATTGGTTTAACCATATCAAAGTCAAGTTTCTAAAAAAGTATAATTTAAGAAAATTATTGTTTCTTTAAAATATTTCAAATAAGATACATCATTCTTCTGTTAAAATGCATATATTGCTTTACCCTCCAGACAGATAATGCTTACGCTTCTCTAATGAAAACACCAGTTACTACAACAATATTTAAATCTTCATTGCAGCTGCTCTTCCTGAAGTCATAACCAGAAAGTGCCGCAATTGTTCGCCACAGCAAGCGCAAAGTGCACAGAAGCTAACAGCATTCTTGCAGGCTCGCTATCCGGATGTTTGGGCTATGCTCTTACGGAAATATTCGACTGCTTAGGTCAATTGTGTGTATTGATTGTGTACTACAAATATTTTGCTGGATAAGTTTCATATATACAAATTGGGAAACATATTTTGCAAGCTTTTGTGTCTCGGCAATGCTTCGAAACATATATTATAGAATTGCTAAATTAAATTTGTATTTTGTATATTTGTTGTAAAAAAAAAACCTAAAATAATTTCCAAATAAACAAACAAACCTTATAAACTGAAGACAGAGCATCATTGATGATTAGGTGGTATTCAGATGTCCTAGATGGTCCCAGTCGTTAACAATCAATATTATATTGATATGATATTGATTAGCTATATGCTGACGATTGATTCTTAAAATTTAAAATTTAAATCGATCAGACAATGAAATTATAATTTGTATAAATTGTTTTGGTGGCGTAAATTATCAATAATCATCTCATTCATCGAAATGAAAATCTGTCGAATTTTCGCTTAAATACTTTTTATTTAAAATTATGGAAATTATATATTTACAACACATACAATTACATGACAACAAGACAAGTTAGTTAGTGGTATTTGCTGATCTTTAACTATCTGCGAATGGAGCTGTTTAAGGGTAGGTAAGGGGAATATGTCGGATACATGGGATTGGGTTGAGCTGCTCGTTGCAGGGCACAGGCATCCTGATACTGCGACTGCATGTTCATGACACCCATTTGCATTGGAATCTGCGAATTGGGATATTCACCACCCGAACTATATGTGCCTGTCGGAGGACTCTGCTGAGGTGACATTCGGTAGCTATTAATCGCTCCATAATGCGACATTAAATTGGGGCTAATGTGCACGTTTGCAGTGCGATTATTTGAGTTGCCACTAATGGGCGCTGAAGTATGTTGCACGGGAGCTGAGGGCGTGTTTCGAGTGTTTCTGTTTGTGTTTTGCGTTGAAGTGATTGGGGTAATGTTCATATTGCTGGCATAGTATTTATGATACTGCAATGGAGCCACTTGTGTCTGCAACATATTCGGTGGAGTTGATATATTCCTATTTTGCATAAGCAAATGCGGCGGCGGCGTCATCGAATTTGGTGGCAGCGGATGATGTGGTGAAGGTGTTAAACTTGACTGAGCTCCTGGCGATGTATTGCAAGGTTGCGTTTCCAAGCAATTGGTTAATTGCTGCAGCTTGGACAGACTACAAATGTTGCCGCCAGCTAGCGATGGTGTAGTACCCGAGCTGTTGGATACGGATATGGAATCATGATTAGCTTGCCGTTGGTCATTAGACGTGGCCGTCGATGGAGGTCCCAAGGTGCTTGAGACAGGGATTCGAGGTGTATTGGACACGGTTTCATTGCTTGCAATATTGTTTTGCAAATAAAAGTTGTTGACAGCACAAGCCGAGGCTGGTTGATCAATACGCTGATGTGAATTGGGTAGAGAATGGACCGAGCTATTTAATGGCATTCTTTGCTGTATCATTGTGGGCATGCCAACAATGTCATAATTGGATGGATTTGATGAAAAATTTTGTGTAATCTGTGGAATAGGTACATAGTCCAAGGGCTGCATGTTTTGCTGATGACCATGCTGCCCACTCAACTGCGTAAACTGTAAACTGCCCAATGAATCTTGCTGCGCTTTCGATATATTCGCAGCTGAACTTTGTGCGTGCTGATGATGAGTATTCTGTGCTGTAGTTGAGCTAGCTGTTGGAATCTTTGCATCACGTTGTTGTGCGTTGTTCGACGCATTGCCACTTCGAATTTGCTTGGGGGTAGGAGCTCGGTGTGATGTAGTTGGCGAATTTGCTACAATATCCGGCTGCAGATTGATTGAAATAAAAATATGTTTGAAACAAACCAATAGTTAAATATTATGAGTCTATTAATTAAAAAAAGTTTTACATTATTTACCTGAACATTCAGTTTTCTATTAGCATGTTGCTGGTGCTGCGAGCTTCCTATTATGTTTAAATTAGGTGAGCCTTCTGGCGTTAAATTCATATTAATATTATTTTGCTGCTGGATATGTGAGTTCTGGATAGACATGTGCATTGGCGTCGTTACCGACTGATTCTGCATTGAACAATCCGAATATTGACGGTGCATGTGCACATTATTGTTCTCCGCTGGATGATTAATAGTACCGCCAATTGACGCCGGGGATTCCATATTTATTTGCACGTTCATCCCGCAATCATAGTGCTGAATTTGGGGTGCATTTGTTGAAGTTTCTGCATTGTAGGCCATGTTGGTATTGACATCTGCTTGGTTGCCAACTGGCAAGTTTGAATGCGCACTCGACTGTATAATTGGTTGTGCAATTTTCAATTTTTCTTCGCGAGAGCTAACCAAAGTTGCATTTACATTGTGGTCTGGTTTCTGTTTTTGAGGCACTCCAGTTGGTTCCCGGGTGGGCAACAAAATTGTTGCTTCCGATTGACCGCCACTGGCATGACGTGGTCCAGGATTTTGAGCATTGCCTACAGCTTTGATTTGTTGTGGGTTTAACTGCTTTTGTTGTGGAGCGCACTTCTGATTAAAGTTTCCAGTTTGATTATTCAGATTGTACTCATTACAATTCGTTAAATGTGCATCATCTCGAGGGGCATTGACAGCATTAACGGCGTTGATGCTTTGCGTCTTAGCCATATCATCTTTTTTAACACTATTTTTGCGCTCAACCTTCTGCTTATCCTTAGGATGATGAATCTGATGATGAGCATGCATAGCAGATGGATATGGATTCTGTGCCAAATTATATCTGTAGGCCATCGTGGCTGCTAAATCTTTGTGGAACTGCTTATCTTTTTGTGTAGGATCCAAATTGCTAATATTGTAGCCATAATATTCCCATTGGCAATACTGTGTAATGTGATGATAATTGGGCATTTGATTGATAGGAAACTGTGATGGAATTAAACTCTGTAACTGGGCATGATCGTTGTTCTTCAGTTGGATTTTTTCCCTAATAGGCAATGTTGTTGGTGGAGCACGCACATTGGATTTGTCCTCTTCTTTAACTTGCACCAATTGAGTTTGCTTCATTGCCTCCTTATCGGTGATTGTATTGACTTTATTTGAGTAATAAGTTTCAGGTTTCTTGGTAACGTTGTTGACAACTTCCTGTTTGGGTAGTGAAGTTTCCACAATTGCTTTCTTATTGACTTTTGGCTTCATATCCGCTTCCAGCATTGCAGGTGCTACCACGGGCTTTTCCACCACTTCCTGTTCTTTCATTGGAGTCACCTCGCTGACTTCATTGAAGAACGTTTGTTCCACTACAGCATTGGTATTTGATATCTTCAACGGTTCATGTTCCGGTTTCTTGGGCTCAGCTGTTATAAGCTTAGCAACGATTTTCGTATTGTCTTTGCCTGCTGTTATAGTTTCCTTGTTGGTTAGCAAAACAGTACATGCGGCTTCCTTGGACTCGATATTAACGACTGGTTCTTTGGAAACAATTGGTAAAATACAGCTCGTTAAACTTTGATCGACGTTGATAATCCCATCATTGTTTTTATTCGCCTGCTCTTCTTTTGTGTTGATCAGCTTGGACTCGTTTTTTTCTACAACTGGGAAAGATGGATCAACTTTCTCCGACGCAACCAAGGTACTGCTGTTATTATTTTTATTTTCGATTACCATATCTGAAGTACCAGTCAACACAGAAGCAGTAGAATTAGTAGTGGAAGTTGCAGTTGCAGTAACAGGAGCTGTCACAGAGGTAACCGACGCTCCTTTAGAAGCTGTGAAAGCTACCGAAGTTGGAACAGCAGTACTTGGTGTAGCCGTATTTGCAGTCACAACAGGAACAGTTGGGGTAGCTGAAGGAATAACAGAAGCAACAATAGTAGTAGCTACATTTTCCTGAATGGCCTTAGTGACTTCCTTAGTCTCCACACGAACCACAAGTTTTGGCTCCACCTTGCACTCCACTGTTATGTCTTCAACATTATTCTTCTCATATGAACTTGTATCAGAAAATAATGTTTTCTTGGTTTTCTTTGCAACTGCATCCAAAACTTGCTCGTTACATTGCTCAGTGATATTTACTTACCTTTGCATTTTCCTTTAACTGTTGCACTGGCAATTCTTTAACAGCAGTAGTTTCTTCAGATATAGACTTCATTGTCTCATCATTATCGCAATCATTTGTAGCAATTTCATTAGATATATTATCTCCAGCATTTTGTTCCTCTTGACGTTTCCCATTCGATTTCTTACCTCTTAATTTGGGTACAATATTAATAGGTTTGTCAATCGAGTCCAACTTCTTAATATCCCGACTGACTTCCTGGACAACAGCTGCTGAGACTAATGGTTTCTCCACACTTTCTTTAATATAACCAACTGCATCTTTATGATTTGAAAGATTGTGATCAATATGATCTAGATGATCACGTTCAAAATGTTTTCTTTTGTTGGTGTGTGGAACCAAGTCCTTCCGCTTGGCCAATCGCAAAGCCCGTTTTGTCAACATATTAGACTCAGATGACTCTGATTTCTTAGAATATTTACTATCCGATGAATCGGAATTCTCGATTTTCTCTTCAAACGGCCGCTTGCATTTCTTAGAATCAACTAATGTAATAGGCGTCGAGTCTGTGTAGCATAAATTCTTTTTCAAAAAACTGGTGTCTTCATCAAACGTTTCAGAGTTCAATAAACTGGGTTTAGAACATTCTTTAATGATTTCCTTAGCGGGTAACACTTGCGGTTCTATGTGCTCCTCGCTTTTCTTTTTGTAGAAATCTTTTTCGTCACAATTATCGCGAAATTGAAAACTTAAATATTCACGATTTGATATTGGTTTGATATTGTTAGTGGGCGATTTAGAAATTGATGTCAATGGACTCCATCGTAAGCAATCAGCTTCAATGATAATTCGAGTTTTGCTGTGTGCCACTCTATTATGGTGCATTAAAACCTTTTTCCAATCTATTTTCACTGTAATCTGGTATCGAATGTCGCCATCATTCTTACGCAATTTAATAAAATTAAGCAGCTCAAAAGCCAATGCTATATCGGAAATAGCTAAACCAGTTCTTATAGCTATATCCTTGAAAGTTATAACTTTCTTATTTCTGTATTTATACAAGTATTCGAGTACTACCGACTTCCAATACGAAAAGTAAGAAAGACGTCCGAGATCTGATAAAGGTTTCTCCGGTGTACCCAACTGTCCTTCCTCGCGACTCAGCAAGTAACTAAAGTCAATCAAGAATCTTCCATATCCTTGTCTTTGATATTGCGGCAACGTCAAAATGCATGAGACATTATATTTTTGGGAACAGTGCTTCTCTTTCGAAAAGTAACCAACGAGATGGCAGCCAACTTGATCGTTTTTTGTCAAGATATAGAAAAGGAATGGTTCCACATCATAATAGAGCGTTTTGTGATCAAGAAAGAACTTGGCAAGCAAGCACAAGTTTTGGCAGTAAATCTTATTCACATTTCCGTCCACTTCAAAGACGGATATATCACCTTGACGGAAAATCTCTGTGCCAGGCGGTTGCTTCCAAATGCATTTGTTTTGGTGTCTATCCAAAACGGAGCGACTTTTAGTGTACTTCAGGCAAAACTCGCATAAAAAAAGCTTCAAGAGCCTATGAAAAAAATAGAAGACATTTAAATAAATAACTAACAATTTAAATAAAATTATTTTCACACCGTCCGAAAAATGTAACTTTTAAAATTACTACCATTCAACAATTGACAAAAATATTTTTCGTTGAGCTATGTAAATATAATTACCTTGCGTACTCCTGTGGAAATGGACTAGAATACCAAGTTTCAATATTCCATTTGCCAATTTCTATAGACTTGGGACTTTGTCCAGTATGCATCTGTGTTGGACTTTTTTCCATCGGATTTTCACAATAATTATTAGATACTTTAACTACTGCTTTTTGTAGCACTTCTTGATACAATTCAATATCCAATTGATTAACACCAGGTGGTAAATGTTGATTTTCTAGAATTATTAATTACTATAAGGTATACATATATGAATTTAGAAACATATTTTTTAAACATACCAAATGATTTTGTCTGACTGATAACTGTGTCGCTGGGATCCTTTAAATGCTCCATACATTCATCGTACTCTGTATTGTTGGTATCTTTTGCATTTAGTGTTTCTTTTGATTGATCTTGAAATTTATCAGTATCATTGTTAAGCATTCGATACTTTAGTACTGTTTCTTTAGTAAGATATGGAATATCATCATCCTGTTTAACATATGATTTTGTAGTTTCGAGGGGCATCGATTTCAAAATAACCATCTTCTTTTTGCCTGGATTTACTGAAGTATGCTTTATAGCTTCATCCGTCTTATCGGTTGCTACATCTCGTGGCTTAATTGATTCGACCAATGGTGATAATTGTGAGTTAGCAGTTTCTAATATTTTACTTTTTGTATAACTAAGGCATTTAAAATTATTTTTATATTTGTTGTCAACCGGGTTTTTTGCCACCGCTGCGAATCCCCAATTTTCTGACGAGCCCTCTAGCAAACTTTCCTTATCATTTGAAGACGACCGAAAATCAAACTTTTTTTCATTCTCAAATATGTTTTCCTTTAGAGTACTTCTATCCGAATCATAATCTTCATCATCATTGTCTTCATCGCATTCCGAGCTATCACTCGAGCTATCGCTTGAGTCCGATTCAGAACTGGAAGATGTGCAAGAATCTGACGTGGAGCTTTCATCCGGATCATCGCAACCAGCATTCTTCTCATCATCATCGTCCTCTTCATCTTCGCTGTCACTTGAAGAAGTTGATGATGACAAATCCGAATATGTTCGCTTACGACTGAGCTGATTTACAAATTGTTCACGTTGAAAATTTGATTTCTTTTGCTTAAATTGTGTGTCAAATTTGTTGATTATGGCGCAATTCTTTCTCTTTTGTTTATTGCTGCCCACGCCACTGCTGCATTGTTGGGACGTTGATGGATTATCAATAAATCGCTCATTTTTGATCATCGGTCGCTTGCAATTAGTATACGATTTCTGCGAGATATTGGCATACTGAGCAACTCTGAAATAAGTGATAAAATTTGTATTTGACATTAACCAAATTAATGAAATGTATTTGGAGATTACCTTTCATTGCCAAGCTCAAACTTTATGTTAGAACTATCTCTTCGAACTGATTTGGGATTGTCAACATTTTGCTTCAAGCATGCTTTGCAACTGAAATATTATTTTTGTTAAAATTGTTGCTTTTTTAAAATTCTCAAATTTCTGTCTCTCAAATAAGCTATTATTAATTCATGAAATTAGCACTTCAGATTATGTTTCGCAACCTCTAGTTGTCTTACCGATATGGATGCTTTGGCTTTTTGTCCGGAATGGTGTCCAGGCACGTCAGATGAAAATGATTTTTGCAAACAAAACATTGCAGTAGACATGGACCTCGATTTCGTATTTTGCACACTGCGCAGTCAGCGCACTTCTGGCAATTCCACAACGTTCCCTTTGTAACCAGCATATAGAGAAGCACGTATGATTGCGACTTGCATCTACCGGCGATATTTGCACAAGTCGTATGCAATGATATTCCACATTGCTTGCAAGAGCTTAATGGCTCTGGAATCCCGTTCAGATTTTTTTGAGCATTACCTGAGCAATGTGCACAAGTTTCTTCGCCCTTGATAAGTACATCTGTTTCTGGGGCTGCTTTTCTTGGTGTTGTCAAGGACTTTCCCTTTTTGTACAGTTTTCCTTCCTGTATTAAAAAGCCAGCATCAACAGCCTTTTTTATGGACGTCTTAATGACAGCTTTAAAATCTACTTCGGGCGACAGATCTATGCAATTAAATTTCTGTATGTAATTCTCTATATTTTTTATGGTGGATCCTTCACATTCTCCCAAGTCATTGACTGCCTTAGCCACCACCTTGTAGAGATTTGTATTTTTATCGACTTTAATTCGTCGTTTGGCCATTGGCGCCTTATAGGAATGTAAACCTTTATTGTATACTTTGATTACAGCTCCCGACTCTACTGCTTTTTCCAACTTTTCAGCAACAATATCTTCGTGGAACTTATGATGTGTCCCAATGGCTTGACAAATTCTCTGCACACTCGGCCGCTGCTTTTGAGATCGGATTTTCGAAATCGCTTCGAGTATCCATTGCTTCCACGTATCCATACTGATGTCATGAGCAGATTCCCTCATTTTCCGTTCCCTTTAGCTACAAGTAATTGTCTAAATATAAAATAAAAGTTTTATATACTTTGAAACGAAATTGAGCATTTAGCAGTTAGGTTTATTTTGATACTATCACAACAAAGAATCAAGTTGAAGTTCTTAGTAATACTTTTGTTTAATAATGAGTCTATACGACGCTAATCCACATTAAACCCGTAAACATAAACGAAATCTAAAATTTCACACAGTCCTATAGCACTAGATTCAAATATTAAACGCAACAGTTTAAGATTTTCATATTTCACAAACAATATTACTATTAGAACATTAAGATTTTTAATATGAAGCAATAGCTTTATAAGAAACGGCTTTTCGCTTGACTTATGTATACTTTTTATGCGAATGGCTATACATACATACATACATACATACGTAGAACATTCATACGTGTGTGCATGTACAAAAATTTTGGGGAAGTAATATATTATAGATTATGAACTGCAACTAGTTGAACTGCAATATTTGGAAAACAAAATATTTCCATGTCTGAAACATAAACAAAGCTTTACTTTATGCAGAAACATCTATTTTAAATTCACTTTAAAGTCAGAGAGTATCTTAATATGTATGTATGCAACTACATACTTTAAAGAGGTACCATAGTATATAAAATTGAGATCGAAATGCATACAGTTTGCACATCTTATTTGGAATGTCCGACAACTTTAGTATGATGCACGCTAACAGCGCAGTCAAAATCACCGTTTATTATTAATTTATAAACTTACAGCGCAAAGATTTAATGCGTATTCCTCTTAACCCACACAAATCTTTATTTGTTAATAAAGTATATTTTTCACAAGTGTGGCCGCAATTCAAAAATACCAAATCTACTTTTACGTTTTCCTTTGAGACAGTGGAATGAAACATTTTGCAGAAATATAATAAATTTCACTTCTCCCTTTAAAAATTAACCCTTGAATTAGAAGCAGATTTCTTATGCATTTCTCATATTTTATATTTAAAACCACTGCAGAATATTAATTTGATGTAGTTCTATTCATTTTATTATAAATGGGATTTTTAGTATATGCAGTATATTAGATATTTCTGCAGTGGACTTATCGACGCTATGTTGCGATATCTGAACCGCCCTGTGCTCGAGTGTTAATCCGCGACCTTAGTAGACCGGTGCAAACATCTTGTTTCCTTGCAAAAAGTAATTAAATGGTCACTTAAAATGGCACACAACGAAAATTCACCGGCTAATACATTCCGGAATTATTTAAATATTCTAAATGATCCAACCGGAAATGAGGATATCAAGTTGAAGGCCACCCAAGAGCTGAGCGAGAACTTCGAAATGATCATGCAGACTCCTTCGGACACTGACTTTTTGGAAAAAACGCTCTCAGCATTTATGCGAATTCTACAAGAAGGTGAACCTCAATTTATACAGGAGAATACTATACAACATGTAAGTGCATTCATTAACTTTATTCACTGTGCGCAAAATGTAAACATTCACCTAAACACATCTATGTGCGAGTGTGTGTGTGTGGTGCGTCTTATGCTAAATTGACAATGTGCTTGGTGGATTGTTTACTTTTGCCCAAGTTTTAGCTGTGCATTAATCAAATTCTGTAGTAAGCGGTTAATTTGTTTTTGTGTAATTCAACATGTCCAGTTTTCTACATTAAGTGTGTCGTAAGGATTTTTGCATTAATTTATTGCACCCACTGATGAAATTGAAAGCAATTTCTTGAACGTGCAATAAAGAGTGAAATTACTCCAACGAACTATTATCTACATGAATGGAAAGTTTAGTTACCTGAATATTTCTCGGAATATATCAACAAACCCTAATTACTGTATAGAAAAGATTCCTCATAGCCTGTTGCTTTGTATGGCCTTTCCATGCATACTTTATCATTGACTACGTATAACTATTATTATTCTACTATTTTGCAGATTCGCAAGCTAATTTTGGAGATGATACACCGCTTGCCCATTACCGAAAGTTTAAGACAGCACGTCAAATCCATCATCACGATGATGCTTAAGTTATTGAAAACTGATAATGAAGAAAATGTCCTCATTAGTCTACGGATTATTATTGAGCTGCATAAACATTATCGACCGTCTTTCAACCCTGAAGTAAATAAATAATAAAATTGTGAAATCTTAACTAAACAAGTCATTAATATTTTTCCTCATTTTTAGATCCAGTTGTTTCTAGGATTTGTTAAAGAGATCTACACAAATCTGCCAAATCATTTGACGTCAATTTTCGAGACAACGAACGATATATGGAGATCAGATCTGAAGGATTTGGATTTGGATATGCTGTTAACAGAGACATATTCAATAAGGACAATTCACATTGGAAAGCCACAGGAACACAATGCACAGCAAGTGATTGTTAGTATTAGCACAGACTCCAGCATAAAAGCGTATCCCAAATAATCATTGTGTATTTTTGGATTCTAGTATAACCTTCTACCTCGAGGTATTTTGTCGTTGAAAGTTCTGCAGGAGTTGCCCATTATCGTGGTATTAATGTACCAGATATATAAAAACGCAGTGCACCAAGAAGTTGCCGAGTTTATACCATTGATATTAACAACAATCAACTTGCAGCCAACTGTTATTCAAAGGTAAGATTTTAATATAAATTTCTCAGCAGTTATAATTATTTTATTGTTTTTGTAGAAGTTCTGCCCAAAAAGAAATCTTCGTCGACTTCATGGGAGCTCAAATAAAAACGCTCTCATTTCTAGCTTATATTGTGCGAATTTATCAAGTGAGTTTGATGGTTAAATCGTGTAAAACTTGACTTAGTCATCAATTTTTCTATTCGATTAATTAGGAAGTGGTGTTAAACAACTCATTGTCTGTAACGAATGGCATGCTGAATTTAATGGAACATTGTCCAAAAGAGGCTGCTCACCTGCGAAAAGAATTGTTGATTGCAGCGCGACATATTTTCGCAACAGAATTACGCCAAAGTAAGCTATATTAACTTAATCTGTACATAGAATTAACGTGCAATATATTTTTTATATTTTTAGAATTCATTCCATCGATAGATAAATTGTTTGATGAAGACTTGCTCATTGGCAAAGGTGTTACTTTAGACTCGATTCGCCCATTGGCGTACTCTACACTCGCGGATTTAGCACATCATGTCCGAGAAGGCTTAAGCCTCGATGTCTTAATAAAAGCAGTCAATTTGTTTGCCAAAAATGTGCATGATGAGACGCTTGCTGTTGGTATACAAACCATGTCATGCAAACTGCTATTAAATTTAGTCGACTGCTTGCGGCGTCACAGTGAAATCGAACCGCAACGATCGCGAAATATTCTTGGAACATTGCTAAAAATTTTTGTCAAAAAGTTCGAAACCATTGCCCAAATTCAGTTGCCACTAATTATTCAAAAGTGGTAAGTTTTATGGTATTTTGTAATATATAGGTTGAATATAAATCCATGACAAACTTTCGCAGCAAAGGACAATCTCAAGCCGGCGCAACAGGAAACATATCTGGGACTTTCCCTGGACCTGTAAATGTAGCAGAAGTCAAAGAGGATCATATCGGCAGTGATCAAGCTAAAATGGCACAGGGTTCACAACTGGTTTGCTCAGTCAATGTTGCCGAGTTCCGAAGCTTGGTCAAAACGCTTGTCGGCGGCGTTAAAACAATTACTTGGGGATTCTTCAACTCAAAGGTAAGTTATTTTCAAATATTAATGTTTTAAATTAAATTTTTTCATAATACAACTACATTTCAATCAGGGATCGGACACCACGCAGATGCACGAAAAGCTATTCAATCCTGAGATATTGTGTACATATATTGACTTAGTGCATTTCGCAATGGAAGCTTTAGATATATATACGATAAATGTTAATCCAAATCAACAGCGAACATCTGGATTAATTTCACGTAGCAAGGAGGAAAAGGAAGTGTTGGAACACTTTAGTGGCATTGTAAGTGCTTTGAAGATGTTTGTTAAACATTTTACTGAATATTTTTGTTTGCAGTTTCTTATGATGCATTCGCAAAATTTCCAGGAGATTTTTGCCACTACAATCGATTTCCTAGTAGAAAGGATCTACAAAAATCAGTCACTTCAAGTGATTGCAAACTCTTTTCTAGCAAATCCAACAACTTCTCCCTTGTTTGCAACTGTATTAGTTGAGTATCTGTTGGAAAAAATGGAGGAAATGGGCTCTAATGTGGAACGTTCAAATTTATACCTACGTCTCTTCAAGCTTGTTTTTGGCAGCGTTAGTCTATTTCCAGTTGAGAATGAACAAATGTTGCGCCCGCATCTCCATAAAATAGTTATTCGCTCCATGGAATTAGCGTTGATTTCAGACGAGCCTTATAACTATTTTCTGCTTCTAAGGGCTTTGTTCAGATCAATTGGAGGTGGAAGTCATGACCTTTTGTATCAAGAGTTTCTTCCTCTGTTGCCAAATCTTCTGGAAGGTCTTAATAGGTTACAGAGTGGTTTCCACAAACAGCACATGCGTGATCTTTTTGTCGAACTCTGCTTGACTGTGCCAGTACGTCTCTCATCTTTGCTTCCTTATTTGCCTATGCTGATGGATCCGTTAGTTTCCGCCTTAAATGGTTCGCCGACACTAATAAGTCAGGTGAGTGAACCCTTAAATGTTGCTAAATGAGTTTGAAAGATCCAATGAACAATATTGAAATTAAATGTGCTCTTATATCTCTTTATGCATATTAATCTGAAACTTGTAAATATTCAATTTCAGGGTTTAAGAACTTTAGAGTTGTGCGTGGACAATTTGCAGCCAGATTTTCTATATGATCATATACAACCAGTAAGAGCAGCTTTGATGCAAGCGCTATGGAAAACACTTCGAAATCAGGATAATGCAGCGCTTGTAGCGTTTAGAGTTCTTGGTAAATTTGGAGGTGGTAATCGCAAAATGATGGTAGAGCCACAAACGTTGCACTATGACCAAAATGAAATGCCCAAAATATCGATAGTCACGTATTTCCAAGAATATGAAAAGCCCATCGAATTTCCTGTCGACAATGCTATTGAATCAGCATTTAAAGCGCTGAGCTCGAATACAACCGATCAGTTCTACCGACGTCAAAGCTGGGAAGTTATACGATGCTTTTTAGCTGCATTTATTAGCTTGGACGATGAGAAACATACACTACTGAAGCTGTTTACCCACAACGACTTTGTAGAGAGCAACATTATGAATTGGCCAATTTTTCATAACAAAATTGAAGCAACCAGTGTAAGGGGAACGCATCAGACTGCATTAATTGGCATGCTGGTGGCTTCTGCGACCAAAGACTTGCGAGACTCAGTGTGTCCAGTGATGGCGGCCGTAGTAAGACACTACACAATGGTCGCCATTGCCCAACAAGCTGGACCATTCCCTCAAAAGAGTTACTCACCTAGTGGTATTGATCCTATGGTGTTAATTGATGCTTTGGCTGCCTGTATGGGCCATGAGGAGAAAGAACTGTGCAAGCCCGGAATCGCTTGCATGGGCATTATTTTGGACACTGCCACCAATATAATGGGAAATAAAGACAGAGCCTGCAAATTACCGCTAATGCAATATTTGGCTGAGAAAATGACAGCGTTGTGTTATGATCGTCCGTGGTACGCTAAAGTTGGTGGTTGCCAGGCCATTCAGTTCCTCTGTAAGCACATGTCGTTACGTGCTCTCTATCAGCATCTTTTCAACTTCCTCAAAGCCTTTATGTTTGTGTTAATGGATCTGGAAGGCGATGTTTCAAATGGCGCTTTAGATATAACGAAAAGTTATATGAAAACCATGTTGGAAATATGCTTGTCTCCAATTAGTGTCAATTCTCGAAACGATGAGCTTGAAGACTTGCAAGCAAAGGCAACATATGAAGTGATTCATGAGCTCGTACGTCACATAACAAGTCCAAATTCAATTGTCAGAGAAGAATCGATGGTTTTATTGCAACACATTGGCTCCATACAAAAGAAAACAGTTTCGGAGGTCATGGACCCACACAAAGATGTCCTCGCGGACATTATACCGCCTAAAAAGCATTTACTAAGACATCAGCCCGCCAATGCACAAATCGGATTGATGGATGGCAATACATTTTGCACTACTCTGGAACCGCGTCTCTTTACCATAGGTAATTAAGCACTTTTAGAGAACTATATGTTACTGATAACACTGACTTTTATGGTTTTCTGTACGGATTCAATTATTTATTATTTACTTTCAAGTATTTTTTTAGAATCACAAAAAATTCTAAACTAACTGGCTAACTGACTATAAAAAATAATGACATTATTTTTCCAGAAAAAATTAAAAAATCTGAAATTTGAAATTCCGTCAGATAAATAAGGTCCATAAAAATAAGAATTGTGCTATTAATATTTGTTGCTTACATTTTGATCAAACAAAAAATACATTCTAATTATCGTTAACAGATTTATCAAACACTTATCACAAACTCTTCTTCCATGAGTTGCTAACGCTAAGTGAAGCTGAGGATGCTACGTTGGCCAAACTAGACTGCTATAAGAATGTGTCAAATCTTATACCTTTACGGATAAGTGCCCTACGCGCTTTGGCTGCATGTCACTACATAAACGACCTTGGCTATAAGGAAAAGATTATTAACATTATTTTTAAGGTCATGGAGAGCGATAAGCCAGAGTTACAGGAAACCTCATATCTTTGCATGAATACATTTATTAGTGGCATTACACTCGACAGAGAAAAGGTAAGTACAAATGTTATGTACATAGTTTTTTTTTTTTATTAAATTAGTTAATTATAATATGTTTAATTGAATTTTAAGTTGCAGATTCAATATGCCATGCGTCCATTGTTGCTAAAGCTTAAGGATCACAGCAGCTTATCTATTCCGGACATCAAACGTTTATCATATTTTACCCAACTTTTCCCGCAAATGTTTAATGAGAAGCTAAGTGAACAAATATTGACGCATTGCGCCAAAATAATCGAAATATTCGTTGGCCAATACAAGTGCACAAACGATTCGATGAACTTCTTTTCCACATCAAAAGGAGGCGATTATGAACAGAAAATCGTGACACTCATTGAAATGTTTTATCACATAACAGCATCATCGAAATATATTGAGAAGTTGTGCCAACTTGTCCTACAAACGGAAAAAAATCTAATGATAGAGGCTTCAAGTCCGTATCGCGAAGCTTTACATATGTTTCTGCAACGTTTTCCGATCGAGACTGTTGATCTATTTATGATTGATTCTATTATGACGGATTCGCAATGGAACCGCTTTTTTATCTTTATACTAAAGCATAAGAATGGCCAAGCTTTTCGGTCGGTTATCAAGAATTCAAAGTACACTATTTTATTGGATTATCTTAACTGGGGTCCAGATGTTGTAAATAAAAACAAATACGATGTGCAACACCAAGCAGTTCTGATCATCTACACACTGATGGAACTGGATGATCAATGGATACCAACGAAACCTGATATTGTCGATGCTCTAAGAAGCATGTGGCGAAATAATTTGTATTCAACATGTGTGGAAAATGTAGCTTGTGATTTGTGGCATTTGGTAGGCAAAATACTATTGCTGTATTTTTCCAACAACACAAATGATATTGATTTACTATTCCAACTCTTAAGAGCATTATGTTTACATTTTATACCTGATGTTTATTTTCTGCGTGATTTCCTACAAAATACTGTCGCTCAGAGCTTTACAGTCAATTGGAAAAGAAATGCATTCTTTTATTTTGTTGAGAACTTTAACAGTAATGCATTTTCCGAAGATGTGAAAGCAAAAATAATAACATCAGTTCTTAATCCCATGTTTCACGGTTAGCTTTGACAAAGGTGAAGGCAATAAGTTAATTGGTGCTCCACCCACACCTTACCAAGAGGATGAAAAAAACATTGTCTCAGTGTTTATTAACAAAGTCTTCGACCCCGAAAAACAATACGATGACGCAGTAAGAATTGCGTTATTGCAACTTGCTTGTCTATTGGTTGAGCGTGCTTCCCAGCATATTCACGATGGCGATGCCAATAATAAACGACAAGGCAATAAACTGAGACGTTTGATGACATTCGCATGGCCCTGCCTGCTGAGCAAGAATTGTGTCGATCCCACGGCGCGTTATCATGGTCATCTGCTTTTGGCCCACATCATAGCCAGACTGGCAATTCATAAAAAGATTGTATTGCAAGTTTTCCATTCACTGCTCAAAGGACACGCTCTTGAAGCCAGACCCATTGTAAAACAGGCGCTAGATGTGCTGACACCAGCGATGCCTCTTCGCATGGAGGATGGTAATACAATGCTCACCCATTGGACTAAAAAAATCATTGTGGAGGAAGGACACGCCATACAACAGCTCTTTCACATACTGCAACTAATTATACGCCATTATAAGGTGCAGTTTAAATATTATTTTTATTTAAAAAAAATCGATTACAACATATTTATTTCCATAGGTTTATTTCCCAGTTAGACATCAACTGGTGCAGCATCTTATTAACTATATGCAACGTTTGGGATTGCCACAAAGTGCATCAATTGAGCACAAGAAATTGGCTGTGGATTTAGCTGAAGTTATCATAAAATGGGAACTACATCGTATCAAAGAAGATGAAAGGGATGTGAAAATTGAGGAATCCGAAGAAGAATTTAAAGATGTACAGCATGTGAAAAGGTCCGCGACCGAAACGACGGAAGGTCGCAAAAAGTCAGCGGAGGGGACACCAACATCTGTTGCACAAGGCGAGTAGTATATTTAAAGCGATGCAAATGTTATATTAATATTTTAAACACGTGAACAGGAAGTGGAAGAACAGACGACCTGCTTCGATCAATAGATAAGTCCTACTGCGATACTGTACTTAATTTCCTAATACGATTAGCATGTCAAGTGAATGATTTGCAGTCTGGAATTATTTCGCCTGGCGAGAATTTATCAAGGCGGTGAGTCAAACACACAATATTCTTGCTATAATTTTTTATATTATGGTAATCTATTTCAAATTATAGCTGCATTATGTTATTGAAGTTAGCCATGCGTCCGGAGATTTGGCCTCAACCTTTTGACATTAAATTGAATTGGCTGGACAAAGCACTGATCACCATTGAAACTCCGCATCACAACTTAAACAACATTTGCACTGCTATCGACTTCCTTACATTCTTGACCACAATTTTGAACCCAGAACAACTGGTGGCTATTGTGCGACCCGTTCAACGAGGTCTGTCGCTGTGTATCATACATCAAAATACAAGGATTGTACGTCTCATGCACATCTTTTTAACTCGCTTGATGGCGATCTTTCCACCAGACGCACAGCACAAGCACAACGAATTGGATGTTCTGTACAGTGCTATTAGTAAAATGATCACAGAGAATCTTACATCTTATTATGAAAAGACACCAAATGCATCAACTTTGTTTGGTACTTTGATGATTTTAAAAGCTTGCACTACCAACAACCCAAGTTATATTGATCGGATATTAGTGCAGTTTATTAGGGTATTGAATCGCCTCACAAAAGATCATATTAACATTAATACAAATGGCGCTGTAAATCCGCCACCAGCCGATTCGAATTCGTTGGCTCTTGAACTATTGGTCTTATCGTTGGAATTGATCAAAAATCGCATTGTTATAATGAGCGTGGAAATTCGCAAACTATTTATTGGTACGATATTGGTTAGCCTCATAGAAAAGAGCTCAGAAGTGAAAATAATCAAATGTATCATAAAAATGCTGGATGATTGGGTGAAGAGCAAGGATACGAATATTGCAACACATGTGCCATCCATACGCGAAAAGTCTGCGTTGCTGGTCAAACTGATGCAATACGTCGAAAAGAAATTCGTCGACGAAGTTGAACTAAATGTGCAATTTTTGGAAATTATCAACTATATTTATCGTGATGAAGTGCTGAAACAAACTGAATTAACAAGCAAACTGGAAGGTGCCTTTCTCAATGGACTTCGCTTCCAAAATCCACATATTCGTGCGAAATTCTTCGAAATACTGGATTCATCGATGCGACGGCGGCTTCATGATCGCCTCTTGTATATAATTTGCTCACAGGCATGGGACACGATTGGATCACACTACTGGATAAAACAATGCATTGAACTTTTAATACTAACAGCTAATACGATGACACAAATTCAATGCTCTAATGAAGCGTTCAAAGTTCCTAGTATCACTTCGGTAATTCCAACTAATGCGACCGATTCGCAGGAAAATACTTTCGTATCATTTTTGTCATCGCAATCCGAATCTTTTGAGAATGTGCAAAGTGTTAACGATAAGGATGATGTATTTGATATTGATTTAAAACTCGAATTCACATCTGTGCGTAAGGAAGATTGTCAACAAATTCTGCCCACACGACGTGACACGCTCGTGGAGCTTATTTACAAGCAAGCTGAGTTCCTCGAAGCCAATCGTAATATACGCACTGATCAAATGCTGGTTGCAACGTCACAGTTGTGCCACATGGACACGCAATTGGCCGAAAGCGTTTGGCTGTCCATATTTCCAAGTATATGGAACATATTCACTGATGATCAGCGCGTAAATATCTCCAAGGAGTTAATACCATTTCTTGCATCAGGTACGAATGTAAATCAAAAGGATTACAGTCCTAGCACGCTCAACACATTCGCTGAAGGTTTAACGAAGTGTAATCCACCTATTTACATTCCCCCCAATCTTTTAACCTATCTTGGAAAATCGCATAATCTTTGGCATAGAGCAATTTTAGTGTTGGAAGACTTGGCATTAACACAATCAACACGAAGTGATGCCAACCTTGGGGAAGTCAACAGTCAGCCTGAGCTTGACACCCAACAGTTGAATAACATTTATGATTCCCTATCTAAAATGTATTCGTCAATGCACGAAGAAGATTTGTGGGCTGGATTATGGCTAAAATTTGCGCACTACCCAGAGACGAATATAGCCATATCATACGAACAAATGGGTTTCTTTGAAGAAGCCCAAGGCGCTTACGATTTGGCCATGTCCAAATTTAAGCAGGATCTTAACGGCGGTCTAATACAAATTGATATTAATAGCGAGTTGTTGTTGTGGGAAAAACATTGGATGCGTTGTGCCAAGGAACTTAATCAATGGGACATTTTGTTGGACTATGCCCAGACGAATAGAGAAAAGAATATGTTTCTTATTTTGGAAAGCTCGTGGCGTGTTCCTGACTGGACTTTGATGAAAACTGCACTTTCCAAAACTGAGCAATGTTACTCCAAGCACTATGGGTATAAATTAAATCTTTATAAGGGATATTTGTCCATATTGTATCAAGAGGATAGACAAGCAACGAGTGTCGAGCGCTATGTTGAGATTGCCTCTAGTTTGTGCATCAGAGAGTGGCGACGTCTACCGCGAATTGTCTCCCATATTCATCTACCATTCCTTCAAGCTTCACAGCAAATAATGGAACTACATGAAGCGAGTCAAATCCACCAAGGATTATCACAATCGAGAAACTCATCGCTGCACGACATGAAAGCGATTGTGAAAACTTGGCGCAATCGATTGCCTGTTATCTCAGACGATTTATCGCATTGGAGCGATATATTCACATGGCGGCAACATCACTATCAGATCATCACGCAACACTTGGAACAACAGGCTGATCAGGGTAGCACAATGCTTGGTGTTCACGCATCAGCCCAGGCTATTATTTCCTTCGGCAAAATTGCGAGAAAACACAACCTCACTGGAGTCTGCCAGGAAACCCTCTCCAGAATCTACACCATACCATCGGTGCCCATTGTGGATTGCTTTCAGGTAATCAGCTATTCAAAAATAATTGACAATTTGTATATAGTATACATAAAATTCATCTTTTGTGTTAGATTATATCTTATAAATAATCAACATTTGTTCAACAGAAAATACGGCAGCAAGTGAAATGTTACTTGCAAATGCCTTCGACGTCAGGCAGAAATGAAATCAATGAGGCTCTTGAAGTAATTGAATCGACGAATTTAAAGTATTTCACGGGTGAGATGAATGCAGAATTCTATGCGCTTAAAGGTCTTCTCTTGGCGCAAATTGGACGTACCGATGAGGCAGGCAAATCCTTTAGCGCGGCTGTTCAACTTCACGATGGTCTCACGAAAGCCTGGGCCATGTGGGGAGATTATATGGAGAAAATTTATTTGAAAGAAAAGCAAATCTCGTATGGCGTAAATGCATTAATCTGTTACCTACATGCTTGTCGCAATCAAAACGAAAGTAAGACACGAAAATACATTGCAAAAGTGTTATGGTTTTTGTCATACGACTCTGCTGATACTTTGATAAGTACTTTTGAGAAATATGTATCGGGAATTCCACCATCTTACTGGTTGCCATGGATTCCACAGCTTCTGTGTTGCCTCGAGCAATTCGAAGGTGATGTTATACTAAATTTACTAAGTCAGGTAAGACCAACAATATTATTGATCGTCAACTATAAGCAAGCATAATATTTAAATTAATTTGAAAACTTTAGATAAAATATAAAAAAAATAGAAAAATCAGAAATATACAAAATGTGTAAATCTATTGATTTAAATTAAATATTTGTTTTTAGATTGGACGACTTTATCCTCAGGCCGTTTATTTTCCCATTCGCACTTTGTACCTGACCTTAAAAATCGAGCAAAGAGAGAAACATAAGTCTGCTGAACAGGCGGTATTTGCTGGAAAATTTGTATCAACTGTATGTGACTAATATAAATTATTCTATTTTGTTGTATTATTTTATATCACTTCTTGTCTTGTAGAACTTGGAGAATTCAGCCCCGATGTGTGGGCGAAATACTGCGCCGGCTGCCTCTGTTAATCCAATCAAGGCAACACCCCCAATGTGGCGTTGCTCCAAAGTTATGCAGCTTCAGCGTGAAGTGCATCCAACTATTTTAAGTTCACTCGAAGGTATTGTGGATCAAATGGTTTGGTTCAGGGAGAGTTGGACTGAAGAAGTTCTACGCCAGCTGCGACAAGGATTAATTAAGTGCTATGCCATAGCCTTTGAGAATCGAAATACGGTTGTGAACGCAACGATAACTCCACACACTCTGCACTTTGTGAAGAAACTAGGTTCAACATTTGGAATCGGCATTGAAAACGTGTCAGGATCTGTCACATCCTCCATCTCGCACTCAGCCGCCTCAGAATCGCTTGCAAAACGTGCGCAAGTCACATTCCAGGATCCTGTCTTCCCAAAAATGAAGGAGCAATTTACCAATGATTTCGATTTTTCCAAGCCAGGTGCAATGAAATTGCATAATTTGATTTCGAAATTGAAAACGTGGATCAAAGTCTTGGAAGCGAAAGTGAAAAAATTGCCGACATCCTTCTTAATTGAGGACAAATGTCGCTTTTTATCGAACTTTAGTCAGAAGACGGCAGAGGTCGAATTGCCTGGAGAGCTGTTGATTCCCTCATCTTCACATTATTATGTGCGCATCGCGCGTTTTATGCCACGTGTGGAAATTGTGCAAAAGAATAATACAGCGGCTCGTAGATTGTACATAAGGGGCACGAATGGTAAAATATACCCGTACCTTGTGGTTCTAGACTCAGGACTTGGCGATGCGCGACGCGAAGAACGCGTGCTTCAACTCAAACGAATGCTCAACTATTATCTTGAGAAACAAAAAGAAACTAGCCGTCGATTCCTCAATATAACTGTACCAAGGGTTGTGCCCATTTCACCCCAGATGAGACTTGCCGAGGATAATCCGAACAGTGTCTCCCTGTTGAAGATATTTAAAAAGTATTGCCTCAACGTGAAAATGGACTACGATATGCCGATTGTCAAGTATTACGAGCGTTTATCGGAAGTTCAAGCGCAAGGTACACAGATTTCCCATACAATTTTGAGAGAAATTTTTTCTGAAGTGCAATGGACGATGGTGTCAAAGACTCTACTAAGACAATGGGCGCTAAGCACATTTGCGGCGGCAACGGACTTTTGGCAGTTCCGAAAAATGGTGAGATAATTTAAATAAAACAATTTATTAGAGAAGAAATATTAAAAAAAATCCTATTTAATTTCAGTTGACTCTTCAATTAGCATTGGCATATCTTTGTGAGCATGCTTTAAATCTGACGCGTTTAAATCCAGACATGATGTACCTACATCAGGACTCCGGACTGATGAATATTTCATACTTTAAGTTTGATATCAACGATGAAAAACAACAGTTTAATCAACACAGACCCGTGCCATTCAGATTGACTCCCAACATTGGTGAATTTATAACAAATATTGGCATTTCGGGACCCTTGTCGGCTGCTATTGTGGCAACAGCTCGTTGTTTCATTCAACCCAACTATAAACTTAGTTCTATATTACAAACAATTCTGCGAGATGAAATTATTACGCTACAAAAGAAAGGATTTAGGCAAAGCAAGGTATTGGATCCATCTGATGAGACCTCCGTTGACAATAACACAATGGAGCACACGGTTCGTGTGGTGAATTCTGCTGTAGATACCATTTTGCTGCGATTAAACAAAATCTCATATTTCGATAATATTGAAAAGAAGAAGGTGTCTGCCCTTATTCAATCGGCAACAAATATCGAGAACCTTTGTCGCATGGATCCAGCGTGGCACCCCTGGCTTTAAGTTTAAGTTTTCATTGTAATTAGCATTTTATTAATATTTGTAATAAAGATATGACTTTTAATATGAAATATACGAATATACATTTTAATCTTCTCGATCAACAAAAACTCTTTACCAGCTCCAGTTATTGTGAAGAAATTGATATTTTGATTGATTAAGTAGGAAGATCATATGTACATATAATTTAAAGAACATTATGATAATTCTTCAAATAGTCTTGTGATTTTTAGCATTAATATACTTATTTCAGTATTATTTTACGCGAGGACGTTTTTTCCCGAGGGGAAGGGTATTATAATTTGGTTAGAAAATGGGGGGGGACCAAAAAAAATTTGGGGGGGGGGGGTGGGGGGGGGGGGGGTTTGGGGGGGGGGGGGGGGGGGGGGGGGGGGGGGGGGGGGGGGGGGGGGGGGGGGGGGGGGGGGGGGGATGGTTATTTTTTTTGGTGGGGGGGAAAAAAAGGGGGGGGGTTTGGAAAATAAATTAGTAGTTTGAAGAGTGTTTTCAAAGACTTTGAATATTCACGTTTGACTGACTACCTTTAAACACTGGAGATCCTTCAGATTTTTGCTTTAGCAATCATAATCATGATTAATTTAATTTTGATACGATGTTGAATTTGAATAATGTATAGTTTTATATATTGCAACCTGTAAGACATTAAAAATTTAGACCGTAAGTACATTTCAAGAGCTACGAGTTTTAAAATGCTTGCCTAGAGTGAATAGTATAAACCAAAACAAACATAACTTAAAATAGAGAAAATCGTTGAAATTTGGTATTCAAGATATATTTTTATTTAGACGTAGCTTGATTTGTTCTTTTAACATAATACTTTGATAATGACTGTACAACTGATGTTAATGTCATTTTTGAAATATTTATAATTTTTGTGTATATTTATCTATACTCATAAAAGATATTTAATTTTTTTATACATTCTATAATTTAGTTCTTGCTTCAAAAAATGTGTCTACAATTACTTGGACCAATCTTACGCAATTGTCGCTAGATATAAAACAGTTATTCCCATAGTTACAAGAGCCTAGCAACAGCATTTGTAATATTTTGCGGACCATGGCAACAGAATAATTCGTCGTAAATTTGATATGAATATGAAAATATGTTGTGTGGTTTCATTTCAAAACCATCTAAGCATGTACACAGAAGTTCAACATAAAAATGTGGTCATCGAATTTATTTTTTGTTTTATTTACCTACTTTAATTTGAATTTATTTTTCGTTGTTGTTAACAGTGTAGATGCGCCTTTTATTCACATACCAGGAAATGGATTTATATCGGGCACATATCTTAAAATGTTTCGCACTCAAAATATTAAAGCTTACTTGGGTATTCGATATGCACACGCAGCAAGATTCTCGCCTCCCGATGTCGAATTGCCACCATGGAAAGGTATCTTTAACGCCACATCTTTCGCTCCTAGCTGTTGGCAGGCACCGCATGGGGCATCTGAAAGCCCACAGCTGGATAAGGTTTTGGAAATTATTTCGGGCGATATGTTAAGCGAAGCTAGCGAAAGAAAATACGATGAAAACTGCTTAAACTTAAATGTATTTGTACCTGATGGTAAGTTATTGAAAATGAATTTAAGTTTTTAAAATAAAATTTGAAATTATTTTAAATTCTAAAAAGAAAGCAATGATTTCTTCCAGTAATCAGTTAGTTCCCCTAAAATTACAAATAAATGAAATAAAACATTAAACAAATTTTAAAATTTATTTTGCAGGACTACCTGAAGTGGATGGTTATGCGGTGATCGTGTGGATCCATTCCGGAAATTTTTCAGTCGGCAGTCCATACGACATCGAACCCTTTCAAATGGTTTTCAAGCAAAAAGTGATTGTCGTTACCTTTTCGTATCGTCTCAATATTTTTGGATTTTTTTCCACTGATGATGGCGAAGCACAGGGTAATTATGGTTTAATGGACCAATCGGCAGCACTCTACTGGGTGAAGAAGAACATTAATTATTTTGGAGGTGACGAGAATCGCATCACTTTGATGGGCCACGATGCGGGAGCAATGAGTGCAGCGTTACACATGACGTCAGGGGAGTGGTCAAAGGGTGCATTTCATAAAGTGATAATAATGTCTGGGAATCCCCTGAGCTATGTGCGAATGCCACATGAATACAATGCTGATTTGGATAAGATTGCGAGCATATTTGGCTGCGCTCGGCGACCTACATCGATGCTAATGCAATGCTTGAGACGGGTCGACCCAAAAATTATAACTGAAAATCTTCCATTTGTGAATTGGGGTCCTATTGTTGATTTCGGCTTGAGTAACACATCATATCCTTTTATCGAAAACCAACCAGAAATACTATTCAAAAATGGTGCATTTCATAATGTACCTGTAATAATTGGTATTACCGACATGGAAGAAGTTCTAACCATATTTAAGGATTACATTTCATCCGAGTTAACGGCCGATGATCTGACCAACTTCTTTAATGATATGGCCATGAGTGATATTCAAAAAACAATGGGTAGCAGTGAATGGTGCATGAATTTCCCACTCATTTCGGATGCTATAGCCTTTATGTATTCCGGGCAAACTAAAGACGCGAAACTGTCAATAAACACAAACGTAATCAATGCTCATACTGAAAAGTTCTACATAACTCCATTGCAAATGTTTATCGATATATTAAGTAAGCATCAAAGTATCTACACTTATAATTTCAAGTTTCGCTCTCAATCACTAATCGTGGATCTTCCAAGTTGGGTTGGCGTTCCAAAATACTTTGACCAAATCTTCGTCTGGGGTATACCATATATGAACAACATCGTTGAATGGAAATCGATCGATAAGAAAATTGCAGATATAGTCATGACGCTGTGGGCGAATTTTGCTAAAACATCAAATCCCACAAAATCCAATGTTTACATTAAATGGAATACGGTTGAGCCTCCTAAATATTCTGTGCTGCTTATCGATGAGAATTTTAACTCGGAATATCTTTCGAGTAATCATCGAGTTATGTTTTGGAACAATCTATACCCGAAACTACTACAATTTGCTTCCGAGTGTTGCAATTCTACAATTTCAGCAGCAACATATTCAATCACATCCACAATATTTGTATATATAGGTATGTTATTTATATGCATACAAATATAAAAAGTAAAATTTGAATATCATGAAATCTATAAAAACGTTTATATATTACACAAGTTTATTAAATATACATGTATTGACATTATCTACGATGCGAATGAAATTATATATTTTTTTATGAAAGCAGATGGGGTTGTGGAAGACCGAGGTTCTTATATTTAATTGAAGAAAATCAGCAAAGAGCTTGCCCTTCATCGATCAGATTGATATCTGCACATCAAATTTTTTCGCTAAAGAAAAGTCAGAAGTTTCGGCTTAATGTATTATAGAGTTTAATTACAAATGAGGATCATTTTTATAACGTGCAAATATTTCACTTTTAAATACATCAAATTTCTTGCGATTCGCGTTATTTTGCTGTTCTCTCCAAGCGGGCCGCGCTTGCTTTCTCTGAAGACCCCAATGGCAGGTGAAAACAGGCGATAGAACCAGAAATTTGTATCCAGCCACGTACATTTCGTACACCTAAAACAATTGAATCAACTCGATTTTCTCAATTAAAACAAGTACTCACTTGAGAGTTTCTAGTAAATCCATAACCAGTAAATCGTTCATCGTGAATTGGTACATTATCTATGGCAATGTAGAAGGGTTCATATAAAAACTCAAAGTTTGTAACTGTATGACTAACGCTGACTGCAGTCTCATTTCGTTTTGATAAAAGCCATCTGTGAAAATATATAGAACGAAATTTGCTTAAGATGGGAAAAGAAACTAGAAAAAAATAATGTATAAATATATTTATCATAGTCCTTACTTTGTAAAATTTGTCGCATACTGATTGTAAATGAAAACCTTTTCGTGGAATGGTCTTGCGAGGCCCTTTTTGATTAATGTTGTGAGCTTCTCCTTGGTGCGCGGAAAAGTGGCACGAACATCAATTTCAAATGTGGGAATCACATACGCACAACTCCCCTCACAACGCGCGTTCTTGAAGAAATTATTTAGTTGCACAACGCTGTTGATACTGGGTATGATATCGACATCTGTGAGAAACACATATTTCGATTGACATCCTTTGCGTGCCACATTTCGCATATGATTCTGGGGATATGTATTTTTTTGTCGCCACTCTAGAGTTTTGGCAGTTCGGAACTTTAATAGAGCTTTTAGTGTTCGCTCTGGATATTGACAATTGTATTTATTCTTAATATGCACTGTATCCATTTGAACTATTGGTAAATTGTCAAATTCTCGTGGCACCAAGATATGAAATGTGGCGTTGGCCTTAACATTTGGAAAACACAAACGCATATATGTCACAAAATATCGTAAAACTATATATTCTTCATTACCAGCGGAGAATAAGGCTACTGATAAAGGACCACGCCAATTTTCGGCAACCTGTGGCAGCGAATATAAACGCTCCACAGAGCTCTGGGTT
Source organism: Drosophila siamana (assembly GCA_035047445.1). NCBI lineage: Eukaryota > Metazoa > Arthropoda > Insecta > Diptera > Drosophilidae > Drosophila > Drosophila siamana. Next base: position 56,208 of record JAWNPP010000063.1, read on the forward strand.
GCTAGGCATATTAAACTGCTTTTTGAAGAATCCGCATATTTATCGCCGACTACAGCGAAATCCTTTATTTTATACATTTTCTGGCTATCCCAACGTCCATATCGTAAATCAATATTATCAAAAGTTAATGAGATTGTATTGTTATTGTCATTGTACAGAACACCCTGTACATTAAATTTTGGCAAAGGCATTGGCTTATTTGCAATATCCAGATTTTTGGAACAATCTGGCACGACTTCTGCTTTCAACTGTTGCACATTTTGTCCTGAATTCGAATTATGCGCTGGTTGATAAACCCTGACTAGCCAGAAAATGTTGACAGACAGCATTACAAGAAGGATCTTTATGGAGCTACATGGTAGCAAACGGAACTGCAATTAAAATTAAATGCCATGGTGCTTGAGAAATTACAAACATATAAGTTAATACTAACGAAAGTGAATATAACAAAACAAAACCAATATAATTTTCCAAAATAAAATTTATTTTATTTAAATGTCTACATTTGTTTTTAAATATATGTATATGCATGTATGCAAATATACAAATACACTGAATTTACTAATTTGTTGATTAACACTGAAATACGAATTAGTTACAATGCAAAAATAACAGTTAAGTGCTTAAAGGAATACTGCCAAACCACATTAATATTAATAATCATTAGATTACCATTATTAAACACTATAATAATAAAGTTGGGGACGATATCACAATACACATGTGCATGTATTTGCAAATAAATACTAGAGATGGTGAAATATCGATATCACTATCAATATCGATGTATTTGAAATTTTCTCAGCACAACTTTTTCTTCACCTCTAATAAAAGTTCCTAGTCATACGCGCTAGTTAGTTTGTTTTAAAACCTAATGTTGCTGTTAATTAATAATGTGTAAATGAGAAGAAATTAAAATTTAATTAATGAGTAATATAGTCACCCATGAGAAATGTAAAAAATTAATGCAGCTTATGTGATTACCGTTATCAAAGTGAATATATTATCCGCGGTGGAACTGCTAATAGTATTGACAGTTAAAGCGGTTTCTCCAATCAGAAAAGTAAAAATAAAAGTAACGTTAGAATACCTTACATTTATACGCATGTGTGAACGGTATTTGCAAAGAAGAAGTCGCGTTCAAAACAATATATATCATAGTAATCTTCAGACATACATACATAAACCTATGTACATATACGTATGAACTTAGGTTTTTTGATTTAATTTTTTCCTTCCTAAAGCATTAAAATTAATTAAATTCTGTGTAAATGTTATTGCTTTAAAAATCGTGTATCTCATCGTAATTGTGCCATATAAGCCCTATCCACTTTGGAGAAAGTGATAAGAACAATTGCTGTAGAAAACGTAAACATAAGACATATTGTACGCATTACATACATTGAAACGAAATGGCAGATTTGGAGGCTGTTCTAGCTGATGTCAGCTACTTGATGGCTATGGAAAAGTCGAAATGCACACCAGCCGCAAGAGCCAGCAAGAAGTTAATATTACCAGATCCCAGGTACACATATTTGAATCATTTTCATGTGAATATATGTGTATGTATGTATATGAAAGTATTTTACTTGGGTGTAGCTATGCATGTGTATATATGTACAAAATGTATATGTTGTATATGTACAAAATGCGTATGTTGCCCAATACAAAGCCTATTCACACTGTCTGTTTTTGTCTCCCAGATCAGACCTTGTTCAGGATTAGAAAGAGACACTCCATTTTGCACTCATTTTGCATAGAAATATTTTCGAAAACATTAATCCAGAGGATATATCTTAATACATATGTATGTATGTACGTATATACATACTAGTATGTACCGTTATACACACACAAATATAAAAGAAGCAGAAATACGTACTTATAGTCATATACGCATACAAGTACTGTGCATACTTTTGTTTATAAACATACATATGTATCTATAAACAATTACTACCACCAATAAACTGCTAGAAGTTCTATAATTTTTGTTTTAGTTTTGTGCAAAATGTATTTTTAGGTATTTCGTACAATTTTACTCTGGTTGGAAGTTCTTAATCAGAGAGAATGCCCTTATATTGTTTACCACAATCTCGAACCACAATGCATAAGAAAATACCAGATAGTCATGATTTGAATGAAAATTCCAATGACTAAATATTAATATAAATATTTTGTAACTTTGTAAAACTACAAATTTGTTCAACTCCCGTCGTATTATCCGTTAAGGTCCTAATTGAGAATATTATCAACATAGAATTTTAGCGTACCTTAAACATTACAACATGGAACCACTTCGATAAATTACAACTTGAAATTGGTGCTGAAGCATGAAGAACATTTTTTCTGGATCTTGAAATGAGCAGACAATTTGGTTGTGTCTCGTGATAATAACATAATTACAACACACTTGGGAGTGTGGTTAGGCAAAATTTAAATAATAAATAAATAAAATAATAAAATAAATAAATTTAATTAGATTACTTGTACCACCAAAAAAAATATGTAAAACTAATACATATTAAAGGGCAGATTATACTGCTTATGTGTTGCTGTTTTTCTCCTACCATTCTTTTTTAATGCATTTTCATTTTCAGTGTCAGAAGCGTTATGTATAAATACCTGGAAAAGGAAAACGAACTCAGTTTTCACAACATTTTTAATCAAATTATAGGTATTTAACATTTTATAATAATCTATTATTATCATTCTAACTAATATTGTCGCTTGAAGGTTATTTGTTGTTTAAGGATTTCTGCGAGAATGACTCCGATGAACCAATCCAGCAACTAAAATTCTATGAACAGGTATTCTTTAAAATCATTTTTGAAAATATTATATTATTTAATTTATTTTATTGAAGATCAAAAACTTTGAGAAAACGGAGTGTTACGAAGAGCGCAAGAAGTTGGCAAGGGAAATATATGACAATTTTATAATGGAAGAAATGCTGTCACACACATATGTAAGTATTAATTATTAATAGAGTATTAATTATATTATTTGTAATACTGATCGTTTTTAGGAATACTCGAAAGATGCTGTCGCTAATGTCCAGAAGTATTTATTAAAAAATGAAGTTCCTGTGAATTTATTTGAAGTAAGTAAATGAATACAAACTATTAAAATTAAGAAAAAATCCTCTAAAATAAAATAGAAATGTAGCACTTTCTAGAGGGTAACGAAAACCAAAAATTGAATTAGTATATTTACACTCTTATCATTATTATATGACATTCTATATTGATTCAAAAATTGCATCAATATAGACGTTATACAAAATGTTTCTTCGTGCTAATAAAAGATATTAATAGAAAAGGGTATATTATAAGGTTTATAATATTTTATAACATTCGAACATGCTATTTCAAAACGATATAATGCTTGTTTTCCAGCCATATATGGAGGAAATATTTGGACAACTTAAAGGCAAACCATTTAAAAAGTTTTTAGAAAGGTAATTATTCAATTCAGATACCTCTATGTTTAGAACTACATTGTAATATCTATTTTGCAGTGACAAATTTACAAGATTTTGCCAATGGAAGAATCTGGAGCTCAATATACAAGTATCTTAAACTATACCATAAACTTAAACTATATCACATCTTAATTATCAAATAATTTCAGTTATCAATGAATGACTTTAGCGTACATAGAATAATAGGCCGTGGTGGTTTTGGGGAGGTATATGGTTGCCGAAAAGCTGATACTGGAAAAATGTACGCAATGAAATGCTTGGACAAGAAGCGCATTAAAATGAAGCAAGGCGAAATGCTGGCATTAAATGAACGCAATATGCTGCAGGCAGTTAGCACAGGAGTATGTATTTTTTATAATCAATTTAAATATTTATTATACAAGACTCATTTTATTTAGATTGATTGTCCATTCATTGTGTGCATGACATATGCGTTTCACACACCGGATAAATTGTGTTTTATATTAGATTTAATGAACGGCGGAGATTTGCATTATCATCTATCACAGCATGGCGTTTTTAGCGAAGATGAAATGAAATTCTATGCGGCTGAGGTAAGAGTTAAAATGTAATGTATGATCAAATAATTTAAAACGATTTTTCAATTAGGTAATTTTGGGCTTGGAACACATGCATAAGCGCTGCATTGTTTATCGCGATTTAAAGCCTGCTAACATTTTGCTTGATGAGAATGGCCATATTCGAATATCTGATTTAGGATTAGCATGTGATTATTCGAGAAAAAAACCCCATGCTTCTGTGGGTACACATGGATATATGTCACCTGAAGTATTATCAAAAGGAACATCTTATGATTCATGTGCCGATTGGTTTAGTTTCGGCTGCATGCTCTACAAACTACTCAAAGGGCATTCACCATTCCGACAACATAAGACTAAAGATAAACATGAAATCGATAGAATGACATTAACTATGGTATGCTAAAATTTCTAAATAATTTAATCAAAATTTCAAGTTTTCCGTTCTACATATATATATCCTAAATATTCATTACACACAACAACGAAGAACATTAGATACATTTTTGTATTTTACAAATCCAGACTCGTTAGAGCTATTTAGACACCAAACCAAAATAAAGTCATCAAACCACTCACTAAACCAACCTAAAGTAACACTCCTTTGCTTCTCATTGTGGCATTAGCTAATTATGACACACGTAAAGTTAACCATTTAGTACCGACGGCGGATTATTTTATTACTTCATATCTCCTTTTCAAGCCAATTCGTTTTGATTATGCATGCAGTTTGAGTAATTTGACAAAGTTTATCCAAACAAAAAGTAAATTGAGTAATAGGTTTATTCAATTGAATTCGTTCACTGAAATCTTTCGACACATAACATTGCCAAGAAGCTCTTACGCAATGAAAATCATACAAATTTACACTTGCGTTAACAAAAGCACGATAGTTTCAAGATTTTTTGTTGACACTCAATAGGTAAGTCATTTAAATCATTTATCATTTTTCATCAATTAACAAACAACATAAATCATTTAAATTCAAATTAAACCCACATTTTTTGTTGCAGAATGTCGAACTTCCAGATTCATTTTCTGTGGAGCTAAGGAATTTGTTAGATATGCTTCTGCAAAGAGATGTACCCAAGCGTCTTGGTTGCATGGGAAACGGGTATGTCTAGGTAAACTTTAATTTGAATTTGTTATTAATGTCACTTAATATATTGGCAGTGCTGATGAAGTCAAAATGCACAATTTCTTCTCCGGAATTGATTGGCATCAAGTTTATATTCAAAAATATACTCCACCTTTAGTACCACCTCGTGGCGAAGTCAATGCCGCCGATGCCTTCGATATTGGATCGTTTGATGAGGAAGATACCAAGGGCATCAAATTAAACGACAGTGATCAGGATCTCTACAAACATTTTTCATTAACAATCTCTGAAAGGTGAGTTAACATTATGTTACGGTAGCTAAAGCTGCTATAATCAGAATTAAACATTTTTTCAAATTAAATTAATTCGTTTTAGGTGGCAACAGGAGGTATCTGAAACAGTATTCGAAACAATCAACATGGAAACCGATAAGATTGAACAAAAGAAAAAATCTAAGCAAAAACAGCACTTTGATGCCGATGAAAAAGAATCAGATTGTATACTGCATGGGTATATAAAGAAGCTGGGAGGATCGTTTGCGTCGTTATGGCAAACTAAATATGCTAAGTTATATCCAAATCGGTATGTCATTTGTTTACATTAAAATTATTTATTTTAATAAATATTTTCGTTTGTCCTATCCTTTTCCAATTCTAAAAAAAAACGTATGAAATATGTAAATACAAACTATTTTTCTTTTTCAGCTTGGAACTTTATTCCGAAAGTGGAAATAACAAGCCGGAACTTATATTTTTGGACCAAGTAGAGGATATTTCATCGGATTTTATTCAATATAAAAATGAGCAATGCATTCAAATACGTGTTAATGATGGTAGTCGTGATGGAAGGATAATTTTAACCAACTCGGTAAAAGTCAACACTCTTAGTGATTGATAAAACAATTTGAAATTTATATATTTTAAAGGATGAAATCGGCTTGAAGGAGTGGTCTTTGTCATTGAGATCAGCTCACAAAATGTCACAGGACCTTCTAGGATCCATGGCTAAAAAAGCTGGGAAGATTTATGGCAGTGAGCGGGATGCAAACAAATCTATGTACATTCTGGGAGGGAATTGTTCGACAAAATCGTCAAACGGCTCCAATTAAATATTACATGTAATGAAATTTATTATGTCATATAATAGGTTTCCCTGCTCTGAAACTCTGAAAAAAACAAGAAGTTTCAATCAATGTGAGAAGAATCCTAATAAAACACATCATGTAAAACACTATTGAAAATTTATGTAAACTTGGTGACCCTGTACAATCTTTGTGAAATGGTAATTTTGTAAAGACATTTACATATACATTTTGTACTAGACCATTGTTTACTGTTCTGATTAATTCAACAATGCAAAGAATTTGTTGCACATGCTTTTCATTCCATCGCCGATATAAATACAAATTCACTGGAAGCATCGGTCTTATACCATAACGAAATCATAACGCATCGTAGAGAGCGTAGAGCTCTCCAAAATCCACTGCCGATATTGTGCTTCCGTAAATGTAGTAGCTTGATTGCTAACCTTTCTAGTTTTAAACACATTACAAAGTATGTAGCAGTGAAAAATAATCAATTCAATAAATGTACGAAATAACATGCAATTTTAATAGCAATTTAATAGGATGGCTTTTTCGGTAAAACAAAAATTCTGCTCATTGGTAAAAAAATTGAACTGACTGAATTTGTTTCAAATATAATTACTTATTCTCATTTTCCTTATTTATAAAGATTCAGATTTCGATTTTATAATATTGTGGGAACTGTTGAGCTCAGTGTCAGACAGGATCAGACATCTAGCAGGCCAATTATAAAATGTTTTTGGTTTGCATTAGTAATATAAAAGTATAGTGAAAAATAATCTGTTGCTTTTATTTATTTAATTTGGTATGGTTTTTAATAAAGTCAATATTTTGTGTAGGAGAGTTACACACATTACAAAAAAACAAAGTGCATTGTGTTCTAATTCCATATTCCGGTGTGAATATCAATTGCAAATATATAAAACGATAAATTCGTATAAATCGATAGCCCGATTATTTTAAACAGTGATATTTACATTTATCAGTTCGTAGTTATTTTCGCTTAATTATATTGTACGGGTCAAATGTGATTTAATTTCTCCAACTTTAAAATTATTTATATAGAATGTTCTATGGAATAATTAATATTTGTTGGATTCCGTTTGCGGGATTTGTTTCATTTTTGGTTCTGTTATCTGCCATTAATAAATCTGTCGGTGTTCGAAGAGCATATGTAAATTTGCTCCTAAGGATATTTGAGGTAAATAAAACCATTTGAATTGAATTGAATTGAAATAAAGTATAGCACATGTACGTTGTTTGAGAAATACCTACATGTTAATTTATTTATATCTATATTTAGTTATGGAGTGTATATTTCTACTGTCACTGCGTTTTTTTAACGTACGTATATAGAAGTGTTTAATGCAAAGTTCATAAATATAGCTTGTCTGGAATTCAATTATTTTTAATGTATAATTAATCGTATTGTTCAATAATTGTTATATCAGAAAATATTCAAAGCTATTTTAAATTTATTCAATTTATGCAATTTATCTAAGGATCTGACTACTTTAGTATTAATTTTATTTTGAAATTTAGTATGGCCGAGTCAGTATCGAATCGGCGTCTAAAGTGAATCAAACGATTGCTGAGGAGAAAGTCAGTGTTGATCAAGCGCCGGGCGTGGAAGAAGTCGATGGAAACGACGCAAAGGACACGAAGGAAGCCAAGAACGGATCAGTGTTGATCACTCGCGATGCCGTTCTTCTTCCTCAAGCGCAGGAGTCGGCGCATGATAAAGCCAATGGCAGCAAGAAGGTAATTTAGTTAAATCACAATAAATCTTAACTAATAAGAAATGTATTGCAGGAGGAGATCTGCTTTGACTTTGAGAATTGTTTGGATTATGTAAAATCGGGCGTAGAAGCCATTATCGAGGATGATGTAACATCTCGATTTGAAGCCGAGGAGCTTAAAAGTTGGAATATGTTAACACGTACAAATCGACATTATGAATTCATATCTTGGAAAATAACTATGATATGGGTGATTGGATTTGCTATACGCTATTTGATATTGATGCCTCTTCGCGTATTAGTTTGCTTTATAGGTGTAAGTATGCGCGTAAGACTAGTATTATAATAATTTTTGTTATTATAATTAACAGTTATAACTAGATAACACATTTACCAGTTGGTCCCAACTGTGTGACGACAGAGTGATTAAGTCAGATAATAACATTTTCCAACCTTTCGAACATAAGTACAACTTTTGATCGTTACTCTTATCAGAAATAATACAGTTATATTTTTTCAATAATATATGTGTCCATAATTACCAAGCATTTTGATGTTGTTGCCTACCGAAATTTATACGCCGAAACCTAGAGTCTATAGAATGGTCAGTTTTGACATAACAGTCCCGATATTACATGGCGTATATGTTGCAAGATGTCTTGATTCACGTCTGTCTGTAAATTAATTTATCCATCCGTCTGTACAAAATTTTTACGTGTAACAAAAAAGTATCGACTGTAAGATTGCGACATTCCACTACTGTCAAGAGATTCTAATAATTTTATTTTGAGACGGTTTTGACCTTACAACTGAACTTTCCTTTTTTCGCTTTGATTTACATTTTGTAGTTTTTTATTTAAATGCATGTTATTTAGTGTATTGAGTTTGCTGCTCATGTCAAATACTCTCAACTGAAAGCTTATTTTGCCAATTTGCTAATTTCTTTTAAAAGTTTATAACATTGTAATTTAATTTTGTTAAGTAGAGTAGTTTTCCAGATATATCCTGATCTATTAGTCCATAAACCCCCTTGATATGAATATAAGATTATCAGTATAAAACGTTGTAAGTGGTCATTATTTTTTAAGGTAAACTGACTTTAGAGATTAGAACATGAGTAACATTTATTTATGTAAAATTATAAATATAAAACATTGTTAGAGACCATTAGGTTTTGAGGCTAAAATGAATTTAGAGATTAGAACATTAAGAAGAAAACATACTCTTAATTTATTTTTTATCCTATTTGTTTTTTTTTTTTTTTTGAGCCGCGTTTCTTTACAATATTTCTCTAATTATATTTTACTTTGGTTTTAGGTTGTATTTGCAGTTGTTGCCAACGCGTTTGTGGCATTAATACCTTTCCGATTTTTGCGGCTCTCCCTAGCGGATCTGTCATTTAAAATCACATTTCGCCTTATATCCAGTTCCTTGTCATCCCTTGTAATATTTCACAATAAACAATATAAACCCACAACTTCTGGGTTTTGTGTAGCAAATCATACCACCCCTTTGGATGTGGCCATATTATCAACAGACTGTACCTTTTCCTTGGTGAGAAAGACGATTTTTATTTCAATGTTTGCATATAAAATTGAAGAAAGACAATTAACTATAAATTCCATTCCCAGTTCCCTAAGTATTCCATTAGAAATTTTAATACTAATTCATTGAAATATTAATTTCAAATTCGAATTCCGAATTGAAATGGAAATCCGCATCCTCACATCGCTTTTATATTATATTAGCATTTTGTTCAATTTTATATGTTATACTATCTATATGTATGCTATGCTTCTGTCTTTTGTCCTTGCGTTATGGTTTTTTATAATAGTATTTTGTAAACATGTTTTTGTATTTTGTTTAAAACATTTAGTTGTGATTCTTTATTATTAAGAAAGAAAAAAAGGAACAAAATCAGGTAAGATAATTTTCTAAACATGATATTTTTTACATTCTTTATTCATAATATACATAAAAAGGTTATGATGAACTTGTGGATTAGAGTCGATATTGCAATTACTGGGGGATTAGAACAGATTTAAAAGTCATAGTTGGGAAATTTTAGTACGTCGAAGATGTAAATGAAGGCAGAAACGAAACATCCATGTGAGAATATGTAAAACAATTTTTATTTTTATGTAAAATTACTTGTCGGTTCATACCGACTATAGTGTTACCAATAACTAAACCCGTAACAACAATCATATATATAAAACTAAATAAATATATAATGGCCATCGCATTAATTTTAAAGAATTTAGAACATTTCCTGACCTTGTTAAAAATATATTGTTTTTCACACGCTGTTAACGAAAAAAGAATATAATTCAATTTTATCATTTAATTTGTCACCAAGATTTTATTTTATAATTAAGTATGTATTTTTGTTTCTTGTTAATAATTTAAAGTCATTTCTAAATTAAATTTATTGAAAATTAAACTTCGATTTATTTAAGTATAATTTTCATGTACCTGTATAACCCATGTCCAAACAAAATTCAAGAAATCGTGAGTTTTACAATTTTCATTTTCTCTTGTTGAAATATTTTTTTTATTTGCGATAAGGTCAATATATATTTTGAATTGAATAAGTATGTTGTAGAAAATTATTGTTTATATGGTTACAGAACTGAAATTTCTTGTTGGTATTGTTGAACAAAAATTTTAAGAACTATGATCACATTGAAAATATGTCAATCAAAAAACTAGATAACTAGATAAGATTTTTATAAATTTTAAACTATACACATGTGAACATTTAACCGCATTATCAATACCTACAAAATACGACTTTTTGTTTTATGCAATCTCAGGTAGTGTGGTTGACATTATGTACAGCAGTTGTGGGAAATCTAAAGGATGGGAAGCTTAAGCGTGCTGTTGTAAGTTATGTTCTTGGTCAGTGTTTTGGTGTCTTATCCAGCGCCATTTCCGCTGTTATCACTTACCATAATGAGGATAATCGGCCGTCATCAGGTATTTGTGTGGCAAACCATACCAGCCCAATCGATGTACTGGTACTGATGTGTGACACAACCTATTCTTTGGTAAGACAATTTACGAAATTCGATTGGAAATACAATATTAAAAATGTAATTAAAATAATTTGGTAACAAATTTTCACTTTGCTAACATTTCTGGCATTATTGAATTGGTTTATATATTGGAAAATAATACATTTCATAGTTTTTTTCTATGTGTATAATTTTCAAGATCATTTCAATAATATTTTCTTTTGACAGTGCCAGTTGCATTTTACTACTATTAAAATTGTTGCATCTAAACACTATTGTCTGTTCTGTTAGCTTTATCTCCAAATATCACCTGTTTCATTGTTCTCTGCTTTTTTTCCTTCTTAGTTTTTAGTAGTATACAATTTTTGGTTTTAATTGACTTTTACAGTAATATAGTTGAATCTTAAATAAATAACATATTTTTCCCTTGTTGAGGAAACTATTCATATCTTTAGTGATTAATAAATTTATATAAGAATTCTTTATATATACATCCATACATAAAAATATTTTAAAAATAGGATTTCAAGTGTTGTAGTATTTCTGTATGTGTTTTATTATTGTGTTTACAATTTAATATTGCGATATATGGATGTTACAAAATCTGAGACTTCTCACAAGTTTATTATGCCCTTTTTATCAGATATATTATGTTGGTATAGGCTATAAATAATTAATAATGGAAGAGAATACGGTGTATTAGCACCCAATAGTGCTAATCGTCTGTGGACAGTGGTAGCATCCACAGATAAAAACGAAAATGACAAAAAAACTGGAAGGTATGCTATTTACTCCAAAATCTCATTGGACTCATTTTAAAGGGGAATGGTCATCAAATAACAAAAAAATGTGTTGAAAAGCTTCATCTAGAATCTGGTGACATTGGGCTACTTCCCAACTACTCTTAAATCGTTGAAAATAATATTTATTTTATATGGTTTTGTGTTGAAAAATAGATATGATACTAAATGCATGTTTTTGTTAAATGATTAATTAATTAATAAAAATAATAAAATAATGCAATATTCGTTTTAGATTGGACAACGACACGGTGGATTTCTTGGCGTTTTGCAAAGAGCTTTGGCGAGAGCATCACCTCATATTTGGTTTGAGAGAGGCGAAGCAAAGGATCGCCACACTGTAGCTGAAAGACTGAGACAGCATGTGTCGGATCCTAATAATCCACCTATTCTTATATTTCCGGAAGGCACTTGTATTAATAATACGTCAGTAATGCAATTCAAGAAAGGAAGTTTTGAAGTAGGCGGCGTAATATACCCCGTAGCAATAAAGTAGGTGTCACACTGGCAAAGAGATTGAGGAACGATGAGAGTGGGAACGATAACATTCTGTTATACTGTTTATTTCAGATACGATCCAAGATTTGGCGATGCTTTTTGGAACAGCTCGAAGTACTCAATGATGCAGTACCTTTATATGATGATGACCTCATGGGCAATTGTTTGTGATGTCTGGTATCTTCCACCAATGTACAGGCAAGAAGGAGAGTCTGCGATTGATTTCGCGAACCGTGTGAAAGGTGTCATTGCGAAACAAGGAGGATTAGTAGATTTGGTTTGGGATGGACAACTCAAACGAATGAAGCCTAAAAAGGAATGGAGAGAAATTCAGCAAATTGAATTTGCAAATCGACTAAAATCTGATTGACATTGATTTTATACTTTATATTTAAAATTGTAATTACAAAGATTACATTTATAAATATCTGACCTTACTAAATATACACTGTATATTATTTTGAAGCCAATTATTTGAATGTTTTTAATGAGGCACCTTTGTATTTATGACTGAAAAGTAATAAATATCTTATAAAAATGTACTATGCGATGGTCATGTAAGATGTTTTCGATAAATTCAATTCACAATGTGTTCACCGTTTATCGTGCTAAATTGAGGCAATGCATGAAAATAGTGGAAACCTGTTGCACAGGCGAAAAATTATCGGTTAAGTAAACTCTCCAATTGGTTTCCAATTCGACTTTTAATAAATAATAATATTTTTTTGGATAACATTCGGTAACTTATTATTTTATCATTTTTAAATTTTAATAAATTTTAAGTAAACTGCTAAGACAATTTTTGATATAATGAGGTTGCCTTTAGGGGCTATCGAAATTTTGGATGTGTTTAGGTGTATCGAAAAACAATTTCCGATTCTCACAAGAAATTTTGTTTCGTTTATTTTGTATAGATCAATATTTATGTGTAAAATTAACAAAACAATAAATATCTTATGTGACGTTTAAAGAAAAATAAAAATAATTCAATAAGAAATATGAACTGCAATTATGATTTGGAGGACGATAGGTATTTATCGATATTTTTAGTAACAACAATGAAAAAAATGGTGGACGATAGCCTTAATATAACTTGTTGTGTTATGTTGGCAGTTCTTTTCGGAATGGAATAATATACATATATATATGTATATATAACAAATGTTGTTTAAGTCCTAAATATCACAAATGGAAACGAGAAATTAGGCAATTTTCAAAGTACAAACATTGCCTTTAATAATGAAGTGACTTACATGGACTTAAAAACAAATGAAATATTTGGAAGATTTTGTAATTTGTTTTTGTTTAATCCACCGTTTGCGTACATAAACGTTTTGTTTTACTTTACATACACATACGTTTACGATGTCATTAAGCAATAAAAGCAGCAGCATAAGCGAAAAAGATATCGACGATGAAGATATGTTGGCACCCACTAAACTCTCAACAAATCTTGTTGTTCGAGTTAATCAAGATTCAGATGACAACTTGCAAGCCTTATTTGATAGTGTATTAAATCCAGGCGATGCAAAGTTACCATTGCAGCTCCCATTTCGTATGCGGAAGCTACCGAATTCGTTTTTCAATCCACCTGCTCCCTTGCATTCGAGAGCAAACAGTGCCGATTCCACATACGATGGCTCGCAAACCAATATCAACAAGACTGTCGCGCAGTCCGAATTGCAGTCGCCTCTCCTCTCACAGAACCAACAACCGCAGCCATCGCAGCAAAGTCGTCTAGCCATACATCACTTTCGAGCACGCAGCAGCCCAGCATCTCTTCAACAGAACTACAATGTTCGGTCTAGAAATGAGACAAGTGCAAACAGCAATCAAGGTCCAGGTCCTGCTTATCCAGATAATAGTGTGGATTTTGCCAATACCGCGGCAAACAATATTGATTTAGATGTAATCAATACTTGCATGGGACAACAACAACCACAGGAGAATCCTATATCCACGCAAACCATACATAAAAAGCAAAGATCGTATGATGTTGTTAGTCCAATTCAATTACAAAGCCAATTGGGCGCATTGCCACCTGGATGGGAACAAGCCAAAACGAACGATGGCCAGATTTACTATTTGAAGTAAGTAACCCACAATTTATTTTGAACTCGAAAGGGTGTTAGATATTTCTTGTTAATTTAGCATTCAACTACATGTTTAGAGTTCAGCACCATATTTTTAATAGTTGTAATACATTTTTATTAATGCTTTTGTTTATTTAGTTATGTAGTATTATAAATATATGTTAATGCATAATCAACTTCCAAGATACATTTCTGTAGGTATACATATTTTAAAATTACATGTTCACTTTATTCAATTTTTTATTTGCTCGGTTTCATGGTAAATATGATTTTTGTCAATTTTATTACATTTAAATTTATAAATTAATTATGTTATTAATAACTAATAAAATAAAAATTCAATATTTTCAGTCATACAACAAAAACAACGCAATGGGAGGATCCAAGAATTCAGTTTCGTCAACAACAAAGAGCAATTGTTGAGCGGACAAAGCCAAATGGTAAGTGTTGTTACCAGCTCCGTACTTATTTCTGTGCATATTTAGTTATTATAGTCATCTGAATACCACCTATCATATGTGTATTTAGAAATTATTATATATTAGGTGTATTCTTGATTGAGATTTCTCATATCTTAATTAGAGAATATGGTTTCGATTAGATTATAAAATGAGAATTATTAGTGTTTCAAAGAAATAATTTTAAATAATCATTAAACTTTATGTGTCAATAAGTTCTAAAAAATTAAAAACTAAAGTTGCATTGTAAAAGATAGCCCCAATACAGAAGATTACATGAAATGATTTGAGGTATTTTATTTTTCTTAGCAGATTTAATACAAAATACAAAAACTAGCGCACCGACTATTGCTAGCCACATTGGCCCTTTACCGGAAGGTTGGGAGCAAGCTGTAACTGAGTCCGGAGACGTATATTTTGTAAATCATAATGATCGAACAACTTCATGGAACGATCCAAGAATTCGTAAGTATAGTCAAAATCCTTTCCGATTGTTAGAAAATTCCCAAAAATCCGATGTCCAAAACACAATGCAGCAATCCTTGCAATAATATTTCCCATAATCGATGTATTAACATGATTTTGAATTTACAATATGAGAAACCCGATTTAATGCAAGCCAGTTAGAAATCTGAGATACCGACTTTTCATTTTTGTTAAATACAAAATAAGAAATCACACATGATACTTAATTTTTAATCTATTATCAATCATAAACAAAATTGTACATTAATTCACCCGTAATCTTCAAGACAAACTCTTTTTGTCTATGATGTAAAGGCATTAACATGAATGGGTAGGAAATTTTCTATACTGTATATTGTCTATTGAAGAATATTTATATATACATACATTAATTACAAACTACTCAAATCGAATTACAAAATCGGTATTTGTTAGTTTATTTCTATTTAAAGTATAATTATTTTATTATTATGGCGATGAAGAATGAATTTTTTAATTTTTATACTTTTATTATTTTTTATTTTTTTTTAGAAACTGGACTTAGCGGACTTGACTGCCCAGATAATTTAGTTTCGTCTCTCCAGGTAATTAATCTTAGTTATCAGATTTTACCATATTTTTGTATTATAAAAATAATTATATAAACCATCGGTAATCAATCTGTTATTCCATCAACTTTCCAATACAATTCGCTTTCTTTAAAAGAAATAAGTCAACATTTTATTCTTTTAAATTTAGCCCTACCTAAGACTATGCAAAGACTGCTCGTTGAGATAAAACAACTTCTTTCGTTTTTAGATGTTTGATTATATGCCAATAACTTGTACAAGCAAATTTATATTTAATTTCATTTCAGATTGGCGATAACATTTGCAGCAATATTTTTAATGATGCCCAAACTATCATTAGTACACCGTCTTCCCACAAACCTGACGATTTGGAATGGTATAAAATAAATTAATACATTTTTATGTGTAAACCATTTAATTAGATATTAAAGTTTTATATTTTGTATTAAAAAATAAATATTTTTGCATATATTTAACTATATTTTATATTTTTAATTAATGGGAAAAATGCAAAATAGGTTCCTCTCAAATTCGTTGACGTATTTTCCCAAATACTTTCTAAACCTGCCCTCGCCTAACAATCTTCAATAAGTTACTGCTGGTAACTAATTTTTTGGATTTACGAGGGGAGCTCAATTCATATTGAACAAATTTAATATGTATGTACTCAAAATGATGTGTCAAATATGCCAAATGCAATATTAAAAAAAAAAACAAGAAATTATGAATCAAACAAGAATTTTCCATGTTTCGATTGAATAAAAAAATAAATAAATGGTGAAAAATAAAACATATCGATAACACAAAACATTTCCAATTGAAAAAAATTATCGAACTTTGCATGAAACTGCAAAACTTCAATTTTAAAATTGTGTTGCGCAAATAAGTAAAAATGGTCTCGTGTGGATATTGCATATATAACATAGCGTCAAGTTTTAAAATTATGATTAAAACATTCAATATATATATTTTGAATTTCCTATTTTAATTTATGTATTCATAACATAGTTATGCATTAGGGTGTTTATTAATTTATGATCATTTTTGTTTGAGTACTTACATTGTTTTTTTTGTATTTTTTGTTTTTTTTCATATTAATAGTAGTTTTTATAATTTAGGACAACAATTTAATTAAATTGTTTAAATAATTTAAATCCAACAAAAAAATAAATAAAATAATATATATTGAACACAACCTTTTTAAGTTTCATGAGTAACCCCCATTTCCAAACACCTATACATATGCTCGTATATATATGTATGTAAATATATGTAACTCTATCACTGCATTCTTCAGCTTAGGAGCTGGCACCTGTGTGTGTGCGCAGTATACGTAAATTTAAGAGTCCATTGAATGCATTACCTTTGGTAAAAAAAACATAGCCAGTTTTAGGCCACTTCTATTGATAGTTGATGGTGTTTAATCTGTTATTATTTGTTTTAACTTGAGTTTGTGTCTTAAATCATCATAGCTATGCGTCTAACCATTCGTGCATAAGAAACAGGTACAAAAGAAATAACATTTATTAAAACTTACATATTCCGCTGTTTAAATTCAACCTAAAATAATTACTTACTTTCAACACATAAAATTCCAAAATAAAATAAAAATATTACCTGAAAAGTAATATATAATTAATAAATACATAAAGTACACATATTTTATGTGTCTGTAAGTCCGGGGAAAAGTGGTATACGTACATTGTGTAAATGATCGTTCCTGTCAAACAATATACACAAACAAGCAATTATATTCGCATACATATATGTGTAAGTACGAATGTATAATTTGAAGCAACCATTGACAGTTAAAAATATTTAGAAAAAGATACATCTATGTCTTTTACGAAACACATATAATCATAATATATATATATATATATATTTATATATATACTTATACTTATATATATATATACACATATACTTATGTGTGTGCATTTCACGCTGGCGAACTCCTCATTCAAGTGCTGTTGTATGCAGAGCACTGCTTGCGTAGCAAGTGTATGTTAATACAAGCAGTGCGGGTATGTGTATGTATATATGTAGCTGTGTATGTATGTAGTTATGTATATGCATCTGAACATGTAGAGATGAAGTAGACCTTGGCACATTATACATACATATGTATGTATGTACATACCAATCAAGAGCACTCTTACTTTTTAGTAAGATTTCATTTCCCAGACGACCATAAAATAATTGTTAAGTGTTTGTTTTATTTTTTGTCAATGGATGCTGAATATTTATCATTGTATGATAAGCAATTTATGTATACCGATCGTGTCCACAGTCGCCTGAGACTCAGGAATTAAATCTTTGGTTAAGATAAAATGGGAATGTGCAGTGATTGGAATGAAACAAGAAACGGACTCAACGAACTAGAGTGACACTTGAAGAAGGTTATTGATTGAAATAACATAAAAACCGTCGATAAACGATTACTTCATTAAGCTTAAGCTAAGTTAAGACTGTTTAAATTTATATATATATAGAATGATGGTTTAACCATTAGAAATTTAATTGTATTTATATGTATATTTCAAAAGTTAAGGAGATCATTTTTATTAATATTAATATGTTTTCAGGTAAACCTTTCTTGTAGTCTTTCAACTTTGATTATCTACTTTTCATCATGTTACGTTTTTGGAGTTTAATTTTTGTAATTAACTATGGTAGGTACTCCATTTAACATAAAAATACGTTTAAATATGAAAATATCTCACCAAAATGAGTTTATCAAAAACTATAACTTCTATCATTTTAGTGTTATGCACGGAAACGCAAATAACGCAAACCGTTTACGGATTTTTGGATTTCACAACAACTATTGGAAATACAGTTATGGTGTTTTCTCCGCAAAGTGCTCCCTCATTTGGTAAGCACCAATCAAACGATATGAACGAAACATAAAATGTGAGGTTATGTCATTAGAAGTGTTTAAACAGCATCCTGTTGAATAATTTACAAGTTACACTCTAATTTATAATTGATTCCTAAACATTTTTTATTGCAGAAATTTCTATTAACAAAACAACTCCCAAGCCAACAAGTATTATTGAAACCAGACCGAGCACGAAACAAAACGAACCCAGTAAAGATGGCATTAAGCCGACGCCACTTATTGTGACCAGTTCTAAAGAAGAAGCAGAAACAACTTCCTCATTTGAAACCAATAATGTAATAAGTCTTTCCAATACGCCAATTAAAACGCTAGACTATGCAGAATATGCCTTACTTTCTCGTCAACCAGAAGAGTTTGCAGAAGAAACTTTCCGCTTGGTGAACTTGAAATCTCGATCCGAAAGCGATAGACAACGGATCTATCCTTCAAAACGGGACAACACTCACAACCTATCTTCGGGGTTGTTTCTAAATAAAAAGAGTGAAAGTGTTAGCAAAATTAGTGCAATAAGCGCAAAATCTTCAATAAAATATGCCCAATCCCCTCAATCAATAAGCAGTTCTGAGAAGAGAAACAAAAACCGTTCGCAATCGACTTCGCGAGTCTTAAAAACAATAACTGCTCAATCAACTAGAAGTGTGGAATCGACACCACAGCAAAATAGTTTCACAAAAAGTAGTCGAAAAAGCAATCGGGACCCACATGAAAAAAGAAAGTCATCACGAAATAAGGGAAAGAGGTATAGTACTGATATGAAAACTGGCGACAGAATTTTTGCAAATTTAATTATTATATTTTGGCAAATGGGATACTATTAATAATATTAATAAGCGTGTTAATACGTTGTGTATGTTTATTTTCAGGAGGCATAAAAATACGCATGGTTCCAGCATTCTAATCACGGCAACTGCTGTCGACACAAACACGCGGCGATCGTTTAGAACCAAAACCAACCAACCATCTTTACCATCTCTGCCTTCTCCTCCATCTGAGGATAATTTTGCAAATTCGGGGCAAAACACTTTAAAACTAAATAGGCGGCCTGGTCGGTGGCAATATAAATCGGCTCCAAAACCCAAAGTTAATATAAGAAAAACATCGAACAGTACGAATAATAATAAAAATGCTACAAACACTGACGGCATTAATGACGCTATTTTAGAGACCGACGAAAAATTTGCCACACAGAAAGTGAACAATCTTGGCAGAGACTTGGAAGCGGTCGGTTCGCAAAATTCAGTTGTTGCCGATAATGACGAATTGAAGCCCAAGAACTTTGTGCGAACATTGAATGTCGAGATATCTACACCTAGTAATTTTGTCGACACTTACTTCGAAATTGCTACAATAAAAAGCCCATTTGTATTTCAGGTAAATACCTCTATTTATCTGTAAATAATTAAAAGGGTATTTACAATTTTTAATTCATAATTTCAAATTTTAATTGTATTTGCAATTTCAGGCTGGACTCGTGAAGAAGACCAGGTTCTTGACAATTACTTCTACTATTGAGAAAACATTGAAAACAGATCAAATCGAGGAGTATTCTAAGGATGATGGTCCCTTATCCGAAAACATTTTGGAATCGACAATGCCGGTGAATGAACCTTCATTGGATGGAAGTATATCGACTTTAAAGCCAATTTATATCACAGATAGCTTAGAGACTCCAGAATTAGAGACAATAACCGACTCCTTTTCAGTGACTCAAACAAAGTTGCGAACACAAATTTTGCCGATAGTTTTTGAAAAGAAGAATGAGACAGTACAAATAACATTAGTGCAAACTTTTGACTACACTAGTTTAGTGACTGTAACACAGACAATTTCGCCATTTAGAGACAATTTTATTCCTGCAAAAAACTTTAAAGATTTTGCCGCCATCCTAGATGAGGCTGGCTCCGAATTAAACTTAGACCTCGAATTTGGGGATGAAGGAAATGGGGGCCAGTTTGAAGGCAAAGTAAAAATGGAAGCGAAGGGAAATTTAACAAACATTATACCTAATATTCAACCAGAAAAACTAAATATTCCCGAAATTTCCGTCTTAAATCCACTTAATCCTAATAACAACGTAATTACTTCTACACGTCCTGTTGTTAAACTTGAAACTCTTTGGGAATCGTATGTAGTACCGCTCGTACGAGGAACTGATAGTGTTTTGAGGACATTGTCTAAATCCATTGGTGTATTTGAGAAAACCGAATACATTACCGAAGTATCAACATTACCAATGCTCCCCATGTCACAATATCCATATTCCATCAATCCCTTTTACAATCCGCTCTTGCAACTACCCCAACAGCAACTCATCACGTCCACCTCCATTCTTAACACATTAGTGACCGCAACTAGCAGCAAAGTACTAAAATTAACATTTGGAGCAAGAACCGCATATACAACAATATTTTCCACTTCGGTTGTTCCAACTGAAGTCACCCAGTTGATAACTGCCACGCTCCCAGTTCAAAATCAAGGAGCATTCCCTAACTATTATCCACCTCCATACCCTCCATTTGGCTATGTCGGTTAAGACCAATATGGCTCCCACAGTAGTTTCCTTTGTGCTACTATTACCTATAATACTCAAATTTATTTCGAATACTCACTCATTTAGCGTCGTTAAATCTTTTTTCTTTCTTGCTCTTGTAATCAAATTTAAAAGCAAATCAGGGACATACATGAGTGGGTAATGATAATTTAAGTTATCATATTGGTCGTTTTCATTATGTTCTATATCCTTTTGTACTTGCCTTCAACATGTAAGTAAATTCAGCTCTTAGACATTAATTATTCTTCTATAGAATGGTGCTTTACGAAACCGCAAATTATTAAAATGTTTTACAACCTTATTACATATCCTTTAATGTATTATACATACATCATCAAAAATATTTACATTTTTCTCATTCATTTGATTGCTCGATTTTTCAAATATTTTTTAAAATGCTCTACATTTGCATAACAAAATGATTATCGAAGACAATCGATTAAAATTACAGATCAAGTTTGAATTCCATCGTATGTACTTACTAGTTTAACATATTCATTATCATGATCGCGATGAAAAAATGCGTTTTAGTAGTATTTGTCTTTACTCGAATTCTCCAACAACAAATGGTTTGTAAGTTATTTTGTTTTTCGTTTGCAAATTTGATATATAAATAAAACATTATTTGGCCCTTTGATAACATTTCGACAAATAAAAATTTATTTTGTGTACAGATTTGTTGGGGACTTTCTAATTAGGCTAAAACAGATCAATGTCATTTTAGTAAATTGGAATTGCGAGTAAATGCACAATTTTTAACTTCTCTGATTTCCTTATTTGTAACATATAAATTTGTATATATATTTTTTTGTATCTGTACATATAACTCAAGAGTTTAACTCACAATCTGAGTTTTCAATAATAAACAGTCGTAACTGTAGTTACTCCACTTCACCATTACCAACTACTGGGAATTTACAGGAAAAATTTGTCACTTTTTTTTGCAAAAAAAAAACGTCATTTGTAATAATTATAATTAAATTGGATGATTTCACATAAGTGTACGTAATTGTAAAAACATTAAAGTTAAATAAATCATAATCACAATCGCGACAGTTCCTGTCCGATTAAAATTACACTTTACACACTTGGGTTTCATTTAATTATACAACGGTCAGTTTCATAACTAGGTATGTTCACTTTAAACCACAATTTCCGCATGCTCGGAAGGAAACTGATAATTATTGAGGTTAATGTTGAGAAGTCGAACTCTTTTTGTTTTCAGAGCTAAGCTCGAAGCTAAAAAGGTTAGTTATTTGCATTAGCGCAACAGCTTCTTTTAAAAACCTGCAATGCATTAGTCATCATTGAAAAGCAGGTTTTTGAGTGGGCTTACATGAGATTTGCACATGAGAATTATTTTTGTACATATATATATGTATATGTATGTATCAAGCAACAACAGTTTTCCCTTCAGTGTATTATTTTTCAAATTAAAAACTTTTCATAGTAAGTCATCAATTTGTTCACTGATAACATAATAAACTAACATAAATTAAAACTCTAGTGTTCCACCAATTTTAAAATGTATGCAAATATGGTAATCTGGAATCTTATGCAGTAAATTCATGGAAGCCGTTTCTGGATGCTAAAGCTGGGGAATAAAATACTTTACCAAGTCAATAGAGCAAATCTAAGAAAGGGATCGATGCGAATTTTAAGCTAATAAGGTCAATGCAATTAAGACATACATATAAGTGATTTTTATTTTTAACTATAATTATCTTAGATATTTACAAATTTCTATAAAAGCGTACAACAACAGTATTTCTTTTTTTGTCGTTTTTCTTGTGTTAAATTCATTTCTCGAACAATTGTGGCAAATACTTCATTGACATTTATTCGATCTTTTGCTGATGCTTCAATAAATGGACATTCCCAAAGTTGTGCCAAGGCATTTCCTGAAATTAAACGAAAATTTCAGTTTATTTCAAGTCAAATACCAACCAAAGTGCTTATGCTAGAAATATTTCCTTAAATAAATCACGAATTTCTAAGAAACGTAATTTTTGAATATATTGAGCCTAACAATGTTATTTAAGAAATTATTTTAACCTAAGAATTTGTCTACCGAAAAAAATGAGTAGCCTTACCTTCAGCAGTAGACACCTCTCTTTGGCAGTCCAAATCGAATTTATTTGCTACAAGCAATATTGGAGCTGGTTGACTTCCTTTTACGCGAGTAATCACATTTTTCATACTAGAAATATCCTGAAAGCGCAGAAATATGGGAATTATAATAAGTATCAGGGCTTTTTTTTTATAATTGCTTAAATTATAGTTATTACTATGAATCAATTAATTTCAAACAGATTGCAGACATTTCCAACAAGTCAAATGAATATTTTTTAACTTTCTTTCTTTACCTGAAATGTTTGATGATTAGTCAGCGAATACATCACAATAAATCCATGTCCATTCTTAATGTAGAGATCTCTCATGGAGGCAAACTGCTCCGTTCCTGCCGTATCCAGTATTTCCAAAACGCAGGGAGAGCTGTCCACCTAAGGAAAATGTAGCAATTATTTAGTTACTTTAACTTGTGGTAAATTGTGATAAATCACGTTATTATGTAAGTATTATCTTAAAATCGAATATGAATATGAACTTAAGTATTAATTAATCTTCAAAATTAACATTTAAAATTTTAAAATATACAATAAAATTGACGTATAAATTCACTATAAACTATTACTGTAAGACTACAAGATTAATAGAAAATAAATATAAAAAACCCAACCGAAGGAAAGGGTAATGTAAATTGGACAACGCCTTTGTCAAGTTTGTGAAAATGAGATTACCTTTGAATCATCATAAAACTTGTAGGACGACAAACAAAAGTTCAATTTTTTTTTGCAGTTCATTAAAAATTAACTCAATTATATTAATAATATGCATAGATATTTTCAATCAATTTTCTTGTAATCATTGTTTATTTGTTACCAAGCAACAATATCAAAATATACTGCACTTGCAAAAATTTGTGAGTCTCTCATTATTTAACAATAATTTGATTAGCAGGCAACATGTTTTTCCAACTGTTTTTGCACTGCAACAGGATTGACCCTGGCTATTGTCTGGATAGCAGTATTGTAGTAGTAGACCGGCGTTGGCAGAAAATACTCCACCACCTATGTCATGCGCGAAAAGTGACGTGAATAAAACGTGTAGTTTGTTGCTGTCTTGACAAATGGTCGACGATGGTGCGGTCCTAGCCATCGGTGGTCAGTCGGTGAGTCGACAACCACATAGCTACCATCTAGACTGACCGACCCGACCGACACAATACAATAGGGCATTTTCACAAATATGAATGTATGCACTTAACCATGCATACATATGCACGTATGTGCGCAAATGTGTCTGCTATTATTCTACATGCTTATGTACGTACCACAGACATCAGTGCATTACAAAAAAAAAAGACGGCTTTAAAGTGCATTTGTGAACTTAGTTTGTATGCAGCGAATGTATAGCTTGTTGTTTCCTAAAAGGAATACAAGTTTATACTCACATTCGTAAATACACAACCACACACACGTATATATACATATAAATTAATATATATATAAATATATATGTATACACTGTAAGTTTGTTCTCAATGTACGAATACACACACACACACCTACATACAACACAAATACACACATGTGTATGTAGGTATTATTTTACACACTTAAATGCAATATATGCATGTAACAATATATGAAATTTTATGTATAAGCATAAATGCACATACACATATTAAAGATATACATACACATTATGTATTTATATAGATACGAATATGCTACTATGAATGTTCTTATGTATCTGTAAGTATGTACAAACACAAGTATCAACGCTGATTACAAGATGTGTGAAGCATGCATACACATATGTATCTACTTATACATGTACATGAAAGTACGTAAGTACGTAAAAATGTATGTAACAAACCTCTATTTCCTTTCGATAGAAATCCTCAATTGTGGGATCATATTTTTCAATAAAGCATCCCGACACGAATTGAACAGTTAGGGCTGATTTACCAACTCCGCCAGATCCGAGCACAACAACTTTAAACTCTCGCATGTTTACAACACAATCTTTTTATAATGTACAACAGATTGTTTCACAACTTAAAATTGTATATTTAATGTGTCACTTAAAGAGAAAAACGATTCATGTACATTTGCATTGTGGAGAATTTAATTAGATGTATGATACTGAACAACAAAACACGAAGATATGCAATTGCACGTAATGACAAGAATATTTAGTTTTTATTTTTATGACAGACAGTCATTATACTCATATGAATATTATTCACTACAGACACTGACATTCAGTGAAAACGGCCAATGTAAAACACTAGAGATGAGTTATAGTAATAGTAATCGTTCCGTGTCACTGAATTCTAGGCATCTTTAAGAAATGAAAAGTAACTTTAAGATAACATCTTCATCTGCTATTAAACACATGTTTCTAGATTTTTCAATTTAAACCATTCCATTGTCAATTATAAGATAAAAAGTAAAATTAAATAATTAGCTACGTGAGGAACAATTGATATCCATGTCAACTTTTATATTGTTTACTTCAACTCATAAAATTCTTAAGCATTTTTTCCAACAAATTTATTTCGATAAATATTTATCGGATCAACAAAACATTTCAAAAGAGAAAATCAAGAGTATTTTTATTACTTTCAAATCAATTATTAAATAATCTACAACATATTTCACACCTCAACATAATAACTACTAAAATTAGTATCATACAAGTATAGTAACTTAAATGTGTTCTTAATATTACTTTCCACAATTTTACATAACCGTGATTTTGTCAAATAATGACTTATTCAGAAAAATATGAATCCTTCTCGGTTGTGAAATATATTATTTTAATTTAATACTTGGCAAATGTTCCAATTTATTATTTTTTAATCCCTTGCATGTTTTGTTTTTTCGCTTATTCCTGCACTATTTTTTTAATTGTAATTTTTTGGTAATAACTTTAAATTGGCTTCCGAAAAACTATGTTCATAAGAGGGTTAATATTTATTCGAGATATTTAAAACAAAAACTTTAATCTACCTCATGCACACTAATCAATTTTCAGTCGAAATAACATTCGTTAACGTTTTCGAAATGTATCTGCAAGATATAATTATTATCGATAACATGACATTTGCCTATGAAAACAACCCAATAATCAATCGAATGATTTTGACGTGCCGGCGAGTAGCGGAGGCCTACATAAAAAATCAAACTTTCTTTAATGAGTGAAACTTGACATTTATATATATATATATATATATATATATATATATATATAGAAAAAATAGTTCAGCAGGTCTTCTATTGAATATTTCACATCACGGATTGTAAAATAGCAGATTTATTGTATGTTCAAAGGAATTAATATTTATTCTGCTGGGACTTCAATAGCTCCGTTATTGAGGTCGTCAATTACATCATGAGGGTGCTTTCCGTCAACAGTGCAACCAACACTTTGGGCAGTGCCAAGGACTTCCTTGCAGGTTCCCTTCAGTTCACGGGCCATGGACCTAGGTCTCATTGTACGAGCGATCGCCAGGATATCATCGAAGGAAATGTTTCCACTGTGCTTAACTGAAAAATTTAAAGTGATTTAGAAGGCTTTACCTAATGATGAAGAATGACAATAACATATATGTAATTGCGCTGGATAAGAAAGCTAAAGATTCTGTTTAATGGAACCCTTATCATAGCCATCCAGATTGGATTATGTTTATTTGCACGAGTACTATCTATGCACGTGGTATTGCTGCGTGAGATGGATCTCGTTCGAAGACACTCATTAGGACATAGGACAGTATTATTTATTCATCGACATTTTAACTGATGTAATGAAACGTATCGCGATAAGCAAAAATAAACATGAATTTACGTTTCTTTCATCTCGATGAATTGACAGAACAAACATTTACTTTCTAAAACCACCTCCGGATCAGACAAACTGAATCCACAACACTATTTTAGGAAATATTTTGATTCATTGTATACTTACTGTTCTTTTGCTTTTTCCTGTCACGTGGAGGTTCCTTCAATGCCTTAATAATCAAGGAGGCAGCTGATGGTACCACAGAAATGGTAGCCTGCCTGTTTTGGATGGTCAGGCAAACAGTAATCTTCAGACCCTTCCAGTCCGAAGTGGCCTTTGCAATATCATCACCTACTTTTTTGGGAGACTAGAACTAGTATTAGCACCGGGTTAATAAAAAACGAAGTAAATACTCACCAGACCCAGAGGACCGATTTTGGGGGCCAGAGATGAAGTAGCTCCAACCTCGCCACCAACGCAGCGCAAGTAAACTAAATATCATTGGAAAAAAAACATGAATTGGCGCCGATGTTTGCAAAACAAAGTATGTAAACATTTCAAACGGAAACCTACCTAATTTTACTTCCGTGGGATCAAATTTAGGAGGCATCTTTTTATACTGGTGGTTTAAACCGCTGAAAACGAAAGATTATTTATTATTTTAAAGATTTCGTATAAGCAAAATTGAACAACGTACCTTCAGCTAAAATGCCACAAGAAGAAAGAGACATCAACACGGTTGTCAAATGGCGAATGATTTCCGGTAAATCTGTATAAGTATGCGTTTACTTTGGAACGTTGAAATGAAACACAAATTCTGCTAAATTCTGTAAATATCATTTAAAAACAATATTCATGTATTACAAAAAAATTATGTATTAACCCATTTTATATTTTATTGTCGCTTAGTATATTTACTAAATATTGCTATGCTCTTCAAAGAGTAAACATTTATAATTATCTTATGTATTTGAGCGAAACGGCTACGGCTAGTACAAATATAAATGAATAAACGAAATGAGTAAATATATTTCTCATTTCAACATAAATTGGTTTAATAATTATAACACTATTTAAATCATTTAATAAAGAAACAAAATTAAAGGTGACAAAAAATATACCACGCAAGAGAATTCTGACTAGTTTGTGAAAACGAATAGGAAATTAGAAAAGAATCTCGCACAATTGGTTTTATTATTTCATCGATCAATTTCGTATCCCATATGATTTCTGTGAGGCCGGACGATTATGGCGTAAAACGAAAAAGTTCAAATCCCAATTATAACACGTTTGTACTACGGAGATTGTGTGTTGCAATAATAAATAGTATTATTAAATAAATTTTTGGCAAAAACAAAATTCAGGTGTCACAGTTGCAACAAATTCAAACTTCATGCTAAAAAAAACAAAGACACTTTTTATATGAAGGATGTAATGATGCTGTTTTCAATATTAAGCGATTTATTTTTTGTTTTTTTTTCATCTAATACAAGGTAACGTCTTATTTTAAAAGGTCAAAATGTTTATGAGAGCATGTTAAATTGATCAAAAATAAGAATATGTGTAAATAGTTACACTTTAATTGTTTCTTATACAGAAATATTTTTTTTAGGTATACATGGAACATACATATATGTATATATATGTCACAGAAATTCAAACTAAATAGGCATACGCTCTCTTCCCCAGTCATAGTACTTAAACTCTCCTAGTGTGCTTCCTTCACTTCTCAAGTTTTCAAGCCTTATTCAGCAGCAATGTGCTCGGGGAGTTCATTCCTCTGGAATCTTTTCCACATGCGCGAAAACAGATTTTCTAAGCCTTTGGCATATTGTGAACAGTCGAACAATGGACTGTCAACTCGTGCTTTCCATACTTTTGCTCGTAACGCTTTTAAATATTCGCGATCCGTTCCTAGGCGAATTGCGATGTCTTGATATTCTTCCCGGCTGCGCGCAATCAACTCTGGACATCCAAGCGTAGCTAATTGAGATGCTGCAACTCTTCAAAATGAAAGAAACAAACAATTAAAAAATAATTTTGGTTATTGTATGTCACAAGTAGTATTTGCATACCTGGAAGCTAATGTCTCGCCGGGTAAGGTAACAACTGGGGTTCCAGTCCATAGAACGTCCATTGATGTTGTATGACCATTGCACAGAGGAGTGTCTAAGCAAATATCAGCTAATTGGCCACGACGCACGTGTTCTTCTTTGGCTGCCACATTTGAGAAGATAATTCGATCAGAAGAAATACCTAAAAGTCAATAATGTATTTTAGATACAGAGCAAAAACGGTCTGCTTGTTTTGGCTTACCCAAATCGCTGACAGATTTTTTAATATTTTGTTCGCCAACCGCTGGAAAGCGTAGCAGCCACAACACGGATTTTGGTACATTCTTCAGAATGACCACCCAGGATTGTAAAGTTTGTGGATCGATTTTATAGAGTTGATTAAAATTACAATAAACTATAGCGTCGTCGGGTAGCATATATTGACGACGTGTAGTAATAACAATATTTTGTGGAACCTCCTCTCCCGTCGCAGCCTTATTGTTGGTCTGCGTGGTAGCCAGTCCGTTTTGTACGACGACACCATTTAATGATGTCTGCACTTGACCTGAAGCAATCATCGATACAATCTGTGTAGTGCTAGGCAATTCCGCCACTTTAAGTGTAATTTCAACCGGTTTATTTGCATTTGCAACAACTTCTTTGATCTCTTTCACTTCAGTGTTCTCAACCAAGGGTGACAGATCCGTGGCATTGATGACGGCTACATTATCGACTAAGGAAGATTGCTGTTTGTCGCAAACAATAATACGCTCTTTGAGATGCGGAAACATTTGCTTGTGATCACCAATGAAGTATGTGTAAGGCATATACGATAGCTTCTCGCTGTACTGAGTGGCCAATTCCATGGGACTGGTGACGGCATCGGTAATAATATAATCCATAAAACTGGCCCCACTTGTGCCGGGATAGCCAAGCCACATTACTTGAATGGGTGCCGGCCTCAAAGCGAATATTTCATTTCTTGCGCCCTTGGTGTAACCATTCATATTCACTAAAATGTGAATGCCATCATTGTAGATCTGATCGGCTGCTTTGCCATTACACGGCATGACAGAAAGATCAACAAAATGTTCAGCTTCACGGCTAATCTTATGCCGGAACGTTGTACCGTCATCAGGACTGAGCGCGTAGCAGAAAATCTCTACTTTAGAGCGATCATGCAACCCTGGCACTGATTGCATCAAATGTGAAGTAGGATGATTACCAAAGTCAGAGCTTAAATAACCAATCTTGATGCGGCCGTCACTTGGCAATTCGCGTGCAAAAATATATGGCTGCTTATGCAGTACATGCACCTTTTCTAAGCATAGATTTGCGTGTCTTGCGGCAATAGCACGCCGAAATTCATGCGTCAGTGGATACAACATTGAATGATGTGGATGCACTGATGGGAGACGATTTTTCTCTAACTGCTCAGCCACAATGCTAACTAGTTTTTTCATTCGCACGTCATAATCCGTCCAATCGCAAACAATTTGCAAACAATGCGCAAGATTACAGTACGCATCGGGAAAGTCTGGTTTTAGTTTGAGTGCTGTTCGATAAGATTGAATAGCTTCAGGAATATTTCCCGAATCCTTATGAATGCTGGCCAAATTACTATGCGCGTCGGCAAATGCCGGATTAATTTGTATAGCACGTGTATAACATTGCAGTGCACCACTAACATCCTGTAATTCCTTTAAAGTGTTGCCCATATTGGAGTAGGCATCAGCAAACGTTGGCTGTATGCGAATTGCTTCCTTGTAATGCATGAGGGCTTCTTTCAATTTGCCTTGCTGTTGCAACACAGAAGCCAGATTCGAATGTGCCGCAGCGAAATCTGGAAAGACTTCGAGGGCTTTCAAATAAAGACGCGTGGCGTCCTCGATAAATCCTTGTTCACGCTTTATATTTGCTAAATTGTTAAGTGAATCGGCGTGGTTTGCACAAAGTCGTAGCGCTGTATTGTAGCAATCTTCCGCTTCCTTGACCTAATCGATCGCGAAAACCGAGAAGATGAAGAAGAAAAACCGAGAGAAGAAACCGTAAATGTAATGTGTAATATGCATTTATATTGCATATATTGTTTTTACCTGTCCTTTCTCTTTGAGCGCATTGGCCAAATTGCAATATGCATCGGGAAAGTTGGGTTGCAGTTCAATTGCTCGCCGGTATGTGTCGATGGCCAAGTCAATAAGGCCTTGTTCATAATAGACGCACGCCAGATTACCATGGACTACAGCATTGTTGGGTGATAGATTTAGGGCTCGCAAATATGCGGCTACAGCCCTGAAATATTTTTTAATAAGAAATTGTATTTACATATATATTATTTTTTATAATGGAGGAGAAGCTAATATATACCTTCTTAACTATTAAAATAAAGCGCATACCGTCGATCGGTATACAAGTTAAGGATTCTTATTGAGAACAGCCGTTTTTTCCTTAACTTGCCGATCGTGACCATACTTTAGTTTATATAATACTTAAAGACTAAAAATGTAACCGACAAAACTATCTTATCTGTAAGAAAGTTGGGATAGTGCAATTCGGCCTTAAAAAATTCTATATATCCCATTTGAACTTATCTTTCGCCAATCTAATTATTACCACTAAATTTGATGAAAAATTGAATTCAACTGCAAGCTATGACAAATTTAATGCCAATCAATTTAATCAATAAATATTGTAAATATATGCATAAAAAAATACATTACCGTTTCCAATATAATCGTATGAAATTGAAATAACGTAAAAGATATTGATTTCTTTTCGCAGTTTTTGTACTTTTATAGGAATGTGGATTTTGTCTAATGGGAACAATTGTATAAACAATTACGCATTGGCAATCCATAATGAAAGAACATTTATCTTTTTATTTTGCTATATGGACACTGCAATATTAAAATATATTATAAGCATTTCTATTCAAAAACACACTTGGAAACATAGAATTTGCAAAAGTATTTGTAATCAGTTAATATTTAGACAGATTCTAAAATTATAAGGCTTTTCAAACCGAACAGCAAAATAAAGACTTTGGTAAGCCACCACCAAAAAAAAACATATGCCATTATTTGAATTATACAAAATTACGCAGCTTTTTTCTATACCCTATAAACAAAAATACCAAAGTGGCATTAGATTGTCGCAAGTACTTTTTTTGTAGCCAAACTTTAAGGTAATTGCATAATATCTTCTTCTGTATATATACGTAAATCTAATATTAATGTATTTGAGAGAGATATTTTAAATTATTTCGTGATCAATACGCCATCGAAAGCACCAGACTTTTAGTTGGTAACATTCCCAGGGTATACATATATATGTGTTCACCGTGAAAATGTTTCCTCAAACTATATATATGTTTACTAAGCAAAATTCTAATTATGTTTGTATCGAATATTAGATGACGCACATAACAAAATAAAGATCTCTTTTATACTTGTATGTGTGCCCACAACAATTAACTTTTACATTGGAGGTCAACATATTTTCTGAAAGAAATGCTCAATAAAATATGTATATGAAATAAGAATATAAGGTGCTTCAACATTGGGAATTCCAAGTAGGCGGATATTTTTAGACTTCCAAGAGAGAAAAGCGAACACTGCTCACTTACTGTAGGTTCTATAGTTATAACTTTGCATTATATTTATGTTATTATTATTTATGTATATAATAAACTGCAATAACAGATTTCCTAAACAAACTAATGTTTTTAAATGTTACTACACCACATATTTTCAATGTCATTGTCACTCGATAAAAGCATGACATATGTTTACAAGTTAGCTCGGGATCGAGGCACCCTGCATTAAAAAACAGATTCGATTTCGACCTCTCACACATATATGCTGTACTTTCAAAGCGTCACAGGCGCAAGGTATCATCGATATTACTCTTCGTCGTCCATAGCAAACGGTTTGTCGAATAGGTTTTGTTTGTCATTAAATAACGACTCTATTTAAAAGTTAATTTGAAGCTGGTAAAAAGTTAAATGATTAAGTTTTACCACAAAAATAATAGATTTTAACAGGTACTGCAAAAGAGGTGAACCATCGAAACTTGTAAATGGAATTTCTTTCTCACAATATTTTTGTTGTAATAATTTTCTTTTATCGCCAGCATCATAATGTCTAACATAAACAACAGTAAGTATGCCATCTTATTTTATTTCGCCAAACCAATGCATACATACACAAACTCTAAATATGGCTACATTCTAATATTTTTAAAATATTTATTTTAGTTAAATTCGAAGTTTTATGTACTAACCTGTCAAATATTCTGGCCTCTTTAAGCACATTTCCTAAATTAATATAGGCGTCTAAGAAATTGGGATCAAGGGTGACGGCTTTTTCAAAATGATGAATAGCTAGCCAGATTTCGCCTTGGGCATTAAACACACATCCTAAATTGCTCCATGCCACGGCAAAGCCTGGGCAGGTTTCAATTGCCTTCAGGTAACATGCCTACATTTAATAAATAATAAAAATGGATTAAAGTCTTGTCATCTTGGTGCTTAGATTTTCGAATCAATAAAAACCCACCTTCGCTTCCTCTAAGCGTCCTAGAGCTTTAAGCAAGTTTCCCAAATCGCTGCGCACACAGTACAAATCCTGCAACAATAATGGAATATATAATTAGTAAAATGAATGAACTGAACATTTTTTAATGCTGTTAAAAAATTGCCTAAAAATTGTTCCATAAGCTATACCTCTATTGCACTTACGGGATTATATTGCAGTGCTGTAATATATGCTTGAACTGCGGACTCCATATCGCGTGCAGCAACCAAAGCTGCTGCCAAGTTAATATATCCATCGATAAAGTCGGGCTTTAAGCGTACAGCTCGACGATAATTATCTAATGCTTCTTGCAGCTGTCCGCGTTCCTTATAAACATTTCCTAGATTGCTACACAAAGTAGAATATAGTTGATAGTATATATTTAAAAGTTTAGTCAATATATATTTGTTCACTAAACTCACCTATATGCTTCTGCCAGCAGTGGATTTTGTTTTATTGCCAAAGTCGAAAATTGAGCGGATTTATCAAGTCGTCTACATTGGAAATGGATTGATGATAAGAGCAGCAACACACCGGTGTTGGTGCTGTCTTGTCGCCATAGCTGCATGCAATGCTTTTCGGCATTTTCATAATCTACAGCTTGATATTCACGATGCGCCAACTCCAGTAATCCTTCAAAAATAAAAGGAAAAAAACATGTAGTTCAAATCAAAGTGATCTTAAAATTGTTGAATGTGGTATTTTAAATTTAAGTTATAAAAATATACTAAACATGCTTTGGTTAAAACTTTAAAATTAATTTTTGTTCTTTTCTTTTACTTTTGTTCTAAACACCTTTGAGACAGTACTTACAATGTTGCACATTTCCATTGCTATTGATCTAATGTGCTGTGGAAAGTATTTTTCTAAACTAGTATTTGGCTTATAATAGTCTTTATCACATGTTCTTATTTTCCGGCAAAATGAAATAATACATTTGTTTTCAATCTGTTATTTACCGGTAGGAATGGTACTAAATGGATTTACGGGAAAAATGTGAATCATTTTCACTATCGCTCAACTTTATCACAGGCAGAATTGAATTTAAAGCAATAATTACAAAGCTAAGTAAATAAAAAAAAAAAACATTTTTATTTCTAGACTTTTGGAAATGTTCAATAAATGTAAAGGTTTATGTCACAAGGTAACATACTTTCCTAACTTACTGTATATTCTCACACACATACTTAAGTACATACATACATACATGTATGTTGGTGGAATTTTCCATTGTTTTTTTTTTGCGTATGTAATAATATATGTACATAAGAATTGATGTTCTGATGTTCACATATTAAGTTGTGCATTTACATATACATACATACATACTAATGTGCAAGTATATTAACTTATAATCAATCCACTTACCGACAGAGGACAGCGATGAATTTTCGTTTGATTTTCCAACTGCATTGTTGTTAGATAAATGGTTTTGTGGCTGTTGCAATAGGGAATGTGTCGAGGAGTGCTGCTGCGTCTGTTGACCCTGTCCTTGAGCGTGCATCTTTACCGTTGGTTCCTCATATATAATTTGATATATGTATAAGATTGATAGACGATGTACACAACTTTTTGTCTAAAATCAATAAATCACAATCAATGACAATGGCACTGCTAAAAACACTTTCACTCGATTCACAGTTTAGGAACCAATCAGCTATCTGCAAATACAATATACCATATTTCATAAATAACAACATAAAATTATAAATAGGGCTAACAATTTTAAAACAAAAACAAACTCTTCACATCTCCAGCTGCTACAACAAATAATAACCTTACATTCATTGGTAATCAGCGTGACCACAATTCGAATATTCTTCACGGCTTGGAATATACCGTTTCGCAATTATTGACCTGGGCACACTTTACGGTGTACGGAAAATTTACAAAAAGGGGCGTAAAAAGGCGCAAGCTTTTGAAAACCTATTTAAAATTCATTATAAAATTGTTATTTCTACAACTAATTTTTTAAACTCTTCCTATTAATAACATTCAACTTCAGAACATTTTTTTATCTAAATGCGGTAATTACTGATTAGTCAAAATATAATTTCCAGTGTTGTTAGCTGCAAAAATATACTGTAAATGGTCACCCTATTTAATTGTTTTTGCTCTACTTAATTGGAAATGCACATTTAATGTTTTATAGCGTAAATTAAAATAAACATGTACATTATCATATAGCATGTATTAACAATCTATTTATACCTAAGCTTTAATGAGGGTATTTGATTATTTTTTTATAAAAAGAAACGAGCTCATTTTATGACCCAACATATTAACTGATATTTGCTTTAAAAGCTCAATAGGTTTCACAAACTTCACTGAGTCCCACAAATAAAGCCAATCATTCATAAACAACACTTGGTTCTATAATGTAGATGTTTTATAATACGAATCACCCAATTTTCTTTGGCATGCTATCGGCTGGCGTCGATACTTCATGTCAGTGCATATTGCATGAATATTTTACCAGTAGCCATATAATAAATGCACTTGACTCTAAAAAATAAAAGTAACAGTATTTGCAGTCCGTTTTTCAAAAAAGGATTTATTTCATATTCTCAGTTATATTTGGAAATCAAAACAACTGCAAAGGTTGCGCCCACAAGCTTACAGCTTCAACTTGGTACGCCTCCAGTGACGACGCTTGGCGTTGTACCTGTAAACAAAATGAGGAAGTTAGTCAATATATTGTGTAAAATTGGGGGCGCTATATATAATAAGTCTATAGTTGAACACCAACTATAAAGTGCATGAACAGTCGAACAATTTCACAAGGTTCAGTTGGGAAATAACAATGACTTTATATGTGATTATATCAACTGAACAACCAAACATTGATTACATTAGTAATAAAGAACCGCGAAACACACTTGCACACTGGATGCACTTTCGAACACATTACAGTACTGGCAGATTGATATGAGAACAACTTGTAAAATATATTTGGAATTTCAACCCCCTATTGTAAAACATGCCACAAAATCAAACACATAACTTACCTAATGGTATTGCCTGTTCGCAAACGAACCCATTGTGGGACTGATCTGTTCTGCTTTAGCTTTTTAGCAAGCTTCTGCTTAATACGGAACGATTTGTGTGCCGCCTAGAAAACAGAAATATTATTGATATTATTTCATGTTTTTTAATGAACAATAATTGCAGATTGACGAAAGTACAACCGATTTTTCTTACCATTTCACCCGCCTTAGTCAAGAACCAGACCGGAAAGAGGGTTTTGTTTGTGACAACACCTAGAGATGGACGATTATTGCATAGTACTTGTTAAAGGTATTTTAATAATAATATCGAAATTAAATACCGCATATCGATAACTTAACATTAATATGCACTTACGCTTTTACTCATTGAATTTTCTTCAAATTATATTTTTTTATAAACATTTAATGGACAAATTGAACTGCATAACCTATGAAATTAATGATTGGTATTTTAAAATTATATTGTTGTATAATAAAATACTTCTCAAATAAATATTAACACTTTTTGTATATTTTTTATGTCTTTTTAATAAGAAAAGATACAATGTTTAAATATTAAAAACTGTACATATAAAAAGTTTACGTTAGTGTTTCGCCTTGAGTTACACATGCTTCCAAATAGTCTATACGCCGTTCCAACGTTGTAAGCTTCTCATTAAGCACCGCTAATCGTGATCGGCAGGACATATCTGAAAGAATTTCATTCATTTGAACAGTAAAACATATTAAATAACAGATAGCAATTGCCATTTGAATTAGATCTAATGATTTTGCATACAACTAAAAAAATTATGAAGGATTCGGATTGGGGTCTACAACATATTATTTTCTCTACATAGAACACAGTTTTCACAATGAGCCACTCCCCGCAAAGACGACGGTACAATACGATAGATTAGATAGGGCCTCACAAAAATTTTCTAATATAAAAATAAATTATAACTTTAAAATTCTTCTACAAAACGGTATCTTTTCGACAACAACAATATAGACCGGATGCATTTATATGTGAATATAAATACATATGTATCATAACACGTCTACATATGTAATTGAATATACATATGTGAATGGGTGAAGGCAGAGGCAGAAAGAGCACTTACCAAACGAATTTAGAAAGTCTGTGATTCGTTTTATACTAGCTGTGATTACTTCAATGTATTCTCGATTTGCCCAATCTTGGTGAATTTGTTTTTGAACAGCTTCTCGATGAGCTCCGCTCATTTTAATAACGTTTTACTTTGTTTACGTATGTATTGTGTTAATTTAATGTTTATGGAATGGGTGATAATGTGGCCGTATAAAACGACAAAGCGAAAATACTAAATAATGCCTAACAACGTTGAAGATGCCAAAATTCAGTGCGAGGTAAAACAAGACCGGTTATAATATCCTTTGCCAAAACACTTTAAACCAATTTCAATAAATTGAAAAATTAGGGGAATGATAATTGAATAATAATGCAAATAATGTACGATAATTTTACCAAACAAAATGTATATCCTTGTCGTATAGAGATGAAAGCTTAGCATACGAATTTATTATTAGCAAGTTGAAATGTAAATTGTCTAGTTTGTTTTTGCATATTTTTTCAGGTATTATATTTAACAACAGGAATTGGCAATTAATGCAATCATCATCATGCATTCTTCAAATTTGAATGGAAAATGCATTTACCAACACTTCTGCTGTTATACCGATAGTCAGAAAAGACAGAATGAAAAGAGAACTTATGAAAATATTTTTGCAGGCTCGGACGACTTCAGTTACAATCAGATATAATCATGAATTTGTCTGAAAAAAATGGTCAGCATCAGGACATGAAACAAAACTAAGTAGCAAAATCGTACATTTTGTATATAATTTCATATTATTAAATATAACATTACGTTTAAGAATCATCATTTTGGATGACTTTCTACATAGACGGTTGTATTATCTACGCTTAAGAACTGAGTTATGCTTAATGTTGACAGCATCTTCATCTGACCCTGATAAAGAACATCAGCAATGATTTTCTCCGCATAAATGGCTTGTGCATTATCCATTGATCGCAATTTATGTGCAATGATTTTCCCAAAATTTGTAAAATGATCATCCAATTGATTATCAGCATTTTTAAATGCCAATTGAAACAGTCGCTCAAAGTCAATATTAGAAATGCTAGCCGCTCTACATTTACCCGTTGGAACATCTGAGTCTGATAGTTGCGATGATTCCGATAAGGATCGCTTTCTATTGCTTTTGATGTATTTATGACGAGATGTCGTTGTAAGCTGCTTGTCGCGATTTAAATTAACTGTATTCTGCTGTTCTGTTGCATGTAATTTGTCGTTTGAAGCGGCATTATTTGTGGAGGTGTTTACGGATTTTCTGCGGTCGCAGATAATGCTGCTGCTGCTACTATTGTCGGCCGGCAATATGACGTCCAGCTCCTTTATTGTTGCCGTTTGATTGGTCTGATTGTTGTTCGAATTAACTGTTTGAATACTGATAATTGGATCCACCTCGACTTCTTCAAATAAATTGGCACAGAATTCGTTAGCGGCACTTGTGCTTGGTGATAATTTGTTATTATGCGTATGCGTATCGTTTTTCATCTGTTGTTGTTTCGGCAAGCTTTCGGCATCGGAAAACTCTTCATATGCTTCTTGTTGCACCACCGTATTGTTATCTGAACTTTGTTGCAAAGGTAGATTATTATCAGTCTGCTTTGGTTTCTTTTCGGGGATTTCTTCATCCTTCAGAAACATGAGAGATTCAAAGTATCGTCTCTTTGGACAGTATGGCTCATACTTTTCACCTTTCTTCTTCACTTCGTTGTACTTGCGCAGCTGATGACGAAATGCACATCTTAGATTGTTAATCTTTTGCTTAGTTCTTTCAACATTGTACAGTTCTCCGTGTTTGGTTGCCACTGCAATGAGCCTCATATACGCTTCTTGTCGTCTAGTTCGATTCCGAAAGTCAACTGAATCGGCTTTCCACAAGCATGGATTGCTTTTGTATTCCTCAATGAAGTCGTCAATGAAATCCATATTTGTTTACTAACCGAATGCGACGATTAATAATAAAACATACAATTTCGCTCGTATGGCATAAATTATATCTATGTTATACTAAGAGATTGGATGTGACCGCAACTTTAATTTCAAAACATAGTTTTTAATGCCACCTTTCAAGAAACAAAAGTACGTATTGTACAAATATGGTCACACTATTCTAAAAAAGTATATGAATGTTGTCTAATTTGGCACAATGGAAAAGGAACAAATTTATACATTTTTAGGTGACAATAATTTACATATTAAAGCCGAAAAATTATTACATCATTCTATGAAATATAACTTTACCACGTTTAATAAGAATTATTCTTGGGGCACATAATGTTCAATGCATAATAGCTATAATTAATTACACAATAAATTTCTTATGAAACATGTATTTTATGCTTTATGGTATAATCAGACAGCCCTTGTCGAAATTTCTTTAATCTTTTAAAAATTATAGTATACTAATTCTATTAGTTGTCACAATACGACACAATTTTTAAGTGAAGAATATTTCCGAGGTTAGAGGATTTATATAGTATTTGGCGGTGATACGTTTGTACAAAAAATTGATGATTAGAAAAATTTGAAGAATATCACTGATAGATAGTGTTATCGATGATTTTCAAACTCTTCTGTGAAGTGGTATTATTCGTCATAATATATTTACGGTCACACTGGCTTTCGACAGCCCAAATGTTATGTGCTAATAATTAAAAAAAGGTGTTTGGAAAATGGATCGCAATAAAATAAATGCCTCTAATAGAGGTCAAAAAAAGGCACTAATGGGTGGCGAACTATTTGCTCTTGGCACTAAAGCTTGCCGGGATGATAGCAAATCGAAAATCTTGCCAATCAAAGGCATGCCCGGCAGTTCCAGCTCCAACGAACGAAAACGAGAGGCTCCTACGCCACTTACAAGTCATGCGAATAAACGATTTCGGGGGAGTCTCAAAGATGGCACTTCCGAGATACCTGCTATAACAAATAGTGGTGTAGCCCAATATGAGATCTGGGAACAAATGGCTGTCGACTGTGATTTATCGACAGTGCTGGAAAGTATCTACACGGCCATTGAACAAAGTGACAATGAAGGTGTTGTGCGCTACATTTGTGGCATTATTCGTCAGGCAACCTCAGCGTCTCTTTCAACAAGACCTAAAGTGGACAATATTGCATATTTAACTCTGTTGTACTTGGCAAAAGTACATCCAAATTACTTCAATAACGATGTTGTGACATATGCACTTGTGTCGTTTTTGCGACGAGAGTCCAATGTGAAGATTCGTTACAATGTTAATCTGCATATAATATCTGTCCAATCTGTTAACGCGAGGATATGCCGATGTATCACAGTGGCCAGAGATATTATTACGCACATATATCGATGATGCCGTTAATGAACGCTTTTGGGCTGATAACGATTCTTGTGCACCGTTTGTAAAAAACATATGTTCTGCTTTTGGCACGAGGACGCCACATTTAAGTCTACTCCGTTGGGATGCTAACGCCAGCACAGTCGCTTCTGGTCAGGCGCATCGAGAGAATGTTACTATTGACGATGATTCCGGCGACAATTCTACACAGAGCCTTGATGCCAGTCCTTATCTGCAAGGCGATTTGGATCAGCCACCCGATAATATTTGCGCAGTCAAACGTCGATTTTCAGATACAACTGTGCAAAAACTGGTTAGCGATGCTATACGTGATCAGCTGAACAAGCGTCAGCAACAGGATAATTACACTCGCAATTTTCTTAAGTTTCTGTGTACCACTTCAGGCATTGGTGAGGTGCGTTGTCTAAGCATTTCACGTCTCGAGTTGTGGATTCACAATGGCAAACTAGTTAAATTTGCACAACAATTGCTCTCGTACATTTGCTTTAATATCAAAGGAAAAAGCACACAGGACAGTGAAGTTCTACTGGTTTTAATTAAAATGCGTTTAAAAACCAAACCGCTGATCAACCACTACATGTCATGCCTCAAAGAAATGATTCACCTACAGCCGGATATACTTAGTACCATCATGAAGCTTGTGGTTCAAAATGAACTCTCCAACACCAGGAACCCCAACAACATGGGCATGCTAGGTAAGCTATGGAGCTATGTCATTTATTTAAAATATTAGTTGGTTGTTTTCAGTTATCACTGCCAAAAGATTTGCAAGAATCGTGATAGCAATAGTTTTTAAATTAAATTCTGATTTTTTTTCTAATTATATATATATAATATTTTTTTCCTACTTTCGCCCAGCTACGATGTTTCAAACATCACCCGACCAGTCAGCGGTCAATTTAGCTGAAATCTACCAGGAGTTCGTGTTGCAACGCGATGATTGCTTAAGGACTTTGCGCGTTTTTTTGCGTGAACTTGTCCGCATGCTCCGATTCGATGTTAATCTTGTAAAGTTTTGCAAAACCTTCTTGAGCGAACGTGACGATCTCAATCAACAAATCGAGCATTTTGAGTTTAAAGAGCGCATCTTTCACTCCATGGTCGATCTCGTTTGTCTCTGTATGTTTCTATCGGCCACTCCCCAAGCACGTGAAGGCAGTTTATCGTTGAAAACTAATCGTGATGTTAAAAATAATCAAGCGTTGATCAAATTGTATAATCAAATGTCACAAATTCAACTGGATGCCGTTTCTTGGATGTACGAAACAGTGCCAAATATATTCAAAATTCAAGGGAACGAATACAATCAAGCGCTTCACAAGTTGCTCCTGCTGGAGAATGCCGAGCAATATTCACGCTGCGATCAATGGCCGTCTGAACCAGAAAGAGGGGCAATTTTGCGCATCATTTCAGAGACTCCTATTCATGAGGAAACTTTATTGCGCATTATCTTGATAGGTATTACAAAGGATATTCCATTTTCCATTGCAAATACATTCGACATTTTGTTGCTTGTGATAAAACGTGTCTCCGGAATGAAAGCAACCGATTTTCCTGCGGTGCAAGCAAACAAATTCGATATTATCGACTTTCTGTTTAGCATGTCGGAATATCATCATCCAGAGAATATTCGCTTGCCGTCGGACTACGAGCCCCCAAAGCTAGCAATCATTGCATTCTACTGGAAAGCTTGGCTAATACTTCTAATGATTTCTGCACACAATCCTTCGACTTTTGGCGCCTTTTGCTGGGATCATTATCCCACTATGAAAATGTTAATGGAAATCTGCATCACAAATCAATTTAACAATGTTGTCACCCACAAAGATGAGTTACAGGTGCGTATTTTATTTACTTTCCGTCCTCCTTTCGTAAACTAATTCAATCAACTACTTGCAGATAATAACTGTGGAAAGAGATCACATTTTGCAGTTTGAAACATACCTGGCAGCGCAAACTTCACCACATGCCGTTATTACAGAGGAAAATGCAATTCTAATAACACAGCTAATGTTAATGGATCCGATGGGATCACCTAGAAAAGTGCCCAATTTAGTTTTAGAACAGCTGAAATATCTCAATCAAACATTCAAGTTGGGACACTTGTTCTGTCGTTGTCGTAAGCCAGATCTATTGCTGGATATTATACAAAGACAGGGCACAACACAATCAATGCCTTGGTTGTCCGATCTTGTGCAGAATAGCGAGGGAGACTTTAGCCATCTGCCCGTGCAGTGTTTGTGTGAATTTTTGCTATTTAATGCTCACAACATTAACG
Organism: Drosophila siamana; assembly: GCA_035047445.1. Classification (NCBI taxonomy): domain Eukaryota; kingdom Metazoa; phylum Arthropoda; class Insecta; order Diptera; family Drosophilidae; genus Drosophila; species Drosophila siamana. The sequence goes on from JAWNPP010000063.1 coordinate 99,720, forward strand.
AAGAGAATAGCCGGGATGCGGAGTTAGTGAACTTTATCAGAAATTTAATTATGGATTCTACCTATAACAATCACATTGTTTGTGAAGTACTCGATTATATATTTAGGCGATTGTCGTCAACTGTCAAACAGTCGCGAGTCGCTGCTTTAGCTGGTTTGAAGATTATCTTTAATAACTCAGGCAAATATGAGCACGAATGGTTACTGAAATCGATTCAACAAATTCCACACTTTATGGAAGCTAAAGCTTTTATAATTCCACAATTAAGAGCCGCTTGCCAAGTTGAAAATTGTCCAGATTTAATAATGGCTTATATACAATTTATTACGGCTCATACGCTCAATGATCCAGTAAATGAAATGCTGGATCATGTTATCGATATGGCGCAATTGATTGTCGAGCGGAGCACAATGTTCCAGCACATCATCATTTCACAAGAGGATTACGATTTGCAGCCCGATGAGAATCGCATACAAACATTGAAATGCTTATTTGTCATGTTTAACAATTATATAATCAAACTCCGAGAGTTTCATGAGCCTTATGAATGGACCGAGTATCCGGATTTGTTAATGGTGCAGTTTGATGATGGCGTCCAACTTCCTTTGCATATCAATATCATTCATGCGTTCATTATATTACTTACGTACTCAAACAGCAACATGTCCGAGTCCATACCTATTTTGGATTATTGGTTTCCTCCCGGCAGACCTGCTCCTGTTGCATTTCTTCCGAACATGCCGCAGGATCAAATTCAACTTTTACCAGATTGGTTAAAACTCAAGATGATTCGCTCGTCAGTTGATCGTTTGATTGAAGCTGCTTTAAATGATTTGACACCAGATCAAATTGTGCTCTTCGTGCAAAACTTTGGCACGCCCGTCAATTCCATGTCGAAACTATTAGCTATGCTAGATACGGCTGTCTTGGAGCAGTTTGACTCGGTGAAAAATGCCATACTTAACAAAGCCTATTTAGCGCAGCTAATTGAGATACAGCAAGCGCGAGGCGCTAAAAATGGTCATTACACCGTGCAGGCATTGGATTTGCATTCGCATTCGTTAACTGTGCCCGATTTGCCCAAATTGAATACACAAACCCAGGAGAACCTGCTCATCACTGAATATGAACCGATCTCAACCGAACTTCCCGATAATGCCGCGACATTCAGCGAGCTATCGTCTCTACTTCTTGACACACCAAATCCAACTACCAATAAGGAAGCGCGTAAAGTAATCCATAATATGCTAGACCTTGCAATAAGTCCCACGAACAAGAGCACCGAGAATCTCCAGACCATACACGATGTTTTGGATCAGCCTGCTTGGGATACACGCAAAGATAAAAAGCGGAAGTGCTCCATTAACACCACACGAGACTCTTGCACTTTACTGAGAACCTATTTCAGCTGTAAATTAAACCCGGATTTCTATCGTCTGACCGATGGCACTTTCAACACTAAGATACGCTGTTCCACTAAAAAAATGACCAATATGAAGGATGTCTTTTTAACGGAACTCTTTAACGACAGTTTATCCGCGATGCTCCAAAGCTCACAACAAATGCACTTTGGTAAATTTAAAGCACGAAATGCCGTGTCAGAAACAAAGAAGATCGTTAGAGAAATGATGAAAGGATTTGAATGTCAAATCGGAGAAGGCAACTCGACCCTTAAGGAAAGAGGGCAGTATTATAAATTATTCAAAAATGGACTATTTATTGACTGGTTGGCTGAAGCAGATCCCGAGATCGTATCCACCAAGCTCTTTAAAGAGAAATTCCTATTTTCTAAGTCGTGCAGTGAATTTAGATTTTATCTATTGTCCCTGATTAATCATCAAACTAATTGGGATACTATCGAGGGCATATCGCAGTCATTGTTTAAGGATTACAAAGATGACAAAGATTTTAGCACTGTGCTTAATTATTTTGAGGCATTAACTACAAATCCCAAGCTCTGGAAGGGCAGAGACAAGTATATGTCAAAGAATGTGCAACCAAATTCGTTTTTCAAATTGGATTCTAAGGAACTTGAGCCTTTTGTTCACTTTATTTTGTTTGAGGGCATTTCCGAGATGTCAACGCCCAATTATGATTTCAAATTGTGCTCACGCATGAATTTACTTTTTAAACTAACGGAAAAACGTAAAGATCTAATGGTTAAAGTGGTGGAATATGTAGGAAAAAGTTCGGTTTCTGAGGTACTAAAACACCAGCTGTTGCAACAACTTTACATCATGTATCCTCGAATTAAGTTCTTAAAGTCTTGCAATGCCGTCGGACAAACGCACAAGTTGCAGAGCTTAAAAGGATGTCAATTTGATAAGATATCGAATAACTTAATCACCTGCTTGGGTAGTCTAACTGCGAAAAAGGACTTTGAAACTCTCTCAACTGATACTGAACTTTTGCTGCGCAAACTGGCAGCGTCGCATCCTTTGCTTTTCCTGCGTCATTTAGGGGTGTTGTCCTCCATTATGCAGGGGAGAGCACAGAATAGCATGAAAGCTTTGCGGGAAGAGCATCATTTCCATCGTTTTGTCCAGATTCTGAGGACATTGGAGTTATTGCAACCAACTATATACGAAGATACTTACAAGAACGAAATTCAAACGACACTTACCTGCTACTTTACCTTCTTCAAGCATCATAGTTCGGTAAAAGAAGCTTGCCAAATGCTGGCAAAGTTTGTACAGATTCTGCAGGCGTACATCAATTGTAATCCTTCGAGTGCTCTGCTTTTTATTGAGCAATATGTAGGTATCCTCACAGAGCTCTCGATCAAGTATACATCTATGGTTGAGTTGCAAACTCTGGTGCAAGCTGTTGCACTATTACAACATAAATCTAATACTTCTTCTGAGCTTGATGATGAGGATGTCAAGTTTGAATTTGAACTGGATGGCCATGCGGATACTAAACCCAAAGCAGTGGTTAGTGAATCAGATGCTGTGGAGGTGAATTTAAATGCCCAGGAAGTCGTAGGCCGCAGCTCCTTCTCAGTGCTTACTTTGGGCTCCTATAATAAAGCCAACTTTAGCGATGTCTCGCCCCATTTTCTTGAATTGATCAAAGTCATTAAACAGTCACACATTGAGGATGTGATTTTGGGACCTTTGCAAGAAATGGAATGTTTAACATCCAAACGTTTCGTCTTTATTAATGAGCTATTCGAGCGTCTCTTGGATTTAATTTTCTCACCCAGCGCCCAAATACGGTCTATTGCTTTCATTATTTTGATACGACATCTAAAGCATAACCCAGGTAATTCCGATATCAATCAGTGTACTTTGAATGCATATATCCAGTGTTTAAGAGATGAGAACTCTTCGGTAGCCGCTACGGCCATAGATAACTTGTTGGAAATTTGCATATTGCTGCAGGAACACGCTGTTGAAATCTTGTCCGTTGCCTTTTCGCTCGGCATCAAATCATACCTTAATACCAGCAATCAAATCCGGAAAGTTATGCAAACATTGGTCGTACAACATGGTTATTAAGTTTTTCGATTATTATTACAAAGAAACTAATAAAGATGAAGAGTATTTATATGTATTTAAAATTAATAACTTTTTGACCCTCAGCTCGTTTATTATAGATGCTGAATTCTTTATTAAGTGTGAATTGAATATATTAAAAACACAAATGTTGTGTGGTCATAATTTGAATCATAAGTTTTTATATTTATTATATAGCTTAAGTTCTAGGCTGGCTTTGAGTGCAGCTATAAGGATGGTACAGTTCACAGTTATTGCACTCTAAATGTTTATTTTTTAAATATTTATGTTAAAATGATTTAAAAACTAATTAACTAAATATTCATATCATATCAGTTGTATATATGAACGTATTGAATCCATTAAAATGTTTTGTTTTTTTGCATTATCTTTGGCGCAATTTAAAAAAAAATGAAATTATTTTATGTTTCTTTCGCAAATAATTAATTTAAATTCGTATCTAATTATTTTGAATAAAAGCACAGAAACGAATCACAAACATTTATCTGATGCGGGTTACAAATACATGTATAATTATAATTAATAAAATTAACTAAAGCTTAATCAACTTCCACATATAATGACTATAACAAACGCTTTTTGTGTCGCCAAATGTTTCGTTTCATTCAATATATATCATGTAAGTATTTGCTACATCGTTTAAATATGTTGAAAAATACGTGATAATAATAAAATTATCTTCTATGCACTGTAAGAGCTATCTTCTATGCATTGTAATAACTGTACAAAAAGGGGTTTCCTTCTTCAATTAAAACATATTTTGCTTATTGTGTTGTTAATTCTCTGACATTAGCCGTCAAATTTGCCGGAGTCGTTACTTCTGTCTGCAATTAAAAATACTACAAATTATTTTATTACATAATAATTTCAGTTTTGATTTGATTGGCCTCATTATTGGTCGATTCTTCTTGGTTCAATTGAGTTGTTAGCGGATCCACAGGCTTCTTGTACAAAGACATCAATTGATCAATTGCATTCGAAAGCAAACGATTTTTATTATCGGTTAGCATCAACTGCATATTACAAATAATTGATCGTTGTTCAAGGAAATGTTAGTGGAAATTATCATGACGTATATTTACCTTCCCTTTCATTTTCTCCAGCTGTTCGTTAACACTTATTATTTTTTGTTGGAACTCTTGCCAATTGTTGCTTAAAGTTGTTACATGAGCCGTTATGCTTTGTGAGCGATCCAACAAGTCATCCAATTTATTCTGATAACATATAATTTACTTACGTAATGTAAATTCTATCAATTGTGATATGATATATTTACCTTGTGCGATACGATTTCGCCGTTAATAATTTTTATGGACTGGATAAGAGTGTTATTCACATTCATAAGATCGCTTTCCAACTTTTTCAATGCATTTTTCATAGTTTGATTAATCTTGTTTACGTCATTTGAAAAGTTTAAAGGCGTAGCGCTTGTCTTAATCGTTGATAATTGACTGACGTTGGTCTGGAATTATAGCAAATTGTTCTATTAATTTCCATGAAATCAATTTTATAGTAATTTCCTTACTTTGATCATTTCCATATCGGTTCGAAGACCCTTCTGAAGTTCGACATATCTATTATAGTGTTCTTTAATGCCATCTATATCGGTTGAAACTGCTTCTAGTTTAGCTCCAAAGTCAGCTACTAATTTCTCGTTCTGTCCATAATTTCTCTGTGACTTAACCGTCTCTTGAAGGCTACTTAAATTTCCACTTAAAACGTTAACGTTCTGATTCAATTCATTGAGTTGGTTTATTACAAAAGATTGGTTCTTGATTAGGAATGATGTTGTCTCATGCCACTGCTGGAGAGTGTCTGGAAAGATTTTACTTATGGCTGATACTAAACAATAGAAATAGGTTAATTATATTATTGATATGAATTACGTTGCAGTATATTTAATATAATGATTCGAATTGACATTTTTAGAAATCTATCGTAGTGTTTATTCCATATGATACAACAAAGGCATATTGTTATAATTATATAAATATTTGAAAACGGAATGAACAAAACAATCGAATAGTTACCTTCTTCAACTTTTTGACGATAACCGGTAATTTGTTGTCGTAAATCGAAGTAAAGCCAGTATAATATGCCAACAAATAAAGCTGTAGTTATCCCAAACAGAAAGGGACCACATTTGCGAAAGTATAATTTTTTCCGATGACCTCGGCGGGTAGTGCCCTCAACATTCATCTAAATCAAAACAAAGCACACATACGCATACGTATAATTTTTTACATATACAGACGCGTAACACATATACATATTACACATACTATATGAACATAAGTACTTTTATGAGCATTGATACGAAGTTAATCGCGATGGGGCAAACGTATATTCACATTAAAAAACATATTTAAATATTCTTTAGTATTGTTATTACCCACCTGTGTAGTCATCAGGGTCATCGGTGGATACCGACAACAATTTGTCCTGTGAGTGAACAGTGCGGTGGGAACCTTTTTTTGTTATGGAATGTGCTATCAGTGCATCCAACTCTCGACGTTTTTTCATCTTTTTCCCGCCACCAGAGCGCAGTGGTACCTCAATACGATGATGACAATCCATAATACGTTTTTACGAGATATCACTTCCTTGGTCTCCTAAGAAAAACTTTTATAAGTGCACATTGAGCACTTCTACGCGCAAGAACATTTCGACTAGAATGCTATCGAATGTACTCCAATTCATGCTATCGAACTAGATGTGGAACGAAATGAACCGAGTACTTCGATTTGGTATTCCATTGTTCCTGGACTAATACATTTTAGTACTTGCTTAATCCGAATCTCATCATTTATTTTATTGTAGTAGACCAAAATGTTAAATAGTTATATCGATTTTACTATGCGCAATAAAGAGTTTGGGCTGAAGATTGTTTTATATTTACATATTTGCTACATTTAATGTGAGTTTCGTTATTGCATAGTTATCCAAGGCATTATGAACAAATTGGAAATTTTTGACAGTAAATTTAATATTTTATTATGAATCTAATATTTGCCTATTAATCAATTTAATTAATGTTTGGTGACTTAAAAAATATGGGGTCAGCTAAAGATTTAGGAAAACGACTCAAATAGCGTTCAAGTCGAAGAAATTTGATTGATATTAGTTTCTTATCAAACCACCATCCGTTGATTTCATTGTGAACCACTCCAGCGTCCGCTTCAGTTGCGCAGCGAATGTAAACGCAGCACGATTGCTTATCGAGTTGAACATCGCATATTTTGCAATTTCCGCCAACCTTTTCGAATATGGATTCAACGATCATTTGTCTTAAGTTTGGTTGTTCGACTTCAGTTTGATCAAACATATGCCGGATTTTCAGACAAGACGTTGGCGGGTTTAAGATTTTATTCGAGTTATCAAATGCCGAACTTTGCCATTTCTTGGATGTGGTTACTTCCTTATTGCCCAGATTCTTGTTCCAAGTCATAGTGCGTAGTTGTTCGCCATTTCTCGCAATCATGCCAAATAGTACGCGATTATCGTTGCCCTCAAGGGTCTTTAAAGCCTTATTCCACGAATTCAGTAGTTTAGATCGCCTGTGAGTTGGTAAAAGTTTGTTTTGTAACTCATTAATGATTACTTCCGAATTCTCAGATACTGAGCTTTGGTACACCAGCTCATTGATTATGTCCTTGATGAAATGCTCCGCGGCTAACAGCTTTTCCTTTTGCCTAATGCGATAAAAAGCCACTAAGAAGTAAACAATTAAACATGCTAATGCTACCAAAAGCAGTAAACCTATTGCAGTAAAAAAACGTGACATTTTTTTCAATATAATGCACTTAACTGGTAGTTTTGGCTCCGTCAACTCGAATGATATACCGTCGGAAGAGTTCAGAGTTGAGACAATCGTCTTAATCATCCATTGTGGATTTTGAGCAATCAAATATTGCGTTGCAAACAGTTTTTTTTGTGTATTGCCTTGAAGCACATTACTGTTTTCACTTAAGGCTTTCTTTAAATCTTCTAGTTCCAGTGTAGGCGAATACTCTTTATCAATACAGTGATGCAATCGAGCTCTTTCATTTAAGTACTTAAAAAGTTCCTCGCTTATGTATACAGCTTTATGAAATAAATCTTCACTAATACAAGCAACGGATGTTGGTGAAGTCATCTGCAAGTCTTTATCGTTGGGTCCGCATATCGTGTATCTCAGATCTGTGCGAGAAATAGGACTTAAATCAAATTTTTTTGCTGCATACAATACCGAAATCATTGCCAGAAAAATTACAAAGGACGCAATAAGTACGTGCGGTATAATGTGCAGACTAATATCCGGTTTCTTTAGAAACGATTTTAAATCGAATGCAATACATTTTTGAATCAGCCCATTGCTAATAAACGCATGTGAGGTTGGGATTGTACTGTAACCATCTTTGGAATTGAATTTTTTCTTTTTTGCCGAGGTATCTCGAAAACTAAGCAATCGATTTACGACGCCGCCATCACAAAGATTCACTTTGCCGTTTATTTTAGCATAGGCTGATGAGGTATCACAAGGTATAGTTGAACGTTTGCGATATTTGTTGGCAATATTTAAAGCATGTTGTTCATTTTCATTATCATAATTTGCAGCCAAGACAGGAGGTGGTGCATACATCCTTGACGCTGAACCCTGCACTGAATTTACATTCGTATCATTTTTGTACAGCACAGTTAGATTTTTGTGTGCTCGAATATCATTGTTGTTCTCGAGCACATTATCAAAGAGATTCGGATATTCTTGTCCTTCAACCAGTGGCGAATTGTGGACTTGTGAATTGTAATTGTCCTTGGAATACAGTACATAGTTTGTAACTTTTCCTTTTTTAAGCTTCTCATTTTTCATATGTTTCATCAATTTCTTTATCAATATGGGTCTGGTGGTTTCTGTGACTGGAGTCTTTGGAAATCCTATTTGTGTTAATTTCCTTTGTATCTCCACATCGCTTAGATTTATGTAATTATCCGTCATATTTGTCTACAAAAAAAATATATATATAGCTGTATTATATTTATTGTGATAGCGGCGTTTAATTATACTCATATTAGCACTGAGTGCATTACATATAAAATACCAAAAGAATACGACTGCACCGCAATGCCATTCAGAGCGACAGGTAGCAATATGACAGTCAAATGGCAACTTTTGTTGACTGTATCGGCTTGGGTATATTTCATTATTGTTGTTAATTTTATAAAACCTTCATATCAATATTCATTTAGATATATATGCGGTACACATATATATATATTGATATTTTGAATGCAGTTAAATGTTCTACTAAAAACTGTACATTGCCTTCATGCACTGCATTTGTGTACACATGTGTAAGTACAATCTATATGCACACCATATTAATCTGAACAGGCTTAATAAGAGACAACAATATACCTTCATTTAGTAAATTCGTAAATGCTTAATACTGCAGTAAATAAAAACTTACCGATCAAATGATGTATTAAATAATTCAATTCAAAATATTCTCATATTAATCAGTCGTCTAGTAATTTCAAAGCCGCTTGATTTGGTGTTATTAACAGCGTGACCGCAATATGGATTTAAAAATATACCGATAAAATTTACTCAACATTGTAGTATTTTCCTTCCGTCAAGTTAATAATATACTGTCAATAAGACTATAGTGTTAAGGATCAAGTAATCGGAAAAATTTTTGTTAAATATATGATACTCTATTTTAAATTTATCTATATTTTCATATGTTCCATATAAGCTTCAATGCCAATTTTCCTAAAAGGAAATATATTGAATTTGATCACTATAAGTCCAATTCGAAATTTAAATACATAAGATTCGATCCATATCAATTGATTCAGTTTAAGACAGCACAATATTATGTCTTTCATTTGAAAATTTTGTTAGAAAAAAGTTTATTTTTTCTAATGTGTCTTCATATTTATTTTACTTATTAAACAGTAATTACAATTTATGGATTTATTTCGTGGAAATCTATATATGTATTCTAGGTTATCTGGCAAAAATATCCTTACATACAAATACTTATCTACACATATGTACATGAAATTAAGTTAGGTACATATGTATTCATATCCAGTATTGTAGAGCAGCTATGAAATGGACCACGTAATTTAAACTACGCGATTTTATTCTTAAATATAGCTGTGGTATTAAGGGATGAAAACATATTAGATTGAATGAAATGAAGACCAAAAAATTAGTTGGTTGCTTCCATATAATATTATATAAAGATTTGAAATTACATTGATAGATATATAATTGTTTAATTAATATTCTTATTTACATTTCCTAAAGCTGAGAAACTTTTATTTAAATATAGATTTTTACATGCAAGTATGAAAATACATTTCACCTTGTATGTACATTTACATATGTATGTACTATATATCGAAAAATGAAATTATCATTTTGGTCTGTTCAATCAGTGAATTTGTTTCTATTGCGATACAATTGGGCTCTTTTTATCGATATCCGCTATATTTGCATTGTTCTGTGGTCCAGATGGATTTCCAGGACTAGCTGGAATGTTTCCACCTCGTTCCATTGTCCATGGATTCGAGCTAGAAATAGGGGAATCTGCGTGACCAAACCCAGTGTGGTTATCATGATCGACAGCATTGGTGCCATCATATTGCGTATTCTCCAATCGAGTGATCAACCTTTCGTCCTCCTCACCAAATTCACCGCCCATTAATGTGGGCTCGCCAACAACCATTACATCTTGCGACGAAAGTGAAAAACTGGGTCCTGATGGTGACCGCTTCTGGTTTGCGACTGGCGGGGTGTTTGAGTTATTGCCGCCTCCAGAATTTGAGCCTTTTCTTTTGCGACGCTTGTTTGGCGGTCTTTGAGGGTCCTTTTTTCCTGGTGGCGCGACCATGCGTTGCCACTTTTGAAAGAGCGTTGTCTTCAAGCAATCACGTGGACTCAGAGCATATGCCTTGTGACGCGACATGAGCTCCTGCATCGGCTCCAAGATAACACATAGGCGAAGGTAATTTAAAGTTGAATTTGTTATGCCCGCTCGAGTAATGTTCTTTGTAATTTGATCCATGAGCATGGGATCAGGAGGGAGCGATGTACCAATGACGGATCGTGGAATCAGTTCGCGATGTCCTTTAATGGTCATGTGCCACGATTTAATCCGCATGTAATCATCATACATAAATTCCAATATTAATCGGGCATCTGCACATACTTTTGTAAAGAATGGTTTTCCATGCTGCGTAATCACTGTGCATTGATCACAATCCAGGGTGATGGATGTGTTATGAAACGATTCCTTCGCGTGCTTCAGCTGAAAATACAGATCAGAAACACCTCCTTCGAAAATGCTGCGAAAAAACCGTGGAACAAGTGTGCGTCCAATTGTATATCGCTTGGGGCCATCCTCCAGGCAAAATAAGATGGTTAATCTAGCGTCATCCTCAAAGAACTCAGTTGTGAATGAATCCCACCAGCAATTGTCGCTGTCCTCGTTGCGCTGCTGCAATCTTTTGTTTAACTCAAACACTCGATGTTCCGTATGACTAAAGTACGAATTATGTCTTCGAAAGCCTTGATCAATGCGATCCATTTGCTGAGGGCCACCCATCATGGGATGATTGCCACCATGGCCGAACGGAGATGCCGGTGGCATTGGATTGAATTGACCGCCAACTCCAAAAACAGTCGGCGAGGAAAAGTGACCCGCTTGTCCACTATTGAAAGGTGTACCTGAACTCGCTGGTCGACTGAATTGTCCCAGGCCGGATGATGGGGAGCCAAATGGCCCGCCAACGGGTCCATTAAAATTTGCTGCTGTCGATGATTGTGAGTAGTTTCCCTGTATATTTTGCGAGCCGACTCCAACTGGACCAGGGGTTGATGACCCAGAGGGGGCCGGAGATGAAGTGTATTGAGGAGTATTTGATCCGGGTTGATTTGTATTTTGGAATACTAAAGATTGATTACCAGCCGGTGAGGATTGTCCCACCCTGTGGATATTGATTGCCGCTGGAATTATATGGTAATCCTCCCTGGGGAAATCCACTCTGATTGTTGGCGTCTGGGTTGAGAGATGACGCATTTGTGGAAGGCAACATAGCATTGCCTTCAGAAACACCTTTCCAGCTACCCTCATCAATATTGGATTGAGAAGCCATCGCATTTCCAGTATTTAAACCTCTACGATTCATCCCTATTGTAATTATTTGATAACATCCGTTTCAATCTAAAATACATCAGAATCAATATTAGCAAACTTCTCCATGGGTGGAAACCCACCGAAACAAAAAGAAAACATTAAACACTTTAGTTACAAGTTCATGGTATCACTATAGAAAGCGAATGAGTATTCGCATGTCAACAATTTTTACCGACGTACCTTTAAAATTATAATAAAATAATCAAGCCCACAAGCAATTATGTATCTACTATCCAGCAGAAATAATCGAAGTCGTTTCGATAAGCGCGATATCGATAAGTGTAAGTAAAATATGTATGTATATGTACGAAATATCAAAAACTTTGACTAGCAAGATATCGTCATTTTTTCCACTTTAGAATGCAGCGTTTTGCATATTATTATAAGTTTTATAGTAATATAATATTATAAATTAACAAGTTTACTAAATAACAAAATGTTTTAAAAAAATTAATAATTATTAAATATTTGTATTAAATGCATTTTGCCATGAAAGTGCGTTACGATTTAAAAAGGAGTACTAATTTTGTAATTGATGCGTGCATTGTTAATTTGATAAATTCATTGAAACTAAGGCGAAAATTGAAATATTTAGTTTAATATGAATATGAATTAGTTATTTTTTCTTCAAAACAAATTTTATTTTTTTGTGGAAAGGTCTGAAAATTATTAAATATTGACTCAGGTTTTGGTAAAATTTTCGAAGGTAATGGTTATTTGTAAGAACTTCTCCCGGGTTTTGCCCAATATTTTCAGATAGACTTTTTTACTTTGGGTGCTTACGAATGTTCTTTAATACATATTTTATAAGATACACAACTAGGTCGTAAACATTAAAGCATTTATATCCAGACGTTCTTGTACAACGATTAGAGTATATAAAAACAACAATCAAAACAACAAAATAAAGAAATAAATTTCTTAAATCAGTATTAAATGAAGAATAAATAACAGAAATTGAACGGTATGCATACAACTTAAACCATTAAATATTATGAAGAAAACGATTTTTACCAAGAACTTGAAACTTCAACATCGTTGTTATTATCATCTTTCACCAAATATATTTTTAAGTTATATGTTTAGTTTATGAAGTCAATTATAAAAAGCTGATAGTACTATATCACAAATTAGAAATAGTAGACAGCTCGTTCTCAACAGGATGTATTTTCACCCGAATAAATCGACAATATTTGCACTGAAAATATAAATTAAACGATTAACGGATAGATTTTGTTATTTGATTGTGCAAAATACATGCTATATAGCAACTAAATTACTATTGTAGTTGGGAAAATGAATTGAACACCTAATAAACATAAATGTAGACTATATAATCAAATGGATACACAATTGTTAAATAAACATTTTTTTAAATGTATTTATCTTAATGTATACATTTTTTACAAAGTATAGACACATACAATCAAAATATATGTATGTACGTAACGCTACACTATATTGAATCGCATATGCATATTCAATTGTGATGATTCATATAGTACAATGTAATAGGTTACAATATAACACTTAATTGCAAATTGACAAGTACCTATACGTCAATAAAAAAAATTATAAATATATGTATATGTGGGAAAAAATATATACTAACTTAATAATGTACTTTGTAAGACTAATCACTGGTTTGACATTCGACCGAGAAGGCCTTACGTTATAAAGTCTAAAGGCAGTGAAGTGCATACAAAAGCAAGTTATAAGTATGCCTCATATAAGTAGTAGACGGCGAATATATATGTACATATATCTTGTTGTCTCTAAGTATAAAAGCGAACCTCATTGAGTTCTTCGTCAGTCCGCTTCAGTTTTTTCACTACAACACAACTTGTTTTGTTTGGGAGCTCAAAGTTATCATTTGCCACAAATAAATAGTAAGTTTCGTTTTTCGTATAATGAAAAGACTATATTTGCATTTTCAATTAGTAATTTGGATGTGTATTGTGTTTATCTAGCACGATAAAAATACAGTAAATAGATCTATAATAGTTTGTCTATTATGGTATGCCTATTTAGTAACCATAAATATACAAAAGCTAAAGGAAAATTTTCAATTTGTTTTGTTTGCATCAGGTTTAATTTGATCAAATGAATAGCCTTGACTTCATTTTATTATTTGATTATCAAAAAACTTGTTAATCCGAAATCAATATAGTTAATACTTGCACGATATGCATAAACAAAATATGCATCATTAGTTTTCGAAAAAAATGATCACGAGCTTTTGACCTTGAGTAGTTTTAAATCCGCTAAAGGATTTATGTGTAAACTGTCATTAAGGTTAAACTGGTTGTAAAATGCGATCGAGTTGTTGGTGTTAATGAAGTACTTTAAAAAACGCAGTATTTATTATTCAAATGGAACCAAGTCATGTACATCAGCAGTAATCTGCATTAATTATTCTGATTATTTATTTACAAACTTTAGGTTACTCAAGTTCGTTTCCTAAGTCTTTTTTTACCAATTAAAAAAATTAATTTCTAAGACTTGTTCATTACAGACTTAATCATTTAAACTTTTAGTTATACTATAATGAAAAGTCATTATTAACTTTCAATCATAATCAATTGGTATATTTTTCATTTTAGAGAATTTCAAAATGAAGGCTATTTTTCTAATACTTGCCGTGGCGATTATATGCGTTGCAGCTGAGGAGAAATATACCACAAAATACGACAATATTGATGTTGATGAAATCTTGAAATCAGATCGACTTTTCCAAAACTATTTTAAATGTTTGATCGATACGGGCAAGTGCAGTCCAGAAGCCCGAGAGCTTAAGAGGTCACTACCAGATGCCTTGAAAACAGAGTGCAGCAAATGTAGCGAGAAACAGAAGGCAAACACCGACAAAGTTGTCCGCTTCATCATTGACAACAAGCCCGATGAATGGAAGCAGCTGCAGGCCAAATACGACCCCGAAGACCTTTACATTAAGCGCTACAAAGAACGTGCAAACAAGGCAGGCATCAAAGTCTAGATCAATTTTATCATAGTAAATATAATAAACAAAAAAAGTTTAAATAAAGGAAAGTATTTAGTCGACTATTATAAAAAACCTATATATGGGAACTTTCTATACCCGCTACCCATATGGTAAACGAGATATTATAACTTTGTGACTCTAGGAAATGTATGTAACAGGCAGAAGAAAGTATCTCTGACCCCATAAAGTATATATATATTCTTGATTATATTCTAGATATAACAAACTTGGTACCAGTATTGGTGTTTGTCCTACGCAGATCAAGAAACAGAAAATTCATAGTCAGCTGCACATGGCTTGTTTCTGGTGATCAATGGGTCGTGTAAGGTATATTTTATAATTTATGCGATATTTAGTACGTGATGTAATATCAATTTTTTGGGGGGGAGGGGGGGTGGCAAAGGGGGGAAACATTGGGTTGTTTTTTTTGGGGGGGGTTTTGTTTTTTAATTTTAATTTTATTTTTTTTTTTTTTTTTAAGAAAAGGTATAAGCACGTTTAATATCAGATTAAGTTATTGCAATTACTCCTACTTATTTAGATAACGAATTTGATGTTTGTATTGTATCGCCAGATTCCAAATGCTTTATAAGTCGATATAAAGCAGCGGCTTCTTTAATTTTACTAAATCCAACGCAAAACGCTTCAATTTCTATAAACAGTTCCTGGAATCATAGAAAAAGGGTTCATTAACTTTTGCTTTTTTAAATCAAAATTTAAGATGTTATACCTTAACATTTATAATCTTGTTGCGAATCAACGATTGAAGAAATACGCATACTAATCTAACCAAACGGGACTGCATATATTTATCTTTGACAGTTTCACATGTTGAAATGCAATTGCTAATATACAAATGGATGAATTCGGTTGGCAAAGGGCAGGATGTTGTCAATCTGCAATATAGGTATGGTGGTGAAATCATATGTAAGTGGCATTGAAAAAGTAAAATAGAGCACAATAAATAGATTAAGGCATATTTAAGCGTAAGTTTTATTCTAACCTGTTTACAACCTCCATAGAGTGCAAAGTTATGTCCATATTAACAAGTATGTTGAAATATTCCGTAATATCAGTATTCAACATTAGCCTCAACAATATTTCAATAGAAATAAGGGGATTGTTCTCAACTAGTTGTGGAAGCTGCAATTCAAATATAATTAAAATTGTGAAATATTTGAAAATTTTGTGGAAATATACCTTAGCTGGTGTTAATCCATATTGGTGTGCAATATTCCTATTTTGCTTAAGTAAATCATCAAATAAAATTTGTTGGTCCTGAAGACTTAGTGGCTGAATGAAAGCTTGTTCAATTAACAACTTTGTGTTTGGTGTAACGTAATTTGATTTATCATATAAAACAGTGAGATTTCGACTGCTTGACGGATTGATCCATAACAGCTCATCCTCAAAGTCCATTAACGGTGGAGCAATTGACAGAAACATTTTGGCTACATTTTAAAATAATTTATAGATTTAGAGTTCCATCAATATGTTAACTTAGTTTACCTTTAAATTAAACAATGAATTTGCTCCAACCGAAATTCTGAAATGAAAAATAGAAACATTGGTTAATTAATCAGATTTTAATAATATTCAAATATGTATTTGACCTATAGGCAATTTTAGACCGCCATTAAAATGTCTATGGGCAACCCTAATATCTATTTAACTTGACCACAATTGACCAAATCTGCTGCATCCGATTTTTAACAAAAAACATGTTACTCGTGTAACATGAACAGTTTTAATTGTAATACTTAATTACATGGAATTTAAATGATTTACCATAATTTAATACGAAAGATCTTTGTTATATGTTTAGGATGTTTACACAAAAAAAAATCATCTAAAATTATTTTGTATTGTTTTCATTCCTCCTAGAAGTGAACATTTTTTGTCAGTGTTGATTTGGAACTAGTAATCGATTTCTATGTTATATTACACTGTTACTTAAAATAATGTAGCTGCTGAATAAAAATTTACTCTTACGCGTATCGCTACTTTTACTTATTTACTGTGTTTTATTTAAATGATCTCTCATATTTTGTTAGTTTAGCAAAATCAAATAGCCACGTTATGATCAGGCATAACAGTGATAGTCGATTCGATATATTTCATTGATACGCGTGCTCTGTTATCATTCGAAAAAAGATGAAAGCGAAATAGTTCAGTTCCTCAAATAGTTCGTTCGTTCATTGACGACTCAACCCTTGAACCTCGTATGAGACTGTTGTTATTATCAAGGAATATAACTAAAAGTTATGAATAGAGTTTGATACCCACATACATACATTGGAAGACATTAAATAAAGCAATTATAAAACAATGGCGCCAAACGTATCAGTACCCGTAGAGCGCTACGAGCCCAGTAGTCTTGGAGTGAACGCAATTCTCTTGGGTCCACCAGGCTCTGGCAAAGGAACACAGGTGGGTGAAAGATTATATAATATAACAATGACCAGTGACCGCGTTGATATTGATATCACACATATATTATATATAGATAAAACAGATATGCTAGTATTTATATGTATTTTTAACAGTAACTTTCAACCGATAGGAATTGTTATGCGAGCAATGCCAATATTTTCTCGGCCAAAGCCAAGCGGCTTCTGCGCTATAAATAGATAATTAAAAAGTAGTGCATCTTAGAATGCGGTCATAAAGTTAAGCTCGGAGATGTCGCAATTCAATTTTGCACACATACATGCATACATACCTCATTGTATATACATATACATATGTACCCTCCTATATACATATGCACATAAATATCCAATTGGGTATAGACGAAATCACGCACGTTGCAAGAGATGCCTGCTTTGACCTCTAATTGTCGAAGAAAAGGTTTCTTAAATAAAACACCCATTTATTAATAAATGATTGTTTTTGCTTAAACAAAATATAAATGTATGAGTGAAAAGGTGTTAATTAAACTAATTAATTAAAAAAACGAACACATTATTTTAAATAGGGATATATTTATGTCTCTATTGTTTACAAGGATAATAGTTATTTTAGATTAGCTTTTTTCTTATCGGTGCTTATACTTAAAAGTTTACTCTTTGGGGTATTGACTGTATATAATTTACCATGCGCAGATTACGGCATTTATAATTGTTTCTAGAATGAAATACTCTTATCATTTAATTTATTCAAAAATGTGTATATACACACTTGGTCGCGCTGACTTACTGACCACTAGATTAGCTGGCCCGAAAGCTTTTTGTGAAATGTTCGCCAAAATTTTTATTTTCTCGCTTTTGCTAGGCACCCATGCTAAAAGAGAAGTTTTGTGTATGCCATTTATCTACCGGTGATATGCTACGTGCGGAAATTTCATCTGGTTCTAAGCTTGGTGCCGAGCTGAAAAAGGTTATGGATGAAGGCAAACTTGTGTCTGATGAGCTGGTCGTGGATATGATTGATTCCAATCTTGATAAACCTGAATGTAAGAATGGATTTCTTTTGGATGGATTTCCTAGAACGGTTGTCCAAGCGGAGAAGGTAATTAAATTTTAATTCATTAATTGATTAATTAAAAATGTAAAGTTCGGCTCAGCTCGATAAGCTGCTAGACAAAAGGAAGACGGACTTAGATGCCGTCATTGAGTTTGCTATCGATGACAACTTGTTGGTCCGGAGAATTACGGGCCGATTGATTCATCAAGCAAGTGGACGCTCCTATCATGAAGAGTTTGCACCTCCAAAGATTGCAATGAAGGACGATGTAAGTTATTCAAATATTTATAATAATGTTTATAATAATTAATGGATATTAACATCTACGATAGATCACTGGTGAGCCTTTGATGAGACGAAGTGATGACAATGCCGAGGCCCTTAAGAAACGTCTGGAATCCTATCACAGGCAAACTAAACCTTTGGTTGATTATTATGGCCTAAGAGGATTGCATTTTAAAGTTGATGCTGCCAAAAAGTCAAGCGATGTTTTTTCCACAATTGACTCAATTTTCCTACGAAAATGCGCTGCGAAAGATAAGTTGTAAATTTGCGTTTTAACAACTTATACTGCTAGTTTTGATACTGCCTGTTATTTCATTTTGATAAACATAAAATAGTTAAATTTTGAATGTAATTATCAATAGTTAACAAGGTGGCACTGCAGAATTTCATTGTGCAGTTTTTAAAATAAATACGGGTTTATAAACTGTTTCCAATAACTTCTATTTTTGTAAACTTCACTTACTCTGGCAATAAATAATCTACCAAATGAATTCACTCAAAAATTAATCTAGATATAATAAAGTTTGGAAAATATCATTACTGGTATGTAAAACTGTCGAAATTTTTAAAAAGAATGGAATTTTTTTCTGTTACGATATTTCAAGAGTGTTGAAAAAAATCGTCGGATTTATGAGTTATAATCGATAAGTACTATTAATAATATATCGGTATGCACATTTCGATTATTAAAGTGCAATTACGAAAATCGTATATTTTTTGACGTAAAATGGTACATTTCGATCTTGCGGTCACGCTATTGAAAGCAAACATTTTATTTGTGTTCTGGACCGACAATACAATAATGTCAGATTTTGCTGTGGTATGGTCGGAATTGCTAAAAATATTTCCCATTTTAAATGGCGAGGTAAGTTGTTAGTTTTATAACCCAGATTGTTCTGTGTTCATTTAGAAGATATGACCGTAGGTTATGCATCCGCTACAAGAAATTGAAAAGGAAACCTTCGACAATGTTTACCGGCATCTGAATAGTCTGGGAAGCATTGATACATTTACTGCAATATTGGACTTAGAAGTTGAATCCACAGTTCGTAATATACTTGCACCAAAGTTTTGGAAACAATTATCGGCCAACGACGAACTTAAAGAGAAACTAGATCAAGCATTGACTATAGCAGAGATTACAGCCAAAGATGGATTGTTCTGCAAATTCATAGATGCAGTGAATGAGCTGCATTATGGGTATCGATGCTTATTGGAAATGAAACCTCGGCTCACACAATTAAATAAGTGCACAACATCATCATCAAACGTTGAAAATCATTAAATCAACACTGAGGAACGCATTGTTAGCTCGTTTGCCGCCAACATTTAACAGCTTCATTTGCGACTTTTACAGTGTTCACTATCGTTTATTCACTAAGGATTCCATCTTATCGTCAACGACAATTGGTATACAATTATTTCTTGTTATTATTCTGATTGAAACTAAAAGTGTTAATTTCCTTAGATTCTGAAGTATTTACTGAACTTCCATGTCCCGGCTGCAATTATGATCATGATCAATGTTGCTGTCAGAATCTTACGGGAATGGTGAACTCAACAAACTTGAAATTATTGGAGATGGGATTAATAGATCGTTTGGCAGGCAGTGCTTTAACTGCTTTAATTAAACTGAAAATCAAAGAGCACATTAATGATACATGTCTGGGAATATTTGATAGGAGCCATTTGAAACAGCTTGAAACAGTAAGGAAATGAAGTAATTTTACATAAATGTATTAAATTTGCTTTAATTTACAGTGGATCAACGAGGTGGTAATGAGTTGGTTGACATGTATATTTACCGAATGCAGATCCGAAGATGACATTAATCATAGGGAAATTCCCGAAACTGTGCAAGCATTTAAAATTAAATTAACGTATTTCATGTATGAAACTTTTGCACAAAATGTGATTAGTCAGTTCTTTAGCATAATTATAGGCAAGTGTATATGTTTTATTATAATGCGAGTTAATAGTTGTAGTTCTTTATCGTTTATTTGCGTCTTAGACTATCCGGATTCAACGCCAGCCATAGATGACTTAAAGATTTGCATGGAGAAAATCGATATGAGAATTCATTTGACTGAATCATTGAGAAATGCCTTGGAGGCCAGAATATTGCATCCCGGCGTCAATACCATGGATATATTGACAGGCTACGTTGCTGCCATAAAAGCAATACGCCATCTAGATAACACTGGTGTAATATTAGAAATAGTAACAGCTCCAATTAAGGATTATTTACGAAAACGTAATGATACTGTCCGAAGAGTAGTCACTGGCCTCACAGAAGAAGGTCCAACGGATCTGTCGGAGGAATTAGCGAAAGGAGAGTTTATCAAGGATGGTAAAGATGCGGGTCTTAACGAGTTTAGTAACTGGGAGAATTGGGAGCCTGATCCATTTGGCATTGATCCTGATGTCTTGCAAGTGAATACATCGAAAATTATTCGATCTGCAGATATCATTTCCATGGTTGTGGATATATACGGTAGCAAAGAATTGTTTATGGTTGAGTACCGCAATTTAATGGCCGATCGCTTATTGTCCCAACTTGATTTCAATTCGGAGAAAGAAATTCGTAATCTAGAATTACTTAAAATAAGATTTGGCGAGTCTCTTTTGCATAGCTGTGAAGTAATGCTCAAGGATGTGACGGATTCCAAACGAATCAATGCACACATTCATGGGGACGGCAACATAAATGAGAGTATGTCAATATATATTTGTTAAAATACTTAAATTAATATTTATTTTAAACATTTTAAATTTTTTTGGTTAGGTCCATTATTTGATATATCATCGCTTATAATTTCTGCGCAGTTCTGGCCGTCTTTTAATAAGGAAAGTTTACAATTGCCCGAGGAACTGGAAAATGAATTTAAAAAGTTTACTAAAGCGTATGAGTCCTACAAAGGAAATCGAACACTTAATTGGCGTACCGTGACGGGACGTGTTAGCATTGTTATTGAAATTGGTGAAAGAATCATGGAAATGAATGTGCCACCAACACAGGCAGTCATCATTTACCACTTTCAGCATAAAAGTACGTAGAACATCTACATCCTTAATGTCACTTTTAAGAGTTTTTTGATTTCTGTAATAGGCGAATGGACTTTAGATGAGCTCAGTAGCTTGATGAAGGTGCCTCCATCTGCGCTCAGACGTCGCTTGAGTTTCTGGCAAAATCATGGATTGATTACCGAGACGGAACCCGGTGTATTTTGCTTATTGGAAGAGGAGTCTGAAAAGATTGAATTCGAAGAAATGAATATTACAGATGCCGATGAAGAGGACTTGGAGTCTGCGATGGCATCTGCCAGCGATCAACGAGAAGAAGAACTACAAGTATATTATTTGAACTACAGAATAATTCGTTTAGCTGCTCTGATAACCGGTGTATCGATGTTCTGCTACAGCTAATCAAATTATGTAGTAATCAAAAACTAACTAAGACTAACAGTTACATTTTTACATTTATAGGTATTTTGGTCGTATATTGTTGGTATGCTAACAAATTTGGATTCAATGCCCATTGATCGCATTCATCAGATGTTGAAATTATTCGCTTCAAACGGTGGAGGTGTTGAGTTTACCCAAGACGAGTTAAAACATTTTTTGCAGAGAAAAGTGCGGGAGCATAAATTGTTATTTTCAGGTGGAGTTTATCAATTGGCAAAATAACTGTTTTATTTTAATAGTTGCAGAATTACATTTAATATTCTATTGAAACTTCTAGGGTATTATAGGGCTGCAAACCTGGCACTGAAAATGTTGTATTTAAATCATCATTATAAATTATTTTTATTGCTATATTATACAATTAAATTTATTAAATGAATACATGGGGTTTACATAGTTTTGAATTTGTTTTTTGTTTATTACTCAGGAATGCGTGTATTACAATTGCCATGGTACATTTTGATAAAGCCTTCGCAACGAAAGTATGCATCAAATATATTACTATAGCCGTGATCTTTCCACCACGTACAAAGCTGTCTATTCCATATACAGTCTAATCTGTATATTAGGTTTGGGTACTCGTAGCCGAGTAGTGTAAAAAAGTCCTGGTCACCGAGATGCCCCTTAAACGAGTATTTCGAAACTAATCTATGCACTTCATATTGTGTGAGCACCTCTAAATACGTTTTCGAATCTCGAATACGATTTAAAAGCATAAGAACTACACCAGAATTAAGGCCCGGATAACCATGCCGCTCATGATTGTTGTGGTTCGAAATTAATTTACTATTTTTATTTTTACTTAATTGCATCGGGTGATAAGGATTTCCAAAATTCGATTTTGGAAATCGTACACGATAACGATAGAGAATGTGCCGATACACTGGAGTTAGTTCCGGTGCTAGCCCAAATAGTTGATGGGGTAAGAATCTATCAAATTCTGCAAACAATAATCGAACATCTGAACGAAAAACAATATCACAATCGAAGAGAATCGCACGACTTATGCTTTTATCTGCAATGCGATGCAAGCCAAGCGATAGGAAAAAAAGTGAATCACTATAATATGAGTTGGGCATGGAACTGAAATATGGTGATAGTTTGGCAGTAATATCCTGTATAATGTTAGAACATATCTGCACGTCGTACATTGTGTATACCACTATTCGACGAAATTTTCGAATTTTCCGTTGTAGTATGTCCAGCACAGACATTTCGCTCTCCTTATCCGTGATAATATGCAAATGCAATTGCGCATTCGTATGTTTAAATAAACTATGTGCAAAAAGATCGAACTTCATTTGAAGTCGATAGTTTTCTCTAGTGTAAATAACAAATATGTTGTAGTCAGACGACGATGTTTTGTTCAGATGCATCGATGAATAGTTTAGTAGATATTGCATGGGTTTGACAATTGACGGAAGGTTTGAATTCGATGTGCCGCCTATGCTTTGTGATTGCTCATTTTGGGGATAGCTTGTCTGCAACTTGGCAACGTTTGTTATTTGGTTAAAGCGACCGGAGAGAAATACCGAGAATATCTTATTTCTAAATAGTAGGTCAGTGTAGGCAAAGATGATGAGAAGACAGATAAAAATTAGTGCCAATGATATCGCCAGCTTTTTCTGCCATCGACATCGAAATGAAGTCCACCTTTTTGGGCTTTGACGTACTGCACTTCTACGGTTTACAATTAAGGTCACATTTTCGTGTTCGTCCAGCAGTTGAGATTTGCATTCCATATTGATATTCGCCGGATAGGTTTTATATTTCCGACTGATGTTGTAGAAAGCGTACTTTGCCATTTTAAGATCAGTAAGTTCATCCGTGCCTGTCACAATAACAACAAAAACAATTGCTATTAAAAGTCCAAACATCGATATTACAAACGCACATACATACACAAATATAAGTCCCCATTCAGCGCTTTTTTGTTAACTTCTCCACTAATCAAATAATATTCATGTATTCATATTGCACTAAAATACACTGAATGGAAATTTTAGAAATAAAATTACAAAATACATATTTTATTAATAGTTATTTGATTTCAAAAGCTATAACATTAATATTTTCTTCTGATCAATAAACTTCCAATGCAAAGTGGCCAGCAATTGGTTTTGAGAAAATACTATAAATAGCGCTACTGCTCTCAAAGAGGATTGCAAAATACTCGATTACACCGTTATCGAGGATATTAATCGATAAAATATGCCCGTGCATTATATTAAATATATGATCAAATTAAAAGTATATTTTATATTGTGGTGATTTCTAAATGTTCTGCTCATTTTGTATTTTCGTGATACATATAGGAGACATTTATTTGATCGCATTTAAAAATAAAAAGGTATCTCATTTATTATTGTTTTTCTAATTAATTAACCAAAATACAGAAAGAAAGGCATATTAACAATTGTTTAGTAGTTTGTTTAAAACGTTGTAAGCAGTTCCTCTTGAATGCTGTTGGAGCGAAGAAGTTGAGATGGGGTCGGTCCACCCTCAATCGATATTAGAGGTTTCGATGTGGCAGAAGCTTTAGTTTTATATTCATGATATTCGTCATAGAAATTCTAAAGAGAATACATATTAAATAATAGAAAGTACTATAATCAATGAAGCTTATCTTACTTTCAAACGGCAACCAAGGAAAACGGCACGCTCGCGCTTTCTAACCATATAGTCTGAAGACATGAGCCATCGGTGCTCTAGGCAGTCATCTGTGTATGGTCGCTTACTACAATTGGCAATGGTGAGTGGAGGAGTTGGGCCAATTGAAAAAAATGGTACTTACGTTGGATGACGCTTGAATAATTGCATAATGAATCGAGTTGCTTCTGGGGTAACCTCCTTGAATAGGTTTTCGAAACGATAGCGAACAAAAGATATATTCTGCTGAGTTTCGTATTCGTCATTGCCGCGGAATGGACTGCAGCCTGATAAAAGTAAGTAAGTGAGAACGCCCAGCGACCATATGTCACTTTGGGGAAAGATTGGCTCCTCGTTCAGCATTTCTGGAGGCTGGAAGTCCAGCATGCCACATGGTGTCACCTTGACTCCTAGTTTGTTGACTTTTTTGGCAGAGCCAAAGTCAACCAGCTTGACCTGAATGGATCGCACCGATGCCATAACCACATTATCCGGCTGTATATTAAGATGGCAATATCCACGCCAGTGGAGATATTGCAACGCATCCAACAGTTGAGTTATGACACAAGCGACCATTTGCTCCGAGTACTCATGACGGCTGCTAAAGTATGTGAGCACATCAGCGCCCTGCAATTTTTCCATCACAAAGATGGCAATAGGCACATTGATTGGCTTGTAAGCGCCAAACAGCGCTGGGATTCGTTCATGTCGCAGCGTCTTGAAATTATCGAACTCGGCCACGATTGACTCTTCATTGTCATCTGTAACTTCAAATATTTTGGCCACAACAACAGTGTCAGTGGACTTCTGAATGCCCTTAACGATGGTGCTAAATTGGCCACGTGCAATCTCCGAGATGAAACTGTATTTATCGTTGACAGACGCATCTGTAACCCAAGTGGGCGGCTCCCGCTCACAATGGTAGTCGGTATGCACACGTTCCTCCTCGGGCAACACTTCTTGGCCTCTCTCTGTGAGCTGTTGTAAGTGCTTCATGGCTTTAGTGATGTGCACCTTCGGAGAATCAGGCCCAGAAGTTCCTGCATTCACAGGTATACCCATTTCGCTCCAGCCAATGCGATTCTTCGAAGAAAGTCTTATTTGATACTTGGTATTGGGTTGTAGTTCGTGCAACAGATAAAATTCATGATCGATGTTATCAGCAACGGTTGTCCATGAATCGCAATTCTGCAATTTATATTGCAAACTGTAGCATAAGACAGCAGAATGTCCGTCATCGCGTGGCTGCTTCCAGCGTAGCAGTATCTCCGTGGCACTGCTTGCCGATACTTCCGGTGAGTCTGGAGCATCGGGCAATGTGGCAACGACTATGCGACATCTGGCTATAGTCTGGCCAACCTTGTTGCGAGCCACGGCCTTGTAAATGCCAACGTCGAAATGCAACGCAGGCTCAAACCGCAAAATGGAACGACCGTCCTCGTCGAACGTGATCTTGATGCGTTTGCTCTCCGACAATACCATGTCGTTCTTAAACCATTGGACACATGGCTTGGGATCGCCGACGGCAAAGCAATGAATGTGTGCTGGCTGATTCTCAGTGATGGCGATTGTTTGTGGCTTCTCGCGGAAGAATGGCGGGTAGCCTTCGCGTTGGCTTTCAATCATCGCATCCGCTTCAGTGTATTCGTCAAGACGTGGGCCCAGCTCCGTGCGCAGACGTCGAATTGAATACGAATCGTTGGCAGAATACATACTTATACGACTGCGAGTGCGTTCATCATCAATCTCTTCGTCCATGATGTCAGTGAAGCGACGACGTTCGCGGATCACCGGCAGCTAGAAGATTTTAATTCGTATTAATTACGTGTCGAAAATGTTTTACTTTTTTTTTGTATACTTACTGACCAATCCACCGAATCGTTAAGCGCAAACGAAGGAGATCGCCTATGGGCAACCTTCATGTACTCTCGCAATCTTACGGGGAAGCTGACATCTCTTAGCTGCAGCAAATAGGTATCAGGGCCATATTGATAGCTAAATAATAAATAGGATAAATATTCTTTAAGCTCTAGTTACTGCTCATCTACTTACTGGCTTTCGGATTGAATGAGTCCCAGCTCATAGTCGGGATGCAAGAATTTCGACACAACTTCCTCGCGCTTGGCGCGCTTGCGAGGCTCTACCAGGGGCTCCGGCGTACGCTCTGGCGTGTAAGCATGACCACTTGGGTACACCATTTTGGATGGATGCTGGAAGCAGCCACTAAGCCGGCGTCGACGGAAGTAGTTTTTGCAAGCTGCATTGGCATACCAATCCCTAAAGTGGTCGTAATAGTTCTTCAAGCGATCTACGCCAATCTGATAATCATGCTCGGTAGTCTGTCGATCAAGCATAAAGAACCATGGATGCTTCAAAGCCGTCTTCACATCCATACGTTCCTCTGGACTGTAGAGCAACAAGCGGCTAATGAAATCACGGCCATCCTCTGAAATATGTGTCCAAATGGTGTCCTTAAAGTCCCAACGACCTTCGCGGATCTTGGTCAATGTTTCTCTATCATCGGCACCCAGGAAAGGATTTCGGCCACCAAGCAGCACATAGGTGATCAAACCAACGGACCACATATCATGCGAAAAGTTAACGCCTTCTTTATTAACCACTTCGGGAGAGACAAACTCAGGCATGCCATAGTCCAGGGTGGACAAGTTATGCTTGTTAATCTTTCTCGATAAGCCAAAGTCTGATATCTTAATGTGATCGCCACCAACAACCGAAATCAAAAGGTCCTTGATCTGTAAAAGTAACATAAATACATAATAAGAAATGTAATCTGTTTAATCAATCAGCAAAAAAAATCAGTTGCTTATCTAGAAATCTGATGTTATCTTCTTACCGTTAGACCCATGTGACCAACGCCCAGTTCATGCATATGCTCCAATCCCCAAAGTGTTTGGCGTATATAATTGGCAATATCTCGTTCAGTATAATAATCGCGTCTCAGCAAATTATCTCTGACGACTTCACCACCTGCTGCCAACTCCATAATGAGTGTGATCTGACGATCAGTTTCGTAAGCATCATATGGACGAATCAAATTCTTGTGATTAAACATATTCATAATATCCAATTCGTTGAGCATAAATGGACGCAGTTCTGGTTTTCCATACATAATTTTGGCAGCATAATTATCGCCAGTAGCGCGTTCCACGGCATGGTAGGTAATACCCTGAGTGCCGCGACCGAGCTCATCGCCGATATCGTATTTATCCTCATAACGCAATTGTTTCGAACGCACATATGGATGTCTGCCGTAGGTCTTATAGATGTATTGATCTTCATTCTCCTCAATGTGCACGGTGACGGAGGTGCTAATGGATCCAGCAATATTGCGAGCACTTACAGAGTACAAGCCGCCGTCCTTGATGATAGAATCATGTATGGAGAGCACATATATGTCTGGATCGTAAGAGTTACTCTAAAAGTATAAAAGTATGAAAATTGATTTTTAAGTTTTAAAATTTTGGGTCTTCATACATACCTTAATACGCGAGGTGTCAGCTATCAACTTCCAATCCTTGTACCAGTGTACTTCAGGCAGTGGAATACCAATAATTCTGGCTTCAATACGACCATTTTTGCGCGACATAATGAAAGTTTCATCTGGCCTCTTAAGGAATCTTGGGTACTCGGCAATTTCAAGGCGAACACGTTGTCTAGCTTCACCGTGTTCGTTGGTTGCAACGGCCTCATACCACCCCACATCGCGATCCAACATGCTAAAGATATTAAATATGTTTTTATCCAATTTACATAGAATGCTATAAACGTACCTGTTCACGAAGAGCGTTGCCTGGCCATTGCGGGTGTAGCTCTGATCGAAGCGTCCGCCCGATTCAATGAGATGATCGTTAAAGTAGAAGGTCATTTTCGGCTTGGGATAACCATAGACGAACCACATCAGCTCAGTGTTGTGACCCTTGACGCCATAGGAAACGTCATTTTCACGCAGCAAAAACCTAATAAGAAACATAGCATTGAAAAATTGAAAATAAACTTTTTTAATAGTATTTGTGTTTAAGTTAAGGATGTTGGACGGGAGTGGTTGGGAGAATTGGGACACGATTCTAAAATAAACTTGACGTGTACTTACTGTGGCGCTTGGGCAAGTCCGTCATGTGGAGGACGTTCAATATCAAAGTCCTTGGGGAAGTAGGGTGAAGTCTCTGGCCTAAAGTCCGTCCCAGGAGGCAAATAGGTGTATGTTTTGGCTGGCTCCGGAATGAGTTTCGACCTAAAAGTGAATGTACTTTCAATACTTGTATAATTAAGGATAATTATAATTATTAAGACCTGTAGGTTTGTGTATATGGGCTGGGATCACTGACACCAAACTTATTCTCAACGCGCACTCGGAATCTGTAATCCCTCAGTGGATCCAAGTTCCTAATCTCACAAGCACAACTGCGCACCCCGGTTCTAATAGTGCGCCAATCCCCCTCGGGCAAGTCCATCATTTCGATCTAACAGTTATAATAAATTAAATTGAAAAGAATGTAAACCGAGTGATGCAAACTCTACCTGATAAGTAACCGGATAGCGTGGTGACAATGGCACCGATGGTTTCCAGGCTAGAAGCAGACGACGATCGGTCATGCGAGAGATGATGGGGCCATCTGGCAACGGTGGAGGAGCTCCGGACTTTTTGTATTGCTTAAAGTCCGAATACTGATCGCCCAAAGGTCGCTGGTGAGAGTCCAACACTACAACACGCAGATGCCGTTTGAAATAATACATAATAGAGACTGGTGGACTCACCATCATAAAATAGTTCAGCCGTGCAGGTGTCATCACCATAGGGATTGTAGATACGACAAGTATAACGTCCCACATCGGCTTCCGATACATTCTTCATTGTCAAGCGCAGAAGACCATTAGGCTCCTTGTCAAGCATAATCCGATCAGAGGGGAAGAGTTTCTGATCATTCTTAAACCACTCAACATCTGGCTCGGGATATCCTGTGGCGCAGGCAGTAAACTTTGCTGTCATTCCATCGAAGACATCGCAATCGCCGATCTTCTTAAGAAATACGGGTGCCTCAGACCGCATGTGCTTCTTGCTGTAGAAAACATATTTGCAAAATGATCACAATTGAACGTAGATTTTGGAAACAATTTATTACTTACATTTCATTGACCAACTCAAGGTGACCTTGGGTAATGTCCTTGCCTTCCCTGTTGGAGGCAATGCATTTATATTCGCCCTGATCGGATTTTTGGCAATCTTTAATGATCAGTTCATGATGATCGCCATCATTCTTAAACGTATATTTGTCAGATACATTGATAGGCTTATTCTCAAAGAACCAGGTCAGTTCTGGATAAGGCACTCCAGAAACGGTGACAGGGATTTTGGCATTGTTGCCAAACACTTGCTGTTGATCGGAGATCTTTTGTGTGAATGTTGGTGCCTTGTACACTTTACGAACATTTGCATTGCAGGAGGAAATGTCCTCTCCTAGAGGATTAGCTAACAGACAGGAATAATTTCCTGAATCGGCTGCCTCAACGGGTTTTATAGTAAGACCAACGTGCTTGCCATCACAAGTCATCAACAAACGCTCGCTTGGCGCAAGCAAGACACCATCCTTTGACCACACGATCTCAGGCATTGGATTCGCAATGAATGGTGCAGAAAGCACCAGCTCTTGGCCTTCATCTGCATTTACATCCCGAAGACCAGACACAAACTGTGGTACTTCCTCAGCTGCCGTTTCATCAGTTTTGGGTGCCACATAAAGTTTTGCTTTCGAAGCAGTTGAACCCTCTGAATTTTGTGCAATGACTTCATATAATCCAGAATCGGAAGGTGCAGTTTTGTCCACAATCAAGCTGACGGTATTATCGGGATTCTCTACCACGGCAAAGTGTTTGCTGTCGGGTGAGATTTCATGACCATTGTGGTACCATTGCAATTTTGGTTTGGGATAGCCCACAACCTTAATATTCATCCTGACAGGGAATCCTTCGACACTGCTGGCATCCTGGAGCTCTGCGATAAATGAAGGCTTCGCCTCTCTAGCAACAACTTTCACTTCTGCGGCACCCTCTTCCTCACCCTCCTTATTAACAATCTTACATTTATATAATCCAGCATCATGACCATCGACCGTATCAATGCTATAAGTAAATCGTAATATTTTATAGGAATTATATTAAAGAAAGCCTGTTGAACAATTTACCTCAAGCCAATTTGTCCATTAGGATTGTTAATAAAGTTAATAGCTGAGCTGGGACGCAAGAGTACACCATCTTTGTACCACTTGATTTCAGGAGCAGGAAAACCAGTGACCTGTGCAGACAATTTCAAGGGTTCTCCAGCGATTACAGATAGACTTTCGATGGGCTTCAAAAACTTGGGCTGCATTTCATTAGCTGGAATAAAAAAGTCATAAATGCACCTTAAAATTTAAGTAAAAAATAAAGGCTTCATACATTATTTTAAAATGCTTGACACTGAACTTCTATTCTAGGAGCAAAGTACATAATCACTTACGTTTCACAGCAACCGCACATAGTGCCACCTTTTCGCCATGAGGGTTTGAAATGATTAGCTTGTAGGCACCAGAATCATTTGGCTGACAATTGCTAATTTCCAACTTAACTAATCCTTCGGGAGAAGTTGTCAATTTTACGCTGGAATAGAGACAATTAATATAAATAAATATGACACATTACTTAAAGTATTTATTGTTATATTGGCTTACCTCTGGCTGGGCTTAACCTCCTCGCTGTCCTTAAACCAGTGAACTGTAGGCAATGGGCTGCCATCTACAGCGCACTCGAGAATAAGAGGCTCGCCTTGGACAACGTCAACCGCATTGTTGAGTTTCTTGACAAAACTGGGAGCCAGAGACTGCATGGCCAATTTGAAGGGCACTTTTGTTACGCCGATTTCGTTCGTAGCTACACAATTGTACTAGAAAAATGATATTATTTTATACAAAATATTACTTTTACATTATCTTATATATTTTTGCATACTGTGCTAACGTCGCCGGCGTTAAAGTGCGCAATTTCAAAGACACTTTCTACTTGATCCGAAGCTATATCACTGGAAGCAGCACTGTAAGCTTTTTGTTGCGTCAAACTGTTGATGGTCTTCAGGTCAATGGGCTTGTCATCCTTCAGCCACTCCACAGTTGGCGTAGGAACGCCATGTACTTTGACCTTGGTTGAAACGGGCTTAAAGTCATGGATAACTTGGTCCTCAGGTGGCACAATGAATGTGGGTTTCGCAACTGCAAGATAATAAGTCCATTAATCTTAATACATTTACTTTTTTACAATCTAAATTTACTGAATTTACACTCTGTTTGTACTTAATACATTTAATTTCCATTGTATATTTCATGCAAACAATTATTCTAAATCTACAACAATTACCTTAAATTTAGTTCTGTGTCATTTTGGGTTTAGTGCATGTATGTATATTTACAGAATGTAGCCAAATGTATATTTACAGAATTAATAAGAAGCAATTGGTAAGGATACTCTTTAAATTGTTTAGTTTAGTAACAGTATGGATGTATTTAAGGAAATGTTGTTTTACCCCCTCCTTTTGTTGTTGCGTGTAATGTTTTTGGTTCGGTTTCTCCAAGGGTAATATCTTTTTTGTCTAAATTAAAGTTTAATGTAGACGTAAGTACGAAGTTCGAATTTTGGATATATTTATTACTTATGGATTTATACTTCAATTGCCATGAACAACATCGAGATTGGGAAGAGGATTTCAAATGCAATTTAAACAAATTATGCAATCCAAGTTAATACTTACCAATAACATTCAAATTGAATTCGCTATCAGCCCTGCCTTCAGAATTGACAGCTGTAATCGTGTATTTGCCATCTTCCGATGGCGAAACGGATTGGAAAACAATCCTATACTTATCGGCGTCCACATCAGCGATTACCTCGCAGTTCTCATTATTGCAGAGGTTTTCATTGCCTCTTGTCCAGGTTACCTTTGGTTTCGGATTGGCAAGCACCAACGCTTCGAAGCAGACAGTTTCGCCGGGCAAGCACTTGTGATCCACCAAACCTGAGATTTCTGGCTTGGCCAGCACTTCGATAGCACCAAATGTAGCGAGTTCACCATGCTTGTTTTTCACCTTCAGCTCGTAGCGACCAGAGTCCTTAATGTCCGCTATTGAAATGTTCGAAATTAAAATCAAGAAATGTATTTGTGTTGCGCAAATGTTAGTCTCCTAAATCATATCACTAATGGACGATATATTTTACCTTTAGGAACACTCAGTTTGCAAGAATACTGCTTCAGGCCATGCTCCAATTGCTTCACTTCAGTGTTCAGTAGCAGCGCCTCGTTGGCTTGCAGTGGCTTACCGTCCTTAAACCACAGGATTTCGGGCTTGGGATCAGCCGTAAATATAACAGTTTCATCTATAGCTTCGCCCTTCTTTAATTTAAGATCTTTTAAGCCGCTCTTGGAGATCAGCAGTGGCTTGCGATACTCAGCTTCCTCTATGAATGGCAATTGTTTAGAATATTAATAACTAAACTATTCATTTCATTTTCCTCTTCTATCTTACTTGATAAGGATAGCACGCCCTGATGACTCTTTTCGCCAACTTTGTTCTGCAATAAAACTTTGTATTCTCCAGCATCTTTCATTTCAAGTGACTTCACTTCTAATTTGTAGTGATCCTGCAATATTTAATATTGTTGCTATTAGTATTTCAATTACATTTAAATATTTAACAAACCCCGTCTACGGACAGCGTAAAATGATCATTGGCTTTGATTTGTTTGCCATCCTGATACCACAAAGCCTCTGGCTTTGGTATACCAGTCGCAATCACTTCGTACTTGAGAGGCAGACTCTCAAAGCTATTTATTTGGAAGACATCGCAGTGAACAATTTCGGGAACAGCTGCAATACAAATATGAAATATTCAGGACACTGTCTATATAGAATACATGCAATCTATTTCATTCATTTCAGTTAATATCTTGTTGCATTTCATAGTAGATATATTATTTTTATATACAATTTAAGGTGCATCCAGTTATATAGGGCATGAGCACGATTAATAATTAGAATTATATACAGTATGCTCATCTCAGTTGAAAATAAAAATTAACGGCCAATATTTTGGAATATAGAAGTCATCGTGAAACTGTGAGTTTCCGTATTTTATACTGAGAAATCTTAAAATTAATGAATTTAGTTCTTCACATTTTGCTATTCAGTTAATAGATTCCATTCATTTTTAAATATTATGAAAATACACATACAATTTTCAATCTATATGTACCTTTTTACATTACACTTAATTACTCAAATTCCTTTTTGCAAATCCATTTTTTTGTGCTGGTGCTACTTCCATTTCATAGAAAACATAACCAATAAAATCACAAATCACAAAATTTTTAAGTTAGTTGAGTGTCAATTGAGATTAATTATAGATTCATTTCCATTCGATATATGCTTTGTGTCCCAATTCCAATCAGTCAGTAATATCATTCCAGTAAGAATACATGCAGCGATTATTCTCAATTGGCATTCTTATAC
The DNA here is from genome assembly GCA_035047445.1 of Drosophila siamana. Lineage (NCBI taxonomy): Eukaryota > Metazoa > Arthropoda > Insecta > Diptera > Drosophilidae > Drosophila > Drosophila siamana. The sequence continues at coordinate 133,839 of JAWNPP010000063.1, forward strand.
AACAATTACTTAAAACTAAGTTCTATATAATTTTGGTTATAAAGGGCCCAATGTATATTTACAAAATTAATTGGAAGCTATTGATCAGGAAGTTCCTTATATCTTAATAGTTTAGTAAGATAATGCATGTATTTAAGGAAATGATTTGTTTTACCCCCTTCTTCAGGTCGTTCTGTAGTTGCGAGTAATGTTTTTGTCACAGTTTCTCCAATGGAAATATTATCTTGTGCTAAATTAAAGTGACATTTATATGTGAGCATGTTTCAATGTTGGATAAATGCATTAGAATAAGGATCTATCAATAGCAAATACGGAGAGTTATCAAAACCTGGAATTACCACAACTTTGTAACTAAAATCTTTTTTTGGGTTGTAACATCGTCTTTAGGTCATGGATTTCAAAGTTAATATATTATATATATATATATTCAGAAATGATTTCTTCATAATAGTTTCAATTCTAAAGATACTTACTCAGAACCAATACTTTGCAGCTCGATGTTGTCTCTCCAATGAAATTGGCAGCCTTAACTTCATAGGTGCCAGCATCTTCGCTTTTAGCCAGATTTAAAGTCAAGTAGTAATTCTCAATACGCTGCGAATCTCTCTTGATTTTGATGCGAGCGTCTTCATGAATTTCATGACCATTTTTGAACCTGTATATAAACGTTGGCATTATTAATAGTATTTGGCTTTCTGTTTGTCGATTTACCATTTAACGCTAGCATCGGGAGTGCTGTAAATCTCCACTTCCAAGGTTAAAGAATCACCTTCCTTGACCTCAACATCCTTCAAACCTCTGCGTATTTTCGGCTTGCCTGGGAGTTTAAAAAACTTAATATACCAATTTATTTATTGTTTTTTTAAAAGACTAACAGTTAACGGTCACGGTGCAGGTGTCCTCAAGTTTCCCATAATCATTCATAATCTTGCAGCAGTAATTGCCCTGCATGTTAGTTGCCACATCAGTTAAAATCAATTTAAAAGCATTGCCATCCTGCACTTGACGGAATTCATTTCGCTTCTCGCTAATCTCAATGCCATCAATAAACCATTTAATATTTGGCACAGGATAGGCATCAATGCCCACAACAAGTTCCACATTCGTGTCGCCCTCCTTGATGGTGATACTCTGCAATTTACGAGTGAATTCGGGAGCACACTTCATCAGTAGCTGCGTTGAGCTAGTTGCCGAGCCGTGCTCATTAACCGCTTTCACGGAGTATTCGCCAGCATCAACGCGAGTGGCTCCAGTAATCTTTAGGGTATAAGTGTTGCCATCGCAATCGATCTTGTACTTCTTGTCGGTCAACTTGATTTCGTTGCTATCGTGATACCATGTCAGTTTCGCCTCAGGGAATGCATTAACGCGTACGGACATCTGTACGTTCTCCTTCTCGCCATGAATGTATTCGCTCTCAAAGTGTTTGACAATAATTGGCTTCGATTTGACTGTGCAATTCCAATATTCGGCAGTTTGGCTAAGTGTATTCGTCGCCTTAATTGAATAATTTCCTGATTGCGACAGTTTAATGTCAGAGATTTCAATAACAACTTTCTCAACACTTTTGCCAATGGTGGAGGACGTGATTTTTACATTCTTTTCACCGGACACATCCTTGCCGTTGTTGGTGACACTAACATCAGGCTTGGGAGATCCTTCAATTTCCACCTCCATTTTGACAGTCTCGCCAGCGGAGCATGTGATGTCCGACACTTTCTTGATCTTAGGAGGAGCTGTAATGAGTTACAACAATCCAGAAATGAATTTAAATTTTAGCCTATAGACAAACTATATTGGCATTTAAAATGTGAATGGGTATTAAACGAAAATTAAGGAATCAAGTCATTTACCTTGCACAACCAGATTAATGGAGCCTTGATCCTGTCCGAGCTCATTAACGGCTTCAATAGTGTATGCACCAGCATCTTCCGTATTGATATTCTTAATGATCAGCGACATGCTCTCGTCGTCCTCATACATGAACTTGTGTCGGTCATCAACCTGAACAACTTCTCCCTCGTGCTTCCACAGCACGGCAGGCTTGGGGAAGCCCTTGCATTGCAGCTCCAATATAGCTGAACCGCCAATGCTGGCGTTCGCCTCACGATGCTCGATTACCAGAGTGGGTTTCTCTGGCTCACGGTTAAGGGTCTGAATGGCACCCTGAACAGAGAGTTCAGCACTACACGAGATGTTGCCTGTTGTGGTTTGAGCCACACAGGTGTATATGCCGGCATCTTCGGGCTTCACATGTTGAAACACAAGAGCCAATGAATCCTCATCATCTCCGAATAGCACCTTAAAACGTTCCTCGGGATCGAAGTCCTCTCCATTACGTTTCCAAGAGAATATTGCCTTCTCGCCAGGAGCCAAAATTTGACCACTTAATGCACCAAACGGATTCTTGAAATCTACAAAATTTAATTAAACAATTAAAATACAAGAAAGATTATATAATGACTAACTTACCGATAGTTGTAGCTGTGGCCTCACAGGACGCTTCGCCGTGTTTATTAACTGCCTTGCAGGAATAAATACCAGCGTCATCCTTTTGCACATCTTCTATGACCAATTCATAGAAGCCTAAATAATCCTTATCCCTAATTATCTGAATTCGATCATTCACCTCTAATATCTCCACATTATCCTTGAAGCTGAGCGAATTGTTTTGAAACACGCGTAAAATTATTAGTTATTCTCATTAAAACGATATTCCCCATGAATACCTACAATTTTACTCTTGGCTTGGGGTCGCCTAAGATCTTGATCATATAACGAAACAGCGTATTTTCAATCATTTCCGCGTCCCTTAAGCTAACAAGAAATGCTGGCGCTACATTGGTTTTAGTCTCGTCATGGCCGGATACTGCAACAATACATATATTTTTAATATTTTTGAAAATATAAGAAATAATAAATGCAATTTAAAATTTTTACCTTGGCCAACTGCAAGCTGTGCAGTAACAGTCGTTGTTTCAGATGCCGTTTGGGCACGAACAGTATATGTTCCAGCATCATTTTCGCTGCAAAAATGAAATTATGTAATTTACTTTAAATGTTCAATGTAATACGTCTTTATTATTGATTTAAGCAAACACGGTATACATTTACGATCAATCCACAGCCAAACAGGCTCAAATAGACTGAACTTATTGACAAACCTGCAATTCTTTATGTCTAAGCGATACGAATTCATCGGAGCACTAGTTTGTATAATGCGATCCGCTAGACGATCATCCAATGGTTTGTTGTCCTTCAGCCAAGTAACTGAACCAGGTTGTTCCTTGAACTGGATTTCGAAATGCGCCGACTCGCCGCCTTTAAAAACAATAAGGTAAATATATACATTGCATTTAATTTTTTCCTTTCATTCACTCACTTTCCACTTGCACACTTTTGAGCATTTTGGCGACCACAGGCTTCTCTATAGAGCGCGGCGGAGCGTCTTCCGCAAGGTAGGACGTGCCACGTCTGCTTGCACGAGATTCTGCACGCGAATAAGAGGTTCGAGTCTCGGCACGACTTTCAGCACGGCTCTCGTTACGGCTGGTGCCCAGCAAAGTCGATGAATGCGCCTCAATACGATCCAAGGTGCTTCGCTCGCGTCGCGAACTTATACCATACTGCTTGCTTTCAACAGTGCTATCATACGATGTTCCTCTATCGTAATCCCTATTACGGCTGGTTTCTGTGCGGCAAGAGAAGTACAGCGGTTAGGACGACAAGTGTAAATATATTATCCAAAATAAGTATTAACCACAAGAGGAACAGGAGAACGTTATCGGATAGTTCGACAGTTAAGAAAGTTACAATACAATTGAGAAATGGTGGAGTACACATATATAGTTTAGACAGGCAAGAGTGTCAGCTGAATGAAATAGATGTGTCGGGCCTCTATTTGATATATTTTCAAGGTAAACACACATACTTAACACGAGACAATTATTAAGACGAAGAAATCTTGGTCAATCCTCGAGCGAGAGAAGTTCACATAAATATAATTTGACTTTTGATTTTGTTGTTGGGTTTTTTTTTATGGTTTAACTTACTTTCGAGACGCCGTCTGGAAGCCAGGGAATACCCAGAATAGTTATCATCCATAGCGCCAACGCTTTGGCCGCGTTGTGTCTCGATATCGGCACTTGACTCTCTGAAATCGTCAGCAATAGACTCAATAGGATAATCGCCATCGAGTTCGCAAACAATATTTACAGGCTCTTCGACAATCTCATAGATTGGTCGTTTCTTTTTAAAAGGCGGCGTAAAGATATGAATAAAATCGCGAGCTTTCGCTTTTTTTACCGTGTCTTGTGCATAATTCGTGGAATCAGCTGATTTTAATACTGTGTTTTTAATGCTGCGCATTTTTTGCTTAGCATTGCGTAACGATGTATCGGCGCTTGATTCCTCATAGATACCCTCAAGGAAGTTCTGGGTTTTTTGCTCGAGGCTTTCGGTATAGACATGGACACGCTTGATAGTTGGTGGTGGTCGCGGTGGCGGCGATGGTGGACGTGCTTTAATTAGTAGTATCTCAATGCTCGTTTCATACGCAATAAGCGGAAGCGGTTGAAAGAAGCCAGGCATTCGAATAAAATGTGGTGGGATGGGCGGAGGTGGCGGACCCTGAGCTGAACGATCTCCACGATCGCCTTGACCGCTTCTGTATGCGATATTGGCCAGCTCATTGTTCCACCGTGTTAATGAAGCCGCGTCGATGATATTAGTATAGTTAGCAAATCCCTGGCGTCCCTGGGAGTTTTGGTTTATGCTATCGCTATCTTGTTGTTGTTGCTGGGATTCATTATAACCAACAATATGTTGCAGTTCAATAGGCTTATGCTTATGCTTGTGCTTGGTAATGGTGGGTTTATGGGAATTTTGGGATTCATCTGTTGGATTACTAATTCGAATTGTTGGAATTGAGCTGGGCTGCGGCTCTTCAGTGTCCTTACCCTCAACAGTTTTCTGAGAATCCTCTGTGGCAAAACTCTTCAGTTCCTCAGTTTCTCTGACACTATCTTGGTGGATTTCAATTTGATTTGTTTCTTGCTTTACATATTCTTTGGTTGCTTCTACTTCTACACAAATTGATTGTTTTGATGACTCGATTGACGTTTCTTTTCTTGTCCCTTGTGTTGCTGCACTGGACGATTTTCCTTTAGTTAATTTTTCTACTGTTACTACTTCTACACTAGATGATTGAATTGACTCCTTCTGTTCTGTTTCTTTTAATGCTACTACCTCTATGTTAGATGATTCAATAGATTCTTCTTTTTTAGACTGCGTAGTTATTAACTCTGCACTGACTGTTTGCTTTTGGGCTTCGATTTCACCTTTAGTAGATTCGACATTTGCGATCTCTACGTTTCTTTGAATCTCAACTTTTTTAACGTGATCAATTGGAGTCTGAATTGGCGTGGAGGCAGCATGGTCTGATACAGTTTTAACAGCAATTTTCGACTGATGAATGTTTTGTTGACTCTGTTGAAGTTTGAAGAGTTCAATGGATTCTTTTTCGAATTTAAGCAGTTCTTGCTGTTCTAACTGAAGACGTTCTTTCGTTTCCTTGCTCAAAAAGTAGTTCTCTGCCACGTCTGAAGGACGTGTGCCTGCGGTCGGGTCATGAGCTTCGATTTTTTGTGGGAGCCGAAGAATTAATTCACATTCGGTATTGATATTTGTCGAATCGACTTTCAGATCATCTGCAGTGTGCTCTTGTAATGCGACTTCGTGATTGATATATGATCGAATTTCGTTATACCAAATAAAGTGACTTTCCTCATTGTGAGGTTTAATTAAAACGGGCAAATTATCATCTGTAGTTTTCGAAGAGATGTAAATTTGCTTCTCACCTGGTCTATGCTCAACATTACAAAGTGGAAGTTTAATGATATTTTGCAATATGAATACGGATTTCTTTTCCGATATTTTACGAACTTTTGTTACCAAAAGTCTCGATTTGAACAGAAAACAATATCTATCATGTGGCTTGCCCTCTTTATCTATAAATGTACACCAATCGTGCAGCAGAAGACGGCCCAGCTTATAAATGTTACCTCGGTAACCATCAATATTTGAAATAAATCGATTATCGTAGGCTCTACTAGGCACACTCAGCATTAGCTCTAATGCTCGCTCCAAGTCCCTAACATTCTCTTTCAAGCATTGCGATAATTGTATTAGATCCTGTGAATTGAAATTTAAAACAATTAAGATAAAAATACGAAATATGATTTATGACGTATGATTGATATGTAACACGCAAGTTTAAATAGAAAATTTATATATATATATATTTTTAAGCGAAACGGCAATGCATTCAAACCTTGAATAGAAGTTTGTAATCGTTTATTCGCTGTAGTGGTAGCTTCAGGTGCTCAGATAGCAACTTGTCGTCCCCTAGATTCGATGAATGTTCCTGCAATGAAAATGCAACCATTTTTTTTTAAACATAGAAATGAATGTTGATTGAGTTTATTGACTAATATTTCTTTAATATTAACATTTTGCTCATTTAGTATATTTTTTAAACTATTTCGGATACACTCTTGACCGAATGTTGAAAGGATTTTCAAAACAATTTAGTGTATGGAACTCAATTTAATAATGACGACTGGCAATACAAAACGAATACAGAATTGTACAATGAAATTAAGTTCAGTTCATTTTAAATATAAAATCAACAAGTGAGAAAACTAAGATTATATGTGCTCGACGGAGTATAATATAATATATTTTTTTAATAACTTTCAAGTTTTGCATCTTAACAAAACAATATTTTCCGATTTCAGCAAGACAGTGATTATTGGGTGTACCAAAATGTAAATGTAGTTTTTTTTCGACTTAATGTAGCGGAAGAAAACGTGGTCATCACCTAAAACAAAACTGTGACATATGTAAATTCCCTATTGACACCAAGTTAAAACGGCTATAGAAATGCACATGAAACATTGAATTTGCTTTTGTATGACACGAATTAAAGTTTGCTTGTTATGATAAATATGAAAATATGAAAACACAATAAAATATATACAAAATAGAAAAATTGTTTGTGAACGCCATTCAGCAGACATCCCACTGATCGGCCGAAAATAGTGCGACCGTGAGTGTCTAGCCAAAAGAGATTTCAATATATACATATGTACATGTAGGTAATGCATATTTCTATGTCATATTTCTATGCCGAGAATAATAGAAACAAAATTAGGAATCAGCCGGCAGCCACCTAAAGACACCTGTGAATTTATGCATATACATTGTATGTATGTATACATACATACACAAGCGGTACAGTCGCCACTTTCTTGGCGTTGTGTTTGTGATTATGTGTATGCGTGAGCTTGTTTTGTGTTGTGATGCAGATATGTATGTGTGTATATTTGTTAGCTAATTTCTGTATTTATGCATTTTAGACCTGTACAACAGCTCCTTGTCTTGCACACTTGTTTTACAATAACGGTGGTCACCGCATTCAAATTAAAAAGCATATCCGCAAACTTAACGCACTATTCAACTTGCCAGAATTCAGATCAAGATCGAATAACCAACCAGAGAATTTGGCAGGCCTAAGATAACAATTTTTTTCTCGTGTTTTTATTAAGTATTAAATATAAACATATGTACATACATATATACTTTAATTTATATGAACACAGACACACACACGTTTTCGAGAATTCGCTGTGGGATGTTAAAACGGATATATATGTATGTATGAGTGTATAAATATGTGGGAGAACCAGTGAGAGTGTGTATGTGTACTTGAATATACAAATTTAATTTAGCACGAACTTTTCGACGAATGTACACACACAAAGACGCACAGCACACATACACGCATAGACAAAATGTATAAATATTCAAATTAAAAAAAAGCATATTCTATTGCTTATTATTTATAATGTTGCATAACTGAGAAAATACTGTGACGATTGAACCGAAATGAAAAAGAAGAATGCCCAATTTTGAATTATTCGATGGAATAGCATTACTTATTTTCAAAGTGTAAAATGTTGATATCTGCACAAACATTACACAGTATGTGTGGTAGATTGAATATGATTAAATTGTGTAGGTACCAATGGCAAATCCACGTGTGGAGTGATATTAACACACGACGAAACGACGGCAAACACTACTCAAAAGACACTGAAATGTGCAAAAGCTTTAATATTTAGAAACGCCTGGTTTTAAAAATAAACTGTTATATTGTCGACATACACGCACACATACTATTCGTAAAAGCATTGAACATATGGCCGGCCAGTGGAAATCGAAACACATATTGCAAATATTGCACCCTACTTTATATCTATTTATCAATATGTACATACGTAGCATGTATGTACATATCTTCATATCTTTGCATTCATAAATACATACATTCTGAATATAGATATAGTTTACTGACATTGGAAAACTTACTCCGTCAGATTGGCGAACAAATCAAATAGTCGCCTGTTACTCATTACTATTTATAATACTATTTTCTTGTGGAGAAAAGTGCAAAGACATAGACAGAGACATAGACAGAGACACATAGCCCAGACGCAGTAACATACAATAATAAATTATCCCTCGCAATTTTTATTTAGTCAAAATTATGTGTTTTGTTTATGTGTGCTTATTATTTACAATATTTCGGGCAGAATTCAACAATGATATAAGTGCTCTCTTTTTATACTAACATAATTTACACAGCATTATTTACGATTCACGTTAAACTGAGTGATCGACTTCCAAACACCAAGTACACATGTAAGTACAAGTATAAGACTCTAAATCTGATAACAAGTTAATTATAGCAAGGATATTTATAGATATGTACTATCCTATATCCTCACTACTCTATTATAGTTTTGATATGCAAATATGTTTTGCTACTAAAAAATTAATTCTTATTGATAAAAAAAATTATGAAAATATTAATCTATTTAATCTGAATTCAAAGTAAAAGAAAAAGTAGCTACTGAGGACTTCAAATAATATCATCGCATAGCCTACGGAATATAACAACCCGCTTTTTCCCGGTTTCATGTATACAAGTAAATCTCACTGGTGAGTGGAAAATGCACCAAAAAATCATATAGAATGTTTTATATTGTGGAAGTTAACATACCTTAAAATAATTCTGGCAATCCCTATTGGTCGAGAGAAACTCCTGGGCTAGAGGCTCGTTCTGACAGTACTTCACATGCTTATCGAAATCGCGTTCAAGTCGCAAAAATGTTTTAGCGACCATATTAGGCTGATGACTGTAGCATTTTAAGCCTTCCTTTAGCACACTAAAAATTTGAAACTTGTTGGCAAAAATTACAAAAATATTTAGATTTCAAAGTTCTTACGTGTTGTGAAATTCGGCAATTTGCAAGAAATTACAAAAAATTACATCCTTATTGTCCTTGACCGATCTTGGGGTGGTTGGTTTATCAATGGCCTTGATGTACTTTTCGACTACATACTGTAAGTCTCTGGAGAATTCTTCCTCCGTTTCAATAAGCTCTCCAATGATAACACTAAATATAGATTGAAGCAAAAATACGAATTTAAAAATAGAAATAAAAAGACGAGTTAAAAAATGCTCAGATACTACGGATATTAAATACTCTTAAGTACTTTTAGATAAATCTTAAATTCTATACAGTAACTTAGTATTTTGTTTTGAATTTGAAAATTCCCTCAAAGAATTACTTCAAATTACTCACCACTTTTTAAATTCCAAATCTTCACTTTCCTTCCCATTTAAGGATAGCGAGTTTGGGTTCATATCTAATAACTCCATTGCAATTAGATTCTCTATCACTGATGAATTCTGCGCATCAAATGCCCTTATTTAAACATCTAAAATATGAGAAATTGTCAATGAAACGGTAGAAGTTGAGTGACTTAATATATGAATAAGTTTATTTACGAATACAAGAAGTCACGGAATGATTCAATTAACACTTTTAAACTAAGCCTAACGTTTTCGATAATACCGATATATAACTCGCCATCGATATGTTACTAGCTCCTCTATCACGTATAACGTTCGAAATATGCACTCGCTACACGCCGATAGATGGCGTCAGTACAGATTCCCTTCCGTGCAGTTTGTTACCCAAAATTTTTATTGAAATAAACTTGATAATGCGGTTGTGGTGTCTGAAGCACTTGCCAAATGTTTATTCAGTAAGCTCTATGGGATCGATAGCCTGATAACCCGATAGCCCACTAACCCAAATATAATATATATATAAATACATTATTGTAATGTATATATTAATGTATATATACATATACATATGTATATGCATATATGTATATATATGTATTTTATTTGAGCAAAGCAAATTCTTTTGAATTATAGCTGTAGCTGGTTGCCTGTTTTTTGATAGCATAATAATTTATTAGTGGAAATGCAAAATTATTTTCATAATCCTTGATCGATCATTAAATTTCATTTTTAGTTGGATGTTGTAGCCCAATTGAGCCCACTTTGAGTTTCACTGTTTTCACTGCTTTGGTTTATTAATTAAAAAAATCAATTACTAACCAACAAAAAAACTATTTCCGTAGTGAATAAAACGCGCGAATTTCATTTAAAAACGTTGTCAGCCAGTTGCTGTCTCGAAATCTGGAAAATTAAGTTAAAAATTTGACTTTTTTGTCGTTAAATTATTTATAGAAATTGTTAACTCACACATATGCACATTTGTACATATGTATGTATAAATTCACTGCACAGGAATGTACTTATGCACAGCACTCTAGGCGAAAGAGTACCAAAAGTACCCATTTACCTACAAATTGCATAACATTATGTACCGGTAATTAAACTCATAATTAGGCAGTTTTCATCACTTGTGGATTGGATCTTGGCTCATTGAATTAATTTTTACATTTATACATATATTATATGTAATTTCAATTAATAAATTATTGTATATAATCTAGGTTTTCCGTTCAGCTCGTAATGATATTAGAAAGTGCCACGACGAAACTGCAATGAATTTAACTGCATCTCAAGAACTAAACGACTGAGCACAAAGTGTACTGATCGATATTTGCTGATCACAACAAAAGTTTTTCCCCAAAAACAAAATAAAATGAAATCTAACAAAAAAAAAGAGAGATGTACAATTTAAAAATAATGCACATGCATTGCCGATTTACATAAGTATATGTACCGAAATTGACACGTGCATACATAGAATTGTACATGCATGCATTCGAGTACAAAACAAACCTCCGTGTGTACATATGTACATATGTGTGCAAGTATAGTTGAATGCTTGCCATGCACCAAACGAGATACATATTTAAATATATATTTTTATTTGCTTGTTTTTCTTTGTTTGTATGTAAGCGCAAGCAGATGCATTTATTATATATGTATACGTAAATACTTAATTAAATACATATGATTATAATAGACTCACTTTATCTCACAATACAAGCTACTTAGTACTTATTTCGTTGAGTTTAGAAGCAGATGCTCCAAAACTTAAATGCCGAGTGCTAAGCTGATAGCCACTGACTCAACTTAGATAGTTCGTAATATATTGCGTAGTCTGTGAAACTTCACTAACTCAAATTTAAAATCACACGTTTGCTGTTACGGCGCCAACAATGTTGCCGTGCTGCATTGCTCTAATGCGCAGGACAAAAGGGACGCTATAATCGATATTCATTAAACCCTTATTATCGCTTTCCACGATATGCATACAATATGTACATGCAAACGAAGCTTTCTTATCACGACGAATTGATAAAGGCATCTGCAATAAAAAGAAATACGCTCAGAAAGCAAATTCAAGTAGGTCCACTGCGTTTCTTAAAAAGGAGTAATGAAATTTGCGTTGCTAATTTACAATTTGCAATTGCTTATAAAGTGAGTGAGTGTTCTGTAGGAAAGTTTTACTCAACTATTAACAATTTCGTGCTGTGTATGTATGCGTCTACCCACGTATTTACAAATATACAGACACACACAAGTGTTAATAACCAGCAATAATATACAATTAGTGAGTGGGCTATGATGGAATATTAACATATTGATTTATCCTAACTTGCCACGGTTAAATACTGATGAACATGCGTTTTCACTTAATGTATGTATATAAATATATATGTATATATATATATATATATACATACTAAGTGAATATATATATATATATATATATATATATATATATATATGAATATATATAGGTGTGTCTACCGTGTGTGTGTATTTTCTTGAAGATAATTGAGATGAAATCTAGTACTAAAAATAAACACACATACTCTTTACCTATTTTTTATGATGTAACCTGTCTACGCACTGAAGCATTGCAATAAAAAAAACTAAAAAAATCATAATAATTTTAACATTTCATTTGAATTTTTATTAGCATGGCAGAAAGTGAACAGACACAACGGTGAGTAATTTAAGTATGCATATAAAAGTGTCAGATACCCTTCATATTATTTAAAATGACGTTGATAATTTTGAATTGAATTTGTCTGTTTTAATTTTAATTTTTTAATTACATTCATACTTTTATTAGCATTATTTCATTTGCTAATGATAAATCCAACATTTGAGCTATGCATACATTATTGCAGCCATGCACTTCCAGCTGCAATGATTTCTCGCAAGAAAATCAGTGTTTGGTCTATACTCAAGAACTGCATTGGGAAAGATCTCAGCAAAATCACTATGCCTGTTGTGCTGAACGAACCTTTAAGCTTCCTTCAAAGGTTATGTGAATATATGGAATATGCGGAGATCCTTACTCAAGCTGCACAACAGGATAACCCAGCAAACCGTATGAAATATGTAGCAGGTAAGTAAATATATGTAATAAATATATTTAGAAAACTTAAATACTTTAAAAATAGAAATTTAAATTTAATAATAATTATAAGAACTCCAAGGAAATAAGTCCTTAATGTTTGGTAACAAACACAAGTCAATTAGCTCCCTTGAAGAGTTGGTCAATATTATTAAATTATTATTTTATTTGAAATGCAAATTTTAAGTAGTCTTATTCAATTAAGAAATTAACATTTTTAGTTTCAATTCATATTGTATTATTTATTTTAGAATTTCCGACTGGCAGTATTTATAGATACACTTTCTATAAAGAAGCTCAACCTTCAATAATGATGATTATAGACAGCACATTTTAATTCCCTTGACAACGTCGATAGATGGATGATTTATATTTTTCTAAATATTGGCATGGTTAGATTGTTCATTTAGTCAAGGTTACATATTTTCTTTGTTTAAGCTTAGTAATTGAATTCCTTTATTTTTATTTGAATACATTTATTTCGAATTTTTCAGCATTTGCTGTTTCTGCTTTGGCTTCCAATTGGGATCGATTGGGCAAACCCTTTAATCCACTTCTAGGAGAAACTTACGAACTGCAGAAGGAAGATTATCGAATTATTTGTGAGCAGGTCTCTCATCATCCACCAGTTTCTGCCTTCCATGCAGAGTCGGCAGACTTTAAATTTCATGGCTCAATTAATCCAAAGATCAAATTCAGTGGCAAAAATGTTGAGATCCACCCAAATGGAATTGTTACTGTTGAGTTTCCCAAGTATGTGTTATGATTTAAATTTATTTAATTGCATGCATAACTGATTAATAATTAATTTTGCTCTTTAGATGGAATGAAACTTATACCTGGAGCAATGTGAATTGTTGTGTGCATAACATAATTGTGGGTAAACTTTGGATCGAACAACACGGTACAATGGAGATTACAAATCATTCAACAGGGCACACAGCCAAGTTAATATTTAAGTCATCGACATCTGCCGATAAGGATCTGCATAGAGTTGAAGGATTTGTTAAAGATGAAAAGTATTAAATTGAATTTAATTTGTATGATTGTCATTTTTTAATATCATTTGTTTTAGCGAGCAAAATTTATTCTTTTTATACGGCAAATGGACAAAGTTCTTAAAGTGCTGCTCATATGAAAATTATGATGAAAATAGAAAGCACGAGCTGAAAACTAAGGACGACAAGGAAACTACAGCTTCACCCAATGCTACGCCGAAGAAAATGTTTTCCAAATTAAATAGCTTTAAGCTTAACTCATTTCGCAGCTTGTCCATACAGGATGTAAGCTATAACTTTAAATGATGTGCTAGTATTAATCCAATTGTAAGTATCGTAATAATATTTGCAGCATGAAAACTACCCACCTGCTGATATAGACGGCGATTTTCCCAGAAGTGAATCTTCCTTCTCGCTGGATATACCAGACACCACGCTATTGTGGAGCTGCAATCCCAGACCTGATAACAGTAGCGAGGTATAAGTAATGTTGTAATTTAACTAGAAAACAAGATTGATATCTCCTATTGAATTTCAGTACTATAATTTCACAAACTTTGCGCTACAATTGAATGCTATGGATAATATGAAACCACCAGATACCTTATGCCCCACCGATGCTAGGTTGCGTCCTGATATATTGTGTTTAGAGAATGGTGATCTTGATGGCGCGTCGAAAGAGAAGACACGCCTGGAAGAAAAGCAAAGAGACTCCAGAAAACTACACAAGGCCGCGGAAGGAGGAGACTTTACTCCAAGGTGAAATACAAGAATATGAAAAAGCAAAAGCAAAAGTAAAAATTAAAACTTGGTATAATTGCAGATGGTTTAAAAAGGTTTATAGTCCTTATACAAAAAGTGAAGTTTGGCTATATTGTGGTTCCTACTGGGATCGCAACTATGAAATTATGAATTCGTTATTTTAGATGAAATATACAACGCAAAGAAACTTTCTATGGATTTACAACAATTATAACACAAAAAAAATATTTTAAATCTGTCAAATTTGTTAGTAATTGTGACACGTACATATATATATTATGTATTCGTATTATTACATTTGAAATAAAGTCGCTTTTGTTTAGTAGAAACTCTGTGACTAATTTCTAAGACCAAACTTAAACAAGTAAGCTACAGTCGAGTGTGCTCGACTGTGATATACCAGCTACCCAGCTCTAAAATAATAAAAAAAACCAAAAATTTTTTTTGGGAATTTTGTAAAAATCCAAAAAAGGGGAAAAGGGGGAAGGGGCGGGGCACATTGTTCACAAGAAACGGGGGGGGTGGCAATATATTTTTCCCAAAAAAAATTTTTTTTGGAAAAATTTTCATGTTTTTGACCGGGGGGGGAGGGGGGAACAATGGAGATTTTTTTTTTCTTTGTATTTACAAAAACTGGAGATTTTTTCTTTAAAATTGCGGTAGTGTTTTTTTTTTTTTTGGGTTTGGGGGGGGGGGGGGGGGGGGGGGAAAAAATAAAAATAAATTGGGGGGGGGGAAATACCAAAATATGATTCCAATTTGGGTATTTCTATTATTATATTATATGTTATGGGGGGGGGGGGGAGACAATATATTTTTTTTTTTGGGGGGGGGGGTTCTTCTGCTGTGTTCTTCTTTGTAAAATTATCCGGGGGGGAGTA
Source organism: Drosophila siamana (assembly GCA_035047445.1). Lineage (NCBI taxonomy): Eukaryota > Metazoa > Arthropoda > Insecta > Diptera > Drosophilidae > Drosophila > Drosophila siamana. The sequence goes on from JAWNPP010000063.1 coordinate 149,307, forward strand.
TTCTATTATACAAAATACTGCTGTAATGTAAACGGCAATAAAATCAAAAAATTCCAGATATCGAACTTTCAATGGCGTTCCACTCCATTTAAAAATTTTTATTTTGTTAATCCACATGGTTTTGTGTTACGAATAAAATAAAAGATAACTTCAGCTACACATATATGTATATTTTAGTTGTATATCTATGTTGGTATATACATAAATAAATAATTGGCAATGTTAAAAGTAAACACAGTTCGACATACATTATGACGTTCAACAATAAATCGGTACTATACATTAAATATACGATAAAAATAACCCAGATAAATCAGTATACATTCGTTTCACTTTGTTTTTACAGTTTATAGTTGGATTTTTTGAAGATTCGAGACTTTTTTAGAGAATTTAGATTTACAAAGTGCTGGCTTCGATATGTGGAATGTTATGTAGTCCGGTGTCTGGATTGGCCCAATAATAGTTGGGTGCCCCTTGACTGAAACAATACTTCATATCGAGGGGTTCGCCCTCGTCTACGTAGTACATCAGGTAGAAATTGCACATTTCATCTTCACTAGTTGGACTGTAATACAAAAACGTTAATTAATACTTTCCAACATAAAGAATTTTATCTTACCCGATGCCTGTTGCGCGATGTCGATTACTTTTCATAGTACATCTAGCAGCCACATAATCACCGGAAACTATGGGCGCCGTGTTTTCGACATTGTAAAACATTTGTGGAGTCAGCGGATCCCTCTTGCCAAGTAGCGTCCATTCCTGAACTCCCTGAGCGTTAGATCGTACTCTAAAACCAGAGACAACTTTGCCCAATGCATGAGTGTGCGTTCGATACGCAAATGGATGAATGGTTTTATTCTCAGTTATTTGACAAGCAGCTTCCATGTTCTCTGTCTTCATAGGGGGAATAATGCCATCGGTACCCAAAAGCAATGTGCCAGCTAATTTCTTCAATCTGAAATTTCAATAAAAAAGGAGTTTATAATGCAAATTCTACTACTAAAATAGTGCGGAATTACGGCTTCTCAGTGTACTGCAGAAATATACCCGAATCATCTGTGGCGCCATCTAAAAATACAAGAAAATGTAAATATTTGCATTTTGTATGCAGACCAGACTAATAAATGGTCACCTCGGAATTTCTCAATATGGGCGTAATGAACTTGTAAAACCAAATATTTGGTTTGTGAATCCTTGCCCACTTTAAACCCAACTCCCGGAGGTAGATCCAGTCTTGGGGCATCTCTTGCCCAAGCATATAAAATCTGAGAATGCGAGTGTGGTCCACAAGGGCTGGCGGTTTCTTCCTCTGTCGATTGCGCCATTTCACCACAGTTCCTAATCAAAATTTGTTATTTAAAGTGAAAACAAATTACAGTATGCTAAACGCGCACCATGTGACTTTTGTTGAGCCTGGATCACCGCAGCCATAAAGCAACATATGATGAGCGGTATTCATAGTGGCATTGGGTTTGTAACCGACTAAAAGTAAATTTGTTAAATTTTGTAAAAAAATTATTGAGTCTCCACTTACCTATGTAATAAGAGGTCGTTGGGTCGACTTTTATAGGAGTACACAGGTACAAGTCTGGCTGAAATTAATGAAAAATTAACAACTCGCTATTAATTATATTATTTGACATAATTGTTTATATTGCACATTAAAGCTGCGTATACGTAATTTACAAATATAATTACCTTAAATGTTCTAAAATAATTACAAATTAGGAAATATCGTCGAATATTCGGCAATTTATAGTACATGGAGCTCAGCCTACCCTATTTTCTTTAAAAATATAATAAATTGGTATTTAATTTAAAAAGTATGCAGAAATTACAAAATCATTGTACCCATTACTCATTAGAAAACACATATTCATGAAATTTAATTAAAGTGTAGTAATTCGCGATTTGTCTGCTTTTCCCCTTGAGATAGGGTAAATATGATCCATATGTGTATACTTTATTATTTTGTTATTTCCCCGTGTCTGTCTATGCATACATACACCTTCTACAGGCATATACCTACACGTTGAATGACAATATATGTACATACACAAACAATATTAATTCAAAACTTGTAATGAACAAATTGTGTAACTTACTGTTTTAGGTGAGACGAAGGGCATAAGGAAAGGAAACGAACCCGTACGCTCATCAACGTCATCATTATTATTATTATAGATTTTATTCCTTTGATAGACGTTCACTTTAGGATCGATAAGCCCATATACAGAGATAGCATTCCATAGTAGTATATATGAATAAAATGTGTGTAACAAAAGTGTCATGTCTTTGATTGATTCAATACAATGATTGTAAATGGTACTCTTCAAAGCGATCAAAAAGAAATTTATTAAAACTTGTAGGTAGTTTCGTCCAATATGTTCTATTTTTCTTAAAGGTGAGACAATTTCAATTTTCCTATCGATACAAACAAGTGGTTTAGTTCTACTGCAATCGATGAATGGTTTAAAAATCGATTTCGTGAGTACCTGATGTTATTAATGTATCGATGTATTGGCATTTCACATCACCACGAAAACAGGTATTGCTCGTTATCTTTATATTTTCAACACCAAATTTAACAGACGATTTCAGTTTTAAAAATAATTATAATCTATATAAATCTAAAATTATTACCTCTTTCCTAAAATTCGACTTGTAAATTATACGATTATCCATAACGATATTTGGTCTACCAAAAAATAGCAGAAAAATAAATTTTACCCAACTTTTTAACGGATTTTTTGAATCTTAAACCATGATCACCATCAACAGTTAGTAAACCATCCATATCACGAAATATTTGAGTCATTTATTGAGTAAATTTTATTTAGAAACGATTTAAAACTAACAAGATAAAAATAGAAATAAATGTATTTCATAATGATATACTAATGTTTATTATCGACCCAATGAAACCAATACATGTAATGATCGTTTTTTAAAGAGTTGTTGACTAATAAAAATATCATAGATAATTGATTATGAAAAGGAAGATAAAAAGAGATGTAAATCCTTAAATGTAATCTTTTTGCGTTACCACCCATTTTTTAGAGGCCATTCTATCAGTTTACTTCTAAAGTTTATCTATCAAACTATGCGTGAAGAGCTCGTCAGCTGTGAACGATCCTAGTTGTGTATTCTAATTATATTCGCATACTGGTTTTTAGTAGTCTTGAACTTGTTTCCAAGCAGAGTAGTGAACAGTTATAAATTTGGGAATTAAAACTGTTAAGAACTGACAGGATGAATATACGCATTCAGAAAGGCAAGCGTCTGTATGTATTGAAAATCATAATTACTCATGCCTAAGTCATACATATAAAATAAATATATACATTTGTATATGTATTACATACATTTGTGTCTTCGCGAATTACTACACTTTAATTTAATTTCATGAATATGTGTTTTCTAATGAGTAATGGGTACAATGATTTTGTAATTTCTGCATACTTTTTAAATTAAATACCAATTTATTATATTTTTAAAGAAAATAGGGTAGGCTGACATACACACACACACACACACACACACATACAAACATATATATATGTATATATGTAAATATACATACATACATAATTGCAGTTAATTCACTTCTGTCGTATGTATACCCGTGCACATTATATTTATAAATTTGCATCCACAAATACACATAATGTTTCTTGAATACATAAACATATACAAATACATACATATATTTGCAAATGTTACTATCAAGAATTGTATGCACATACATACACACATGTTCGTATAGACGAAAACGAAATCCCATAAAATTCAAAAATTGCCCTGAAGTAAAACCCAGCAAGGAGAAACATAAATATATTTACATATGTACATTGAAATATGCACAGATATTCATATGTACATATGCACACAACCATCAGAAGGCATGACAGTCAACCATATGATTAATACACATCGAACAGCTGATTCATCCGCGTACCCAATGTTTATATACAAACAAAAATACAACATATATGTACATTTTTATATATACAAGTATGTACGCTCGTACGTATGCACACATACGCCAGCACGTTGGACATATAGCTATACACACACACGACACGTACAATCGTGCTCTCCTTGTTACTCATACAGCCGTAACCAGCTGGAGCAGCTACTCAAACTGTTGATATCAGTAAACATCAGGGCCGCAGTGCGGTTAACACTTTCACAATTCATATTCTTGTTAGGAAATAGAGCTCAATTTAAACGTTTGGATAATAAAACATATAAAAATTAAGTAAATGTAAAATTATATAAATGCTTATATTTAAGATTTTGTAAAATTAAAGTGAACAGCAGGTTAGGCCATAACGTTACCGCATTGCCATACTGTTGGTTAAGAGTCGACGCATTTACTTACAAACACTCTCTCATCTGGTCTTTCGCTCTCCATTTCAAATATGCAAGCGCAGAAATGCATAATTGTGTATGTATGACTGTGTATGTATGTAGGCAAGCCTGTATATGTATGAATACGTATATATATGTATGTGAGATGTACTGCGGGGATTCGACTCGTAAACTTTTCAGAGCAGTTCACTTGAACAGCTGTAAGCGATCGGCGACGACTTCTACGGTTAATACAAAACAGAAACACAAACGCTAATAAAATACATACATATGTATGTATAATATATTAAGACACATGCATACATAAATATGTACGTGAATATGTACATAAGTACTAAGTGAAAAAATAATAAATCAAATACATAAGCAAATGTATGTACATTCATCCTGTATGTATGAATGTATTTATGTACATAAGTTTGTAGAAGTGTACAAGCAAGCCAGCTATCATCTTTTGCGTAGTTTATTCGTACGTACGTACATGATTATTTACGTATTTTTGGACTCTTGTATGTATGCAGATACATACACACACATACACCTACACAAATTCATACGCATATGCATGTCGTGCATATTTGTGTCTGTGTATTGTATGGGGTGTGTGTGTGTGTGCTTGTATGTACGTAGCTTACTTGTCGCATTCACCTCGTATTCCAATCGTTTCGCGCTCGTCGTGCTGCTCGTTGCTGGCTGCTTGAGTTGCTTTGGGTTGTTGGCGCTTAGATTGAACAAGAATGCTCCGTCTTCAACGCGGAGCAGTCGGTCGCATTATGTGATTCCGCTTTGTCGTAAATTCGTAACAACAAAAAAACTTTAAAACAGTAAGAACCGAGCTGAATATGAAAAAAAAAACTAAAAGTACAAAAAATCGCAAAATAAATGCAGAAAAATTGGCAACAAGTGTTGAACTCAACTGCATACATAGATCCGTGTATCTAAAGACTTGTCTGTGTATATATGTTGCGTGTATATACAGCTTAATGTGATTAAACTCTACAAAATGTTAAATCAAATTGAACACGCATCTTGGTAGTTGTGCGTGTGAGTGTGCATGTACATATAAATAAATACATGCATCGAAACTGACGTCTGTTCATACATATGCACATATAAACACAAATACAAAGTTGACTGGCATACAAACATTAAGTGCAATACATGTGCAAAAATTCGTATATAATTCAATATGTACATACATACATACATATATTAATGCAGAAACGTACATATAAATAAACTAAGTTTCTGTGTGTGAATAAAAACGCAGTGTACATGTGAATCTTGAGAATTATTTCCGAGAGCGAAAATCGTCATTGTTCCAACAACAGCAAATACAACCATAAGAAACGCAATAAAAACTGCAAAACTCACTTAGTGTTTGTGTGTGTTTCGTGTGCATGTGCATATTGGTGTGCGTGTGGCTGTCTATGTGTGTATGTGTGAGTGTAAGCGCCCGTGATGCGTTCAACAGCATATGTGTGTATGTGTGAGTGTAAGAGCCCGTGGTGCCTTCAACAGTGTCTGTGTGTATAAAAATGATTCAATTTGTGTGTGTGCGTCCGTCCATACATGCATAAAAGTATAAATAAAATAAAATAAACTCATTACCACAGACGAAACTCGAACGTGAGTCTTTGAACATTGCGAACACACAACAAAACAAGGAACCAGTTTCACCTTGAGTCAATATGCATACGTACGAAATGTACGTGTAGTTGAGTGTGTGTGTTCGAATTTGTCCGTATTTACATACAAATGTGTTTATTATGTACGTGAGTAATATCTGCTAATGTATACATACGTACATAAACGTCCGGATCTACATACACTCAAATGCTCGTTGATATGTATGTATGTGCATACAGACATGCTTACAGTGTAATCACGATTAAATACAAATGTGAATGTATGTGCATGGTGTTCTGATCAGATGCACGACATACATACGTGCATTTTATGTGTGGAAACAGTATATGCATCTGCAGTCGCAATGTACGCATTTTATCCATCATAGACATTTTCATTTCGTTTCCGTACATTTGTATGTGTATAGGTAAAAAATACTTTAATTGAACAAATAACATAAAAAGTCAGTTAAATAATGCAATACTAAAGTCTACTTATATGTGTACACATACTAATGTGTGAATACGCACATACATATACATACATATATATATTATGTGAACATACATACATCTATTAAAACAATCGAATTTTGTTCAGTCTACTCAGGAATAAACAGCTATCGATACTGCTTTACAATATTGCGAATATTCTATATCGGACATAGCCACAAGCCCACAGATCCTGCCATACCTCAGCGGTAGTTAGAGCAAATAACAAATTAAAGCACAAGAACTACACTAACTAACCGTGTCAACAATTATTTACAACTACAACAAAATCGTGCAAAGCTATATACCATATACAATATACATATACTATATATATATATACAAGAAAATATATACACATACAACTGTCATAAGAAATTTTGTGCCTGTTGCTGGATTTAACCACACACAAATATAAAAATAATCGACATCAACTCTGCAATGGATAACGATGATAACAGCAAAATCAATAGATCTCCAACGGATTGCGGCGACGATAATTATAATTTGGTTTTTGGCTCTAACCGCGTTTCCATCAACTCCAGCACTCCATATTCTGATGCAACTCAAGTGAGTAGACTATGTAAATTCATATAATAAATACATATATGATAGAGTACACATCTAAATACATATGTACATATGAATGTATCGTGATTTCATCGAAAATCGTCAATCGACAACTCACAATCGATAGAATGGGTCAACGAAACGTATACGCGATAAGATAATGCGTGCAGATTAGATTCTAATTTTGAAATTTTGTTTATGCACTTGCTCATACAACTACAGACGAAAAATATATGCACTTGTACTTTTTTACTATATATATCGTCTATTCATGAGGTCATGCACCTCACTCAGATAGTCGCCAATCGAAATGGTGAAATAAACTTGATATGATATGTCGCTCTGTCCCCCTAAACTTCACAAATTGTAGTCATACAGTCATAAAACTTGGCTCGTTCTTCTAATCAACAAAATGACACTTAGTCTAGTGCGTATATATGGCACAGGGCGTAACAGGTTAGAATTTTCTAGTGAATAATATTATAACTTCTAATTTTGTGCGGAAGCTTAAAACATATTATAAAATCTGTTTGTACATAAGTTCATCATTGAACGAGCGACTCAAATTAAATGTGGTAAGGAAAAATCTTATTAGACACTAGTCAGAGCAATGTCAGACGACATTGAAACATTGTAGAGCTACAATTTTAGCAAGGGCAAGCAACATCAATGGCAATGACCGTTGTAACATTCGTCTGGTCTGCTCCCACCTCATCATCATCATTATTGTCATCCGTTTCAGCTAACACATTGATGCTCTTACTCTTGTTGTTGTTTTTGTTGCTGTGGCTCGGTTCGGTTCGGTCGTTTCTGCTGCAGGCTATATTGGTTGGTTGAACTCGAGGTTCACGAACTGCCACAAGGTCGAAGTTAACGCTATTAATAGTGTTTTTACTGTCTCTCTTTTGTGTAAATAAAGCGGTTATTCACATCAATACACATTTTGGCTACAGGACGACGCGCAGTATGCAACTTATGTGCATATACGTACATATTTAAGTAAATAGTTACATTATTATATATAATATTAAATACAATCTTATATACATATGTAACTGTATAAACATTTGCACACACACACACTCACTTGTTAGTATTGCCGCCCCATACGCACATGCAAGTGTGCTTTTGTGGATCCCGTACATATTTAATTAAAAGAACTAGTTCGTTCATTTAGTAGGTTCTATTCAATTTCGCTGCGTAGTTTCGATTTCTTTGCCTTTCGCATTTTTGCAAGCATTCAAAGTCATCTAAGCCACCACTAAGTTACAGTGGTCTGATTATAATCAATATATATTAAATTTATTTCAATTATATTATTTGCACGGAAATCGCACTTGGCTTCCTCGTTTATGCACCCCGACAGATGCGTGATTTGCGCACAATTATCCGTTCAATGACCTTGCATGTGTATATATGTATATAGATATAACATATATGCATATATTTATCAAAGATACATATTATTTGTTTTTTCACAATGTTTATAGAATTAAGCTAATTTGATTGATACATGCAATTTGCTAATTTTTTTGCCATTTTAATTAAATATTGTGCAGACAAAAAAACACTCTCCTGGCCATATTAAAAGACCAATGAATGCTTTCATGGTCTGGAGTCAAATGGAGCGACGAAAGATCTGCGAAAGAACACCAGACATGCATAATGCAGAGATATCTAAGGAATTGGGAAGACGATGGCAGCTTTTGACTAAGGATGATAAGCAGCCATACATTATGGAAGCGGAAACACTAAGAAAAATGCATATGATAGAATATCCAAACTATAAATATAGGCCACAAAAGAAACAATCACGTTTATCGGTTGTATTAAAACAAAATCAAGATGTAGACAACAACGATATTAAACATAATGACTCACACAGTAATAATAATAATAATAATAATAATAATAATAATAATAATAATAATAATAATAATAATAATAATAATAATAATAACAATACATCGACCTCGGTCGCAACATGCACTGCCGCCACTGCCGGTCGGAAAAACAAAAGATCTACCTCAACTTGTCAATCTTCTGGTACGATATCGAAGCGGTCGAGAAACGATTCAGGTGATACCATAAAACAAAACAGCAACAACAACAAATACAACAATATAAAGACATCCTCAGATAATACTGTTGATATCCCATTGGATGAGGACTACTTTAGCTATGCCCATCAATCGGAATTTTTACCCACATCTAACAGCAACAATAACAACAACAGTAGTGAACTGAATGCCGATGAAATTGCAGTTAAAACGGAAAATCTAACAGAGATTAATCCAATACAAACGCACGAGATACTCAAGTATTTGCCAATATTTGAAAATTTACCGAAAAACGAAGACTCATTACTTGAGGCAAATTCGATGGAGGTGCTCAACAACAGCCGAGGTGCTGCTATTCAAAATCAAGTCTTAAATGTAATCCGAAGCCAATCGACTTTTGACGATTGCCAAACGTTAAGTGGCGAACCTGTATCTGTATCATCCGTATTTGATTCCGAAGAGAAGATCGTGAACGATGCTAATTTGAATTCGGCCAGCCATCACTTACCATCGCTCTTTGTGGCAGATACTTCGCACGAGTGTTATGCTGAAGACTGCGCTTCGGAAAGCCAGCATCCTCATCAGTCGGCAACAACAACGGCGTCAGCGTTCTCACTGCAACCGCAAACTGTGACAATGAACATTGAAATCCACAATAGTGCGCTTTCGTATGGGGGCCATACATTCCACAATGACGATTTCATCCCAATTCCTTCGGCGACAGATGATAGCGATTGCAGCATTCTAACCTCAACACATTCGCCGCACATTGGATTCGGCAGCAATGGTTTGGTCGATGGTTCCGATGGCATTGCGAATCCATCGTCATCATCCACATATTCCACCTCCACGCACGACTATAGCGGCAATATAATTGGAGTACATAATGATCTCAACTACCAAGTACATGATAATAATGGAGCTCTGCTAGCTTATACACTTGAGGACTTACCACCTCAGCCAACTGGTAGTCATTTAGAGTTTAACACTAATCGATATGAGTTTTCAAGTTTATACAGAATGTGAGCTATTAAAATGTGAGAAACAAAAATATTTAAGCTTTGTGTAATTTGTAATTTGTAACTTGTAATTTTGTAATTGTAATTAATGTTTTTACGTTTATAATTATACACCAAAATATATATACATAAAACTACATATAGATATTTTATATATATACAAATACATAAAAATTTATATACATCAATTCCAATAAAAGAACAATAAAAATGCTTTGGATAAGACACCAATTCGATTCCAATTGGGATTATCCGAGCGAATGGAAGTAATTCAATTTTCGATAATAATTTACCTATCAGCTATCAAATCATTCAATTGCAATTTGAAAAGTCACCAATAAAATTTTTAAAATGCCTGGAAACCAAACTCAGGAGGTTAAGAATTGCAAATGTGATATTAATGCCGAATGTTCAATTCTATGAAATAATTATTTATATATGTATGTTGGCAAATATTTGTGACACTCAGAATACTCAAAATACAGACAAGGAAAACACAAGGAAGAAATATGAATATTTATGAAGAGCGTAAACATTCTGAGAAGTCAAACCAAAAAAGATGTTGATGTACAACCAAATATTAATATTAATAAGAATAATTTCGATTATAGTAGTTTATTTTATTGTACTGTGTATGTGGTGACAAAACACATGCCTGATTTAACTAACAGTTATTCGGATGCCACTGGCTTTGAAACTTAATTATTATCGTTATCTATACGTTATGCATACGAAAAACTACCGAGCTTTTAAATGCGTTTGTTGATGTTTCTTCAAGTGATCGCTGCGCACGAAACGTCGACAACATTGACTACATGCATAGGGCTTCTCTCCCGTGTGCGTTCGAATGTGTCGGTTAAGATCATCCTGCCGCTTGAAACGCTTCTCACACTGACGACAGCGAAACGGGCGATCCTGTACAAAATGTGGCATACCATAGGTGCCAGGACCATCCTGGGCCGGCAATTGGTTCAGTGTGCGTACAATGTCATCTGCAGGCTCGTACTTCACTTCGGGATTCGCGTTAAAACTAGTTGTTAGTTGTTGTTGTTGATTTTCAGGTATTGAAGGTGCCGATGTTGCTGTAATCTGATACTTGTCACTTTGTTCCGGCCGTTCCAGCTTAATGCGCAGCGGTAGGTGCTCAAACCCCGAGATATCCGCATTCTGCTGTTGCTGTGACTGCTGATTGTGATGATTCTGATTTACATTACCACTTGCATTCATATCGCTACCACTTAACACGGCCATAAAATGAAACCCCGAGTCCGCCGAATCCGTGGTTGGCAGCTTCTTCGTTGATTTTTGCCTGCTGCTGTTACCACTTGTCGAATTGTTGGGCAAGGAACGCTTCGGGTTGCTACTCTTTAGCTGGCGGTCGTGGGTGGCCAAATGTTTAGTAAGATGATCACTCCGCGAAAATTTTTTACTGCACTGCACGCACTCGAATGGTTTTTCGCCCGTATGCGTGCGCAGATGACGATTCAGTTCATCGGAACGCGTAAATCCTTTTCCGCATTTGGGTTCGGAGCAGACAAATGGCTTTATGCCTGTATGCCACGTGAGATGCGAACGTAGGTGGGAACTTTTTCCATAGCTTTTCGTACAATTATCGTAGGGGCAGACGAATTTTCGCTTTGGATCCGTCGCATGTGGTGCTGCCATCAGTTTTGTTGTTGGCATTATGCGAATCTTTGAATCACCCATTGTATTGAATTGTAAATTGTCTCTAGTACTTGATATTAAATTGTTTTCAGTCTCTACCGCATTATTTACATTTTCGAGATCCATTGGCGTTGTACTATTCTTAAGATCCCCAAACATTGTGGAGGCTCGCAGTATTACATCGGGTATAGATGACTGATGTTCATTTGAGTGTATGCTACCGTCGACGATTGTTTGAAAGGAGTGTTTCGGTGCTTCTATCGGCGTTAACGTTGATGTCGTCAGCATTTGAGGTGTGGGCGTGTTTGGAATTACTTGTGACATTACGTTTTTCTTGGTTTTCCCTCAGGCTCGATTTTTGTTTTACAGTGTCTGCAAGCTAATACAATTAAATACTTTAATTTTTTGTGAAATGCAATTTGCATTGATATTTACCAGCACGGCAATTATTTTAAAAAATATAATAATTATTGGGCGTGGGCGTCGGCCATATTTATAGTAAAAACTGTGTATAGCAAGCACACAGAGAGTACAATAACGTTGTATTTGATTTACTTAATACTCATTTCGAATATAATATAACAAACGTGATGTATAATAACTTAAACTATTATTTCATCTCATTTATTTTATTTATGTCGTACAGAGAAGATAATATTAATGGCGATGAGTATTATCGATTATTCGATTACAATGCGTGTGGACGATTGTTAAGAAGAACCAAACTTCGACATACAAACATTGCAATGTTTTATGAACAATCGAACTCAAAATATTTATTTTTAATAATATTAAAAATTTTTTTTTAAAATAATTTTGAGTATAGAATGCTTATTTGCAAAGCTCATTATTATTTAAAAATAAAAAACTTTATTTTTCGAATGAATGTATCAACAATATATAAAATTTTGTTTCAACGGAATTCGAAATAATGTCAATGGGACCGTATTGCAAAACTAGTCCGAACAAGGCATAATGCAATGCCTTTAAACCAGCAGCAAAAACTTTGTTTTCATTTTTCTATGTATTGTCGTGGACTTAATTCATTTGGAGATGCCGCCACATGTTTCTGAGCTTTTGTAAATAAATAATAAATATGCCGCATAGCTCAGCATCAGCTGAAGAATTAGTAGCTTCATCAACAAAACGCAACAATAACCGTCAACGCCGCAAGCCAACCATATGGACAAGAGAAAAGATTTACAAACTTATTGAATTGTATCGGGCGTCGGATTGCTTGTGGAATCACTACTCGGAACTCTACAAGAATAAAGACTCTCGCACAAAGGCCATAGATCACATCTGCGGATCGCTCGGCATCACAAAGTATGACTATGGCAAGAAAGTTCATAATCTGCGCAATCAATTCAATTCCGAACTGAAGAAATACGAGCGTCGTTTAAAGAATGCGGAGGAAATCCGAGACTTCTCCGCTAAGAGTTGTCGATGGGAACATTTCGAGAGATTAATGTTTCTGCGACCCATAATAGAAAGACGACCAGGATATCAATCACCATGCAAGGTAGTATATGAAACCATTGTCACTGCATTTCATTCTGTTATGGTACATTAAATTTCGTCACATAACCTAATAATGTATTTTATGCTATATTTATTCAAAGATTTTTACTATTGGGTTTTATATGTAACATCCATTAATACGAACATTTAAAATATATTTTGCCCTTTGCTTTTATAGAGTTCGCTAAAGAACGATGACTACATTACACCGGAAACACGATCAGGAAGCCAAATGGGTGGTGAAGATGTCGTGCAGCTGGAGCTGGAGGATGCGAGCGATGGTAGTGTAAAGGAACAAGCTTCTTGCGACTTACAAGTCATTCCAAAAGCGGAAGTTGCAGCCAACATTTCTGCGGATCTTTCAATTAATCTCCAGAGAGATTCGCACCCAATTGCTAAACCTGCTGAATACAATTATGCGAATACGCCCGGAGCGGTTCAACCCAGCATAATCCGCGACCAATGGGATGCATTTGGTGAATTGATAGCTAATGAGTTCCGGAATTTAAATTCAGCGATCTCACGGAAAAAGTTGAAGCGGAAAATTATGCAAATTATGCTGGAAGTCGGCGAAGAAGATGATCAAAAATATACGAGTCCCAACTGACGTCAAACGGATTTGTTAATTATTTCTAGATAGACTGGCTGTGAAATTTTGATCAAGGCATTATTCTGAAAGCATATTTTTTGTATACATCGAGCCCTATTTGCGAAAATAACATAAGCGCCAAAAAGCAAATTTTACAGGAGAGGTTTTTAAGAGGGTTTGTGGGTTAAATTTTTTGGTGTGTTTGGTTGGTATTTTTTTTTTTTTAAAAATTTTTTTTGTTTGGGTGGTTGGGGGGGTTGGGTGGTTGTTTTTTTTTTTTTTTTTGGGGGGGGTAATTTTTTTTTTGGGGTTTTAAATTATTTTCGCGGCCACTAAAAGAGGTGTTTATCGCTTATGTTATAATTGACAGGCCGATATCTCCGTGAATAGATGCAATTAGTTTTTAATATTTTGGAAGCAAATGCGGTTGGTAATTATGTACATATGCAAAATAAAAAAATTTTGAAAAATGGCGCTTATGTTATTTTCGCAAATAGGGCTCCACGTACTGAATTATGCCCATGATAGCGTTTACTTCTTATCACCCTACGCAGTAGCTTTAATTTTAGGACTAAACTGACGTTTGATACCTTGCATTTCTTAACCCATAAATTTTGACGGCGCCATCGGACAAATAACTAAATCATTGACTAACAAAATTGAAAGCAAGAGTAATAGTTAAATTTGGTATTAATTAATTCCCTCCAATAAATTCCAAATAATTAAAACAATGCATGTCTGTTTTCATAATGGCTTGTACTTTATAAAATATTTCTGTTCATAATGTTCATTGGGGTTTTCCATTTATCTTTTAACAATAAAGTGAACTTTTGTACAATTTTATAGATAGTGTAGTGTTTGAAATCAATTGAAAACAAGTTGTAATCACAAGAAAATGAATTAAGCTATATACATACAAGAATTTATTAATGTAAGTGAACAAATACTACGACTAATTTACATCTAGAAAGCGATCTCTATAAACTTTCTCTCTATGGTTGGAGTTCAGCACAATGTCTATCGTTGGCGCCACACGCTTGATGCGCTGTTGAAATCGGTCCCGATCCCGTGCGATCTCCTGCCAAGCGCCCTTTCGAGCGGCCCGATAAGCAAAGTCCCAAGTGTGCATGACATGGACTTTTGGCTTCAAATTGAAGCGCACCTTAAATATGTAGAGTACAAAAATAAACAGAATGACACAAATTGAACACTTCAAAATTTACCCTCTTTGTATGTTCTTGATCTGCATCTTGATCTTGCTCTTGGCTGTCGAATTTACAAACATGCGCATTTTCCGTTGAATAGAAGTCAGCTTTATCATCGAATGCAGTGCAATCATCAGTCAGATTGCTATCGTCCTCAAAGCAAATGAAACTATCGTCGCTACCCTCGGAAATGCTGCGTTGTCGCCCCAGCTTGCAGGATGTTTTCAGGGCTGGTGCCTCTATGGTTGCAAATTGTTTATTCGACATGAGGTCTGGGTCTTCCTCAAAGCAGATGAAACTATCATCGCTACACTCAGATATGCTACGTTGTCGTGCCAGCTTGCAGGATGTTTTAGCAGGTGATGTATCCGTACTTGAACTTTGTTTATCTGACATATTTTTGAGGTCTATGGCGTCGGTTTGTTGACAAGAAGCATCTAAGGTGTCGTAATGGGGATGCATGTCGATGAAGAAATAACAAAATGATGGCTCATTGCTTCGAGCAAACTCAATGCCTGTCATTGCCGGATTTGTTGGCATTTGGCAGTTGGATGTTGAGCATTGATGCAGAGCCGACTGCACTCGATTTACCATGTCCGCCACAAATTGTAACGAGTACATGGCGGCCACCAATGGCTCTGGCTTCAAATTGTTTACAACCGATCCGGACCCCTCTTCTGGAGATGATTTATCCATTATGCGAGACTTCGTCATTTCAGAATCCTTGACTAACGACGAAGATGAAGTCGCCTGGGAACGTCGCATTGGCTGCGCGCATCGGTAGTGTTCGTGTATTGGCGAACTCATGATTCCAATCATATGAAATAGATGCAACAAATAGTCAGGCAGTAGTGTGAAGATGATTGACAAGTAAATGTTTTGCAGCTCCATTAAAATAAAAAATCTTCTTATGTGCTTCCTTTACTTCGTTGCGTGAATCCATTTTCTTGCGTTTGGTTGTTGTTGCTATTGATACTGTTAGATGCATTTTCGTTACACCCACAGGGTATTATTCATCACTCATGTTCGAAGAATTCATTGTAAGCTGTCATACATAACCCAACGTTAACGAATTATACTAATGTTATTTACATACATACATTCATATATGTACATACTATGAAATAGATCAGAACAGTTGCGAAATGTCAGAGGTTGAATTGATTCTTAATCCAATCGAATATTGAAAGTTTCTTTGCTAGAATAACCGTTTAAATTTTTGTTTGCTGATTGCCACAGTAAATTGATAAACATATAATAACGATTAAATTCACACGCTTTGCACAAAATAAATTCCATACTTTTCACCTTGATTGAATAAAAAAAATGGTCTATGGATGTATTGGTTTCCTTTCATGAAAATAACAGAGTTGCTAACAAAATTATCGATACTACGTTTCCATGGACTCAAAGTTATTCGATATGTATCTCTGTTTTCTGCCGCAATACTGATACATTTATCGCAAATTCAATTGAAATTGATTTAAAAAAATTAATTAAATGAGGTAAATAAAACATAAGAATTAAATAAATATAAATTTAAAAAATTCAAATTTTGACCTAAAGAAATTGAAATGTAAATATTTAAAATACTCTACAGTAAATGTTTTAGAAAATCGAATAATAGAGATAGAGAAGTGTAATTGCTCAACAAGGATTAGAAAGTAAAAGAAAACTGAAGAAAATGTACGCTAGCTTACTAAAATGCACAGCCAAAACTGAAATTAAATCGCGATCATTGCATTTTAACAGAACCATATTAATTTACAGCTGTTAAAATTTGATTTTCCAATCAGATCTTTTCGATACGGCATTGATTGAGGGTCTTCCTATGTTAATTTAATTTAGTGCGGATAAACATTAAAAAGGTATTTCAGGATATGCCGTCACTAATGCTAATCTTCAATCGATATACGATTCCAATACGATTTCGTCATTCTAGTTTGCCAACTTTCGTTTTTCTTGCATAAGTTAAAGCTAAGCATAGTGAACGTTCATTAGGTATCTGGCTGAAGATTGAAGAAGTGCTTAATAATCATGCAGTGTCCGTTTCTCAACCGATTTAATGCAAATTACTTGCGCAGTTACACTGAAGTCTTGTATCAATCCTATGGTGCATTTTGTCCTGTAGTTGGCAAAACCATTAACAATGCTGGTGAGAAAAAACTTTCTCTTAATCCGACGGCGACATCGAGCAACGCTGTGCAATTTTCGTCGGTGGCTACAAGGTCATACTCGACGAAGAGCTATAGCGTTGACACAATTTCCAATTCGAAGCTGTATGATGTAAGCAGTGGCCATGGCAACGCAATTGCCACAACAACAACTGCGAACGCTCAGCCAAAGTCGACCTTTCACTACGAAAAGTTCTTCAATGAACAAATTTTAAAGAAGAAACGCGATCATTCGTATCGCGTGTTCAAACGCGTAAATCGCTTGGCTGGTGACGGCCTCTTTCCCCATGCTCTAGAATATTCCGCGCAGTCGGAACGACCGATCACCGTTTGGTGTTCCAATGACTATCTGGGCATATCTGCCCATCCCAATGTGAAGCGAAAAGTGAAGGAGGCCTTAGAAATGCATGGATCGGGCGCAGGAGGCACGCGCAATATTTCGGGTAATTCGTTGCATCACGAGCGTCTAGAAAGGAAGCTCGCCGAGCTTCACGAGAAGGATGCTGCTCTGTTGTTTACCTCGTGCTTTGTGGCAAACGATTCCACGTTGTTCACGCTGGCAAAATTATTGCCGAACTGTCACATATTTTCGGACGCGGGAAATCATGCTTCGATGATCCAAGGGATTCGTAATAGTGGAGTGCCCAAGCACATCTTTCGACACAACGATGTTGAGCATTTGCGACAGTTGCTTCAGCAAGTGGATAAAGCAACACCAAAGATTGTTGCATTTGAAACGGTGCATTCCATGACGGGTGCCATTTGCCCACTCGAAGAACTACTTGACGTGGCGCATGAATATGGCGCCATCACATTCATCGACGAAGTACATGCGGTGGGACTCTATGGCGATCACGGGGCTGGCGTTGGTGAGCGCGATGGTGTGCTGACCAAAATGGACATTATCTCTGGCACACTGGGCAAGGCATTTGGCAACATTGGCGGTTACATTGCTGGTTCTTCCATGCTTATCGATTTAATACGTTCGTATGCAGCTGGATTCATATTTACAACATCATTACCGCCAACTGTGCTCTGCGGTGCCCTGGAAGCAGTCACCATACTAGCCTCTGAGGAGGGCAGACAACTGCGATGTTTGCATCAGAGAAATGTGTCGTATCTTAAAAATTTACTTTTACGAGAAGGTAACTAACAAATTGTGTATATTCGCTTTCAATTGATATGTAAAATAATAATTTCGAAATATCAGGTTTTCCGGTGGAAGACACACCCAGCCACATTATTCCCATCAAAATTGGAGACCCACAGAAGTGTACGCAAATTTCGAATGTGCTTATGGATCAATTTGGACACTATTTGCAAGCTATAAATTATCCAACTGTAGCCCGCGGACAGGAGAAACTTCGTCTCGCTCCCACTCCCTTCCATACTTTTGAGATGATGAATGTGCTCGTAACGGATCTGAAGAAGGTTTGGGAAATGCTAGAACTGTCGACCAACGTTCCACTTTCGCCCAATGGCTGCATGTTTTGCAACAAAGAAAGCTGCGAGCACATTGATCATTCTCCGGATCTTGAGTGCGGCATTCCCAACTGCCCCCGCTTGCAAATATCTGTGGCAGCTTAGGCAGCTTGTCTTATTACTCAAAAATATTGCTTATCTACATGGTATATTGCTGAAATGGTGTAATGCGCATTATTACAAATAATCAAAGAAAATATTGGTAATTGGTAATCTTATTCTACTTGAAAGTTAATCAAATAAAAATATAATTGTGCAATGTCATCATGATGTTTTAATTGAATTAGAAAATTATCTCGCTCCTATCAATGCAAAATAACATTTAAATAGGGTGAATTATTGTGATAATAGTATAATAAATACAATTGTTATTTATAATTATGCAATTTTCAGGTTAGCATTTAAAGGGAAAGAGCATATCAGAAATAGCTGTCAGTTTTAGAAATAAAAATAATACATATTCAGCTCATTGCAATTTTCTTTTATTGGGGTAAGTATACTTTTAGCGCTTCTAAAAATATATCATTTGAAGATATAGAATTTCAAAATACCAAAATACCGTGCCAAAGTTCGTCATCCATATAAATTTTATCTACTTTCATTCCTCGTTTTATGTAAGGTTTCTTTTGATTTGAAAGCGGTTTATTTTTGTTTTTGGTTTTTAAAGATTATCTAATAGTAATTTCAACTTAAACTTAACGATTTCATCATTACATTTGTTGCGGCGCCAGACTTTTCAACATTCCTGCTAAACGACAGTTTCAAATTAATTCCAGTACTTGTCAAAATTTTAAGTCCTTAATGGCCTGTGGGAGATCTGGCAGTTTTATGTCTTTGATTTGTTGTGGAATGTTCATACTTTTAACTGCACTCACAGCACGAGCTGGTGCCGCCGAAATTCCAGCCTCCTGTTTAACTAGCTTATTCTGTTCCTCAATGCGAGCCATTATATCATTCATATTGGTCTGCAACACCATACCACCCATCACTAGCTCGGAGAGAATGTGATGAACGGCATCAGCATGGAAGATTAAATCCAACTCGCAAACATTCTCGAAACACTTGTCCAAAGTTTCAACAAATACTTGGATCAGGTCGAGTATGCCAAGCTCACTTTCGGATGAGTCAACGCAGAATACAAAGTACAATGTGGCATAATGTCGATATATCAACTTGTAATCCGATCCGCCAATCAAGCTGCCAAATATTTGGTTACATCGTATATAAAAGCAGTGTTAAGTACTTTAACCTTACCTGCCGCCTTCAAGAAAATTGCAAACGTTATCATCGCGCTTGGAGACAAGTTGGAACGTCTCTTTGATGATTTGTTGTTGAAGACTTTCATCCTAAGAGCAATAAATTTAGTAAGCATATGGTTGTATAAATATAATAAATAAATATGTTAGTTTATTGCCACATGTGTACGAATATTTAAGGATTTGCTTCGCTCCACGAATATGCAAATCATATTCCAATTTATGTACATATGTATGTCTGTATGCAATGTACTAATTTATGCACATTGTCAATTGTTTTTGACGTTCAACGTACAAAATATTGATAAAATTTTGATAATCGAGGCTTCCCATGATTGTTAAACACAAGTATAGCTTTTATCATAGTAGAGATTCAATATACATTCATAAAAAAATTAAGAATTAGTATAAATAGTAAACACTAGGGATGTACTAACTTCGATAAATGTAACTACCATCGATGTTACCACATGCGATATAAGCTCACTCTTTCTCATTCACGATGAGGTCGTGCTAAAGGCAGAAAATACAAAATATAAGTTGTTGTTCATGATGACAAAGCAATTCAATTTGCTTATGTCTACCGACAATTTGTCTGTTCTTATGCGCGACATCATTTTTTTGTACGATAATAATAGCTATATTTTAATAATATGGTGAATTTCAGAAATATCGAAATAAATGATTTTTAAAAATGTGTGAAAGAATAATTTTTTTTTATATTTTTGTTTTTTAAGATAAAGATAATTATTTATTATTACTTATATTACATTTCAGCACAAATTTGCCAAAGGAGATAATGGGGTATCCAGATTTTACAATTGGTGAAAATAAATATTCTTACAACACATCTCAAGAAATTTGCGAGTTTTTAAACAGTTATGCCGACCACTTCGAGCTGAGAAATTATATAGAATTCAATTCATATGTTATACGAGTTTTCAAAAAGAACAACAAGTAGCAGGTAAGTTATAGTGAGTTGTTAGTAAATAAACCAAAATTTAAAATTGTATATAATTCCAGGTTATGGTGAAGAATCTATTATCTAATAATTTGAAGGTGCTTTATTTTGATAACATTTTGAACGCAAATGGTCATTACAATACACCAAATCACGCAGATATTCCAAAAGCACATGTATTCAAAGGAAATTATTTACACAGTCATAAATTTAGAACGAGTGAGATATTTACTGGTAAGTAATTTAAATTATTTCCACATTATTAATGAATATGTGCGTATATTGAGATTTGTAGATAAAAAGTGCTTGTTATTGGCGGAGGACCAAGTGCATTAGACTTGTCAAATATTATATCGAAATCTGCAAACATGTTACGCTCAGCCGTCACTTGGCTGACATGTCAAATTCGATTTTTGAAAAACGTTACAACCAAACCCGATGTCAAGGAATTGGATGAAGACGGTGCTTACTTTGTTGATGGATTTTATCAGAATTTCGATTCAATTTTTTACTGCACTGGTTAAAAATATGCTTTCCCGTTTTTGAGTCTCACATCGCGCATTTATGTCGAAGACAAATATGTTCAAATGCTTTATAAACAATGCATAAATATACGAAATCCATCAATGGCCATAATAGGTCTTCCATTCTACGTATGTGCAGCACAGATGATGGACTTGCAAGCACGTTTCGTACTAAGCTACTTCAACGGGCCCAAAAAATTGCCATCGACTAAGGAAATGATTAGAAACACAATCGAATATATGAATATTCGAAGGCAAATAGGTTACACGAACCTAAAAGCCCATATGCTAGGAGAATATGAGGTAAATGAAATTCAAATTAGTGTTGATACATATTTACTAATTAGTTATTTTTCATGCAGATGAAGTATTTCACGGAATTGGCAAATTAAGCAAACATTGGAAATATCAAACCTGTTATGGTTAAATTGCAGCTCAAAAGCACAAAGTGCTTCAGGGAGAACTTACTCCATTTTCGCGAGGACATATTTAAGATTGTAGACAGCGAGAATTTTGTTCAAATAATTTCAAGTTTTTCAAGTGTATTAAAATAAAGTAAAATTTTAATTAAAATACTTAAAATTATTGTTATTGAAATGTAAAATAAAATTATACATTCAATTAAAATAATTATTAATAATAATTAATTTAATTATAAATGTATAGATTAGGAATTCAGGGGAATTCGCCGTGATGATTGTCGAAAAGCCAGAAAACCCCCAATCAGATTAGTTGGAAGGTTAGTTGTTATTTAGTATTCCGTACCATTTTTGAAGGTATTGTTTGCCAAAAACAATAAAATAGAGTTCTTAATTTCTTATACTAGTGCCTCTCCGTTGAATCCCTTAGTACAGTCTGTTCAAAGGATTGAAAAGGTTAATTGGTTATACATATGTTAAAAAATAAATGGGAAAAATTAAGTGTGTAAACGATATTAACAATAAAGACAACGAACAAATTTTATATTTAAATAATACTACGCCTAATTCTATTTGAGCATCTCAGATGGCTTAAGTGGCAAGAGTTTGCCAAGACCTTCAATGGGCAATAAGGCTAACTAACCTGTATAATTCATCTTCATACGAATGGAGTTTACCTTAATCTCAAGTACACCACTGTGTTGTTAAGGTTCACTGTTGTACGGATTTTTATTTTTGTACGTATGTACGTATTTTTATTTTTTTTTATTTATTGAAATAATAACGAAGGTGTACTATTACTTAACTGGGCAACTTAAACAAATCATAAGTAAAAATATTCAAAATTAATTATGTCACCACCATAATAAATATAAACTAAAAAAAAAGAAAAATGATATACATATATACATATATACATATATACATATATACATATATACGTATATACATATATACATATATACATATATACATATATACATATATACATATATACGTATATACATATATACATATATACATATATACATATATACATATATACATATATACATATATACATATAATAAACTTAATAAACAAATAATAAAAAAAGTATCTCAAGTTAATTTGAAAGACAATTGATATAGACTGGCCACTACGCAAAAGTCATTGCTGACATTGAACGCAAAGATTCCAAAACCAAAACCAAAGGTAACTTTTAGCGTAAAAAGAGTAGTTAAATTATAAAATTATGTAAACTATGTTTTTGAAACAGTTCAGTCTCTTAGCCTTGACCTGCATGTCAATAGTTCAATTAGTTGGAGATTTTCTATTTAGATTATTAAATGTAGAAGCCGTACTACTATAATGTCCCACAATAACAACATACTGATGTACTTGAATTGGGCCAAATATATATTATTATACATATGCATTAGTAATTACTTTTGCATTCATAGAATATATGTACATACATAGTGATAGGCATAAGTTTTATAAGCTTTATCAGTTTAATCTTGTTCTTTATTAACGTGGCGGACGCTTATTATTGCTTTACAATCATAACGTCGAAAAACACCCAACCGTATACTTTGATGGATGCAATAATTAAAAATTAGAAAAAAAAATTAATAAATAACGGTTTAATATTTTTTTTGTTTTCTCAGAAATATTGTTTATATGGCTCATAAGATTATTCAACTTTCTAATAGCAACAAACTGAGCTTAAGACCCTGTTCTTCTGGGCAAAAATTAAATGTAGAAAAAACCGCATTATCTTTGTGTACGATTAAAGCTCAGTGGTCCGAAAAGCACACACTGTGTGTGCTCTGGCGCAGATTAAAATTGGCATTCAATAACGAATGTTGAACTCGCATCAACTCAACCAACAACAACTGATTTGAAATAGAAATAAACAAAATAATTTAAAAAATGAGTTTGTGTATAATAGGTGCTGGTACAGCGGGACTTTGTTGTGCACGGCGTGCTTTGGAGCGCCAGTTGTGTCCTACAGTTTTCGAACTTTCCAACGACATTGGGGGAACTTGGGTATTCAATAAAGCTATTGGAACGGTTAATGGCATTGATGTCCATAGTAGCATGTATGAAAACTTACGGTAAATATTGACAAATAAAAATATTATTAAATAAGGTCTTAATAGACTGTTCAATTAAGCTGCTTTCAAGTGTGTATTGAACATAGAAAATGGGGTTGTTTTCAATACAAATAATCACATTTATTTAATGCTATTATAATTCACCTGTAACCAGTCAGTTAGTAGTTTTGACTTATGTTGCTGAGATTATGGTCGATAACGCCAGTATTTCATATTTTCCTATGAAATTAATATATGATTATTTCTATTTTTTAGCACAAATTTGCCTAAGGAGATAATGGGGTATCCAGATTTTACAATTGGTGAAAATAAATATTCTTACATCACATCTCAAGAAATTTGCGAGTTTTTAAACAGTTATGCCGACCACTTCGAGCTGAGAAATTATATAGAATTCAATTCATATGTTATACGAGTTTTGAAAAAGGACAACAAGTGGCAGGTAAGCTATAGTGAGTTGTTAGAAAATAAACCTATTTTTAAAAATATATATAATAATTCCAGGTTATGGTGAAGAATCTATTATCAAATAAGTTGAAGGTGCTTTATTTCGATTACATTTTGATCGCAAATGGTCATTACAATACACCAAATTACGCAGATATTCCAAATGCACATGTATTCAAAGGAAATTATCTACACAGTCATGATTATAGAACGAGTGAGATATTTACTGGTAAGTAATTTAAATTATTTCCAAATTAGTAATGAATATGTACGTATATTGAAACTTGTAGATAAAACAGTGCTCGTTATTGGCGGTGGACCAAGCGCATTAGACTTGTCAAATATTATATCGAAATCCGCGAAACATGTTACGCTGAGCCATCACTTGGCTGACATCTCAAATTCGATATTTTTGAAAAACGTTACAACCAAACCTGATGTCAAGGAATTGGATGAAGACGGTGCTTACTTTGTTGATGGATCTTATCAAAATTTCGATTCAATTTTTTACTGCACTGGTTATAAATATGCTTTCCCGTTTTTGAGTGTTACATCGGGCATTTATGTCGAAGACAATTATATCCAAATGCTTTATAAACAATGCATAAATATCCGGAATCCAACAATGGCCATAATAGGTATTCCATTTTACGTATGTGCAGCTCAAATGGTGGACTTACAAGCACGCTTCGTATTTAGCTACTTTTACGGGTCCAATACCTTGCCTTCGACCAAGGAAATGCTCAGTGATACAATAGAAAATATGAATAAACGCTGGCAAGCGGGTTACAAAAAGCGACAAGCCCACATGCTTGGAGAGAACCAGGTAATTAACGTTTGATACAATTGTGATTTTAAAATAATTATATCTCATTATTGCAGATGGACTATTTTACACAATTGGCAACGGAAGCACAAGTTGAAAACATTAAACCTGTAATGGCAAAATTACACATCGAAAGTACGAATTGTTTTAACGAGAACCTATTGCACTTTCGTGAAGATATTTTTAAACTTATAGACAACGAAACGTTTGTAAAAATTAATTAATTATCCAAATGCTTAAATAAAAATTTTTATAATAAGTAAAGCATTTTAGATGTTCTCATGCGAGTCACTAATAGTTTTCATTTTAATTACTATTTGTAATAACTTTATTTATTTTTATTCAATATTAATTTTTACAGCCGCTTTTTCTTCATTAAGCGATTTGTACTCATTCTTCGTATTGACGCACTCATCAATAATTGGTGAAAACGAATTGGTTTTCGGTTTAGAGACATGTTTATAAACGGCCATCGCTTGCGCAACAAACCCGGTAACATCTCCTGGATTGGAAGGTAATATCATTGTATTGTTCGCTTTTGCTAGCTTCTTAAACGCATCGATGTATTGCTCAGCCAATGTTAAAGAGGCCGCACTTTGGCCATCCTAAAAGAAGATGGTTAAATCATTCATGGATCCTATCCTATTGTGTATACTTACCGTATTTGCCAGAGATTTCGCTATAGCTTGCAGACTGCGTGCTCTAGCGTCGGCCACGGCGATCATAGCAGCTGCCTCGCCACTTGCCTTGTTAATGTGCTCCTGACGTTCGGCCTCTGTAAATAGCAAAGTATTCTTGTCAATGGAACTTCACCTGTACCAATGTAAGAATTGATTCAATTTGACAGCACGCTTGAGGACGTGGATGAATTTTAAAACAAACTTGCCCTTTTGGTATATATTTAGGTTTAGCTATTAAAGTTTCTATTATGTAGCATTTTATAGACTGCCAGATAATTACGCAAGTATTATTCTCACCAGATGCCAGAATCCTTGACTTCCGTTTACCCTCAGCAATGTTGATTTCGGCTTCCCGAACTCCCTCGGATTCTAAAATTGCTGCTCTCTTTCTTCTCTCGGCTTCAACTTGCATTTGCATCGCTTCATGAACTCTAGTAGGTAGCTGGAGATAACATGACGCAATAGTATTAAATACAAGAAATGTCATAGTCTCATTTAATTGGCGCTCCTTACGCGAATGTCACGGATTTCGTAACGCAGACAAGCGATGCCCCAAGCTTCACTGGCTTTATTTATAGAATCCACAATGCTCACGTTTAAAGATTCTCTTTCACGAAAAACTTTGTCCAATGACATTTTGCCAAGTTCCGATCTCATCGTTGTTTGCGCCAGTTGCGTTATAGCAAATTCCGGGTCTTCGACGCCATACGAAGCTTAATTGCAAAACATAATATTTATTTGAATACTCAGACAATGAATTCAAGGTAAACTAACCTCTATAGGGATCAATAATTCGCAAGTAAAGAACGCCATCAATACTGAGCGTTACATTATCAGAAGTGATGGCGCTCTGTTTGGGCACATCTATCGCAATTTCCTTTAAGCTCTGCACATACTTGATTTTATCGGCAACAGGCACTAAAATGTTGAGCCCGGGATCAAGAATTCTATGAAACCTTCCCATTCGCTCCACCACCCAGGCCTTGAAGATAATGTAAAATTTCAGTTATTCAAGATACTTACATATGTGTGCATATGTTATACCTCTTGTTGTGGCACAAACATTACAATTGTGTTCATAGGAGTTGAGGCCTTGCCTCGCGAATGCGTTGAAATGTATGAGCCGGCAAGCAAAAAGTCTTGCTGCAAAATGTGTTAAATTCGTAAATACACCAATATAGACGTAGTGTGGCCATTTTACTCACCTGTGGCATTAGTCTTCGAGCGGAAAATAGTAACCTAGACATTTCCGAAATACTTCAGTTATTATGAACTTTAGACAAAAACTATATATATAATAATGTCGAAAGCATCATATGTTTTTTGACACAGGGTGATTCCGCTGCAAAAAAATCACTATGCCAATAAATAAATATGGTATTCCCTTTTTCGATTTATGTCACATATTGAATAAGATGTAATTACATATATTAATTAGTTTCTAATAAAAAACTCAAATTTCAAGTTGAATAAAATATGAGGAACCCATTTTTATTCTACTATAATTTGATTTTTTTTTTTATTTTTGTGGTGTCTAATACTTGACATCCAGTCATAAAAAAGATTTTATTTAATGTGATTCTGAAATATAATGTTTATATATAAAAGCAAATTATTAGTTATTTTAAAAAAAGTAACCTTTATTTTGAATTTAAGAAACTATCAAACAAATAAAAACAATTATACAAATTTTTAAATTTAAGCAAATTATTAAAGTTATAGGTCAGTTCGCAAGTAAGTAAGACTTTTGTCAGTGTTAGGCATTGTAGACGAGCAACATTGATTAGTGTATTTTATTTTATTAAATTGTTTAGTTTCTTGGATGTACTCTGTTTGTATTGTCGATTCAAAGTGGGTTTGTGATAGTGCATTTTTTTTAACATGTCATTTTTCTACAAAATAGGAAGTCTATTGCAAACAAAACAGCACACAGAAAAGATAATCCACCAAGAGAGAACGCATAATCGGAAATACTATCTGACAATTGCTCTACCGTTCCAAATAGTAAAAATCCTAAAATAAAAATTTTGAAATATATTAACTCCTAATCAACAGAAATATATGTGATTTTACCTAGTATGGCAAAGAACATAATTCCAAAGCTCAGCAAAATATTCTCACATGTGTGATAGTCTGACGTCTTTTCAATCATTCTGAAATATATTTTAATCCATTTTAAATTAATATAAATATTTCTATTTATTTTATTACCTGGTTATCAATAGAACAGCGGATATAAATGTGAAACCCATTATAGTCATAATGGTAAATTCGTCAGATTCTTTTGACAATGAAATCGAATTTAAAAGAGTCCATTCTCTCAAATATTTTATATTACTTCTCAACATTCGATCAGTATATGCATCAGTCAGTTTTTTCAAAATAAGGACAACCACACAGGAAATCTATAATAATATATGATGAAAGAAAAATATTCCAATATGAATGTTTCTTTGCCAGTGAAAAATATTGTACATTGTGGTCTATAGCTTAAGGTCATACAATATGTTTTACTTTTAACAAGAGACCATTAAACTTTAATTGAATGGTTCGAATTAAAAAGTATTAACCAACCAGTTGCAAGATTTTAATTAATATACAAGCACAAAACGTCATTTTTTTATTTTTTAATTTTAACAATATTGCATAACACAGACACCACAATAAGAAAGACTTGTCAAGTTTAAATCAATTTGCATATAAGTAATGGCAAATTGAGTGTGAAAATGTTTGTAGCTGCGCGCTAAAGAAATATAAATTTTTGTGAGAATGGGGTTTTGTAAGTTTAAATAAGTGTTGTTGCCCAACTTAACTCTCCTGATAATTTTTACTAACTTCTTTACAGAGTATTGCACAAGTCTTTTTCTTAATACCTATTATTTGTCACTTAATAGGTAAGATGTTGATTTAATTTATAAATATTTTGTGCAAAAATTATTATATAAAAGAACATAATGTTTTATATTTTAAAATATATATTTATTTCGGCAGGTATTTTAGGAATCGTAGTTCATGCGAGACCCACACAGCAAAGCTCAATAGCAGCAAAGATCCAGATTGATGGGCTGTTGCTAAAGGAACTGGGACATAATTGAGTAATGTGGTTACACCTAATGTGGCTTGGGTCCACGCCATAATCATTGTGGCATTTATTGCCCAACGCGCTCGCCTGGGCAACTGCTGCCGTCTCGTTAACATCCACAGTGCAGATATCAAGGAAACTGTCGTAATTCCCAGCATGCGATGATTAAACTGAACCATTGTTGGGTTCTCGGTTATATTTTTGTGCAATGGCTTAAATTGTAAAATATCATCAGGTATCCAGTTGTCACCCATTTTTGGAAATGAGTTATACACCAATCCAGCATCCAGACCGGCAACAAATGCTCCAGATATGGCTGTCAAAAATACCATTCCCTTGGTTAGATGTGTCAGATGTTTAATATTAAACGCTCGTTTTCCTATGGCCACTACTTTCTCCGCTGGTATCAGTTTAGTCAACGCATTTGATAAGAATAAACTATATAGAACGAAGGCAGCAGCCAAATGCGATGCTAGTCGATACTGAGAAACGCGCGGCACATCGTTCGGATTGTCGAATCGGTTTTCCAGGCCAGATTTCACCATGTACCACCCCATTAGTCCTTGCAGACCAATTAATGTTCCAAGCACAAGAACCGTTTTTTTAGTTTTAGCACAAAAGTAGCCCTTCTTCCAAAAGTATACGGCTGGGATTAAGAAGAAGGCTCCAATAGCTCGACCCCACATTCTGTGTATATATTCCATCATATATATGAATTTAAATTCTTCCAATGTGATGTGTGCATTTTTTCTACAAATTAAAGATGTAATAATCAAACTGACATTCAAACATTTTCTCTTACATTTTGAATTCTGGATATTGTTGGTACTCTTCAAATTCTTTAATCCATTCTTCTTGATTACGTGGCTTATGTTCACCCATAAGTTTCCAAGTGACCATTGACAGACCCGACTCTGTTAATCTTGTAATACCACCTAATTATATAAAAACAATCTTCATTTTTTGACAACTGACTACATCAAAATATAAACATCTTAAGTTACCAAGTCCCACAGCTACGAATACCATACCGCCGCATCCGAGAAACCACTTTCCAAGTGTACGATCAGTGTTCGCATTGCATGTATCTTTTAAGGCAGGTGGTCGCGATGGAATATGCTAAAATGTGAGGTTTAATAATTAAATGGAATTATCAACCTGTAGGTTGTTATCAAAAAGTTACTTTAACATGAGGAGTGTTCGCAACGGCTTGTTGTAGCCGGCGAGTTGGGAATTTCGTTTTAAGTTGATTAGATCTCTGACACACTAAACGCAACATTATTCGTAGAATTTATAGCAAAATTAATTAATTCACTATAAAATATATGTTCGTTATAGTCTTGTATTTTTTTAGTTTGCATAGGTTATATATGGCGACTGTGGAAGAAATATCGATATCAATATGATTATCTTGCAGTATCGATTCAAATATTGAGTAATTCTTTCGTTTGTTTTATTGACATTCAAAAAATTAAATTAAAATGACGGAAAATAAATATTATGTCAAGAATTTTGTATTAATTGAATATAATATACACTTCCAAAAGTTACGTTTTGTTATTTGTTATTTTGTAAAATGCCTAGGATATTCGGTATATTTTTTGGGAATAAACTGAACAATTTTTTAATCAAAGTTACAGTCACATTGGTCACATTGAGAAAGGTTGCAAAAGTTTCGAGAGTGCAGTAACTAGACTAAGAATTCTCAGCATGGAAAATGTTTTAAATAAACAGTTTGTGAAGCTAAAAGAAGCTATCGACGAGATTATGGAGTTGAAAAACAAAGTACGTGTTAAAACGTTTGCAATCTGATATATCTAATACTATATGCATTATAGGGACATGTTTTTGAACTGAAGCAATCTTCGGCTGCTTTGATGTTTGTGGCTCTCAAGCATTCGAATCGAGAAATCAAAAGAAACATCAAGTCAGGCAGAGATGAATTACAAATGGAGAAGTCTAAAGTGGATCTTAGCAGATTGCACTTGCAGAATCTTTTGTACGAAGTTAGCCATCTGAAAAAGGAGATTGTCCGCTGTCAGAAATTTAAAAGCCGTGATGCCTACTTAGAATTGTTGTCGGACAAAGAGTATTCCAATAAATTTGAAACCAATAGTGAGGATATCTCAAATATGACAGATCACAAAACGCAACTGTATCGTCTAGAATGCGAATTAAAACTACGAAAAGAGCTGGATAGCCAATACAGTGGACTGCTAACATCAAAACAAGAGCTATTGCAAGAAAATTTAAATCAAACGCAAAGATATCTCTCATTTGGTCCAGCGCTACGCACATTACTTGACTCCACAAAGCCTTTGCATGATGCCCTGCAACTCTCCCTTGATGTTGAATGGAAACTAAGCTCTATTGTCAAATATCTGCCACGTGCATTGTACATTTTGTATTTGAACCTTGAGTCCTTAAAGCGTGCCAACAATAAATTGCTTATTAAATCCGAAGTTTTGGGTTTTGAGAGTGATTTACAAATGCAAGGATTGCTTTCGGAGTCTGAATCCTCATTAACTGAACGCCGGTATTTTACTGAAGTTAATTCTACACCAGAAAATGCGGTAAACAATGTGTTGGAGAGTGCACTTAAATCTCATCCACTTCACTTAAGACTGGTTGTAAGTTGACCGATATTATTATATTTATGGGTATTTATATGAGATCCATTTTAGATAGAAAACCCGGATAAATCTTTTGAATTAGTGCTGTTAGTATGGTATTGGGGATTGCTTAAATGCGCAACAGTTCGAGCGGAATTGAACAGCGTGACTCCCTCAACTGTTAATGGGTTCGTAAGACATTTTATCTATTATAACAATTTGTCATTCATGTATTGTTTTATTTTGAAGAGAGTTCAATATGCTGCAAAATCTTCTTGGACATTTGTATCCCGAAGATTTGGGCAATGACATTCCCGTACCAGGCATCGAGCATGAGGTATAAGAAACAGCATAATTCGATTCCCGTATCGAATAATTAATTTTATTTCTATTTGCTACCTGCAGTTACAAATCTTGAAATTGAGTGCGGAGGAATGCATCGAATATCTTTTTCAGAATGGATTCGGTAAACCATATTGCTGGTTGCAAAGTCTGTGCTCTGTAGCAACTGTCAACAAAAAAAAGATTTTTAGTCATGAACTGAACTTACACAAGTGGACCCTTAACGTATTTAATCGTATTTCTAAGCGCTGGCAATCTTGGATAAGATTAACACAGCAAGTTCGAGGCCTTACAAACAAAGATATCGATTTGTACACTCTAAAAGAAAATATCTATCCAGAAGGTTTGTCGTGCAGTCTTGTTCAATGGACAGTGATTTCTACAGAGGAGTTTAACATGCAGAATTCGGACTTGATCACGAATTTGCCAACAGACAATGGCATTACATATACGTCATATAGAGCTGTCATCGTGCGCGGATCTGCCAAAATGGAATGTTTTATTAGGATACCAAGCAATTACCCCATGGAAATCCCACTTTGGATTCTGAGTGTGCATTGGAATGGTCGACATACAGCAATGAACAACTCGGCTATTAAGGTGAGCAATCAAACTGTTTCGCCCAAGTTAAATATTTAATTAATTAGCATTTCCAGATGATGGAGTACTGGACAAATTCATTGCGACCTGAGCATTTGGAGAAAAATCATCGGCTGCTTTACGCACAGCTCTTTCGCACCATTTACAGTTTTGATATTTTTCTTGAGACCGAAGGCTCAATGCAGTCCACAAGGGAATATAACAAAGAGAAACCATATATTAGTGCGTTCACTAAGCGTATTCGTCAACGACCCTACAGATATATCACTAAAGGCTCTGTACACACATTTAAGCAATAAATGTAACAACTCTATATGTGCGTTGCTAGTATACATTATTGCGTAAAACATTAACAATTTTATAAATTTATTTTTTGTTTAAGCAATATTTAAACAATGGCTATTTTATGTGGTTACTGAAAACCTATTTTCTGTGACGCCGTTGCCGCCAAGGAACCTGTTGGCAACGTTGAAGTGGTCCTGCGGTCGTTTGTCTCGCGATTCTCGTCCGGCATTACTTTATCCACGACATGCTTGTTAATTAGTCCGTCATCGCCCAAATAGCATACGGAATAGCCATCGTACCAAGCCTCTTGCTCTTTAAGCACTTCTTTTAACTGCCACACTTTATATTTCCAGAACTGGAACATTACTTTTAATCCAGAAATGCCTCTCACACGCCATCTGATCCGAATTGTTTCATCTTCCGGGTGCTTGGTGATTTTAATAACCTCGAATTTAACATATGCATATTTCAAATGGCCAACTGTGCGAAGTATTGCAATTTGTTTAACATAATGATAAAGTCCAACTGTGTGTTTTCCGGTGATGTTATTTTGAAAGATGAGGTTTGGGCTGTAGATTGAGTAATCGAGCGGTTCCACAAAAAGCTTAGGCAGAGTACTTTGGAGCACACTGTAAGCTCGTTCCAAGCCTTCCCTGCTTTTGTTTGACTCATTATTTTGAATTGGACTGGAGTTATTGTTGGCGCTTGTAGCTTTGTTTTCGTGACTATTATTAAACACATTGCGCGCAACAGTGAATTTCTGAATTGAAGGAAGCGTGAGTTTAGTAGATACCACTTCATTCACGTACAGACGTTTCGCAATGGATATCCAGGATCGTTCTCGATGATACCATTTACTCAGGCATACCATTTTTGGTCCACGCATCATTTTGATAAAATTGTTTCTTGCGCTTATGAGGAAAAGAATTACATATATTTTTAAAATACAATATATTTTTTCCTGTATATCGATTTATTTCTACGACTTGTCGAAGCGCACTATTGAATCTCGATTAAGGAATGCGAGTCCAATATGTTGCAGTATTTTGTTATTTTATTAGAACTTTTTCATATCAAATATTTTCGTTTAGGTTATCAAATCAAATTGCACGAAAAACAGCTGTTACAGATTAAAACTAAAGCCAATCGATTGCAGTCTCGACGGCTGTTGTATTTTATCGTCAATCATATAATTTTTTTTTCTAAGTTGGTATGGAGCTCGTTAAGCTTGCCATGATACACGACACATTTATCGATAACAAAAACTTTTAAAAAATATTGTTATCAACATCTTTTTAATTAATATATTATTTTCCAGATTTTTCGCATTTTCTGTTGGTTAAAATTTGTTTAACTAAATTCAACTTTATAATTTTAATATTTTTCTATTACACTAATCAAAAATAGGATAAACCATTGCTTTCCAACACTTATTTCATAATATGGTGCGCAGAATCACAATTTGCACAGAACAAATTAAATAATATTGTACATCCATGTATGATTTATATTTCATAGTTATTGGATTTAGCTGTGGCTTTAATGTTGTTTATAGATATACATTTGTATATGTGTACAAAACTTAAGGTGATTTTCGAAATACAACCGAATGTCTTATCAGTTTTGATGAATTCCAAGCCGAAATGCAATATTTAAAGTGAATTAAAAACGTGCCAATTGCCAAATACTCAAGGTTAAATTTACACGCCTTTTAAATGTTTTTTGTTTGTTTGAAAAATCAATAAATTTACTGAAAGTAAACATTAATGTGCGAAAACCAATATTTTTAGGTTATAGTAAGTAGCTAATAAAGGTCGACGTATCAAAATGTATGGATTATCTTCATCAGCGCTCGATGTTAATGTAAGTTTAAAACCGGTTAAGCTAAACACTAAAATCTGATAAGTAAATTATTCTTTAGTATAATAATACCCTTATCTGAATTTGCTTTTGTAGAATCAACGCTATCGAATTCGTGATATTGATAACGAGGAAATAATGTCGACATTTGGAAACATTGGGCATTCTTTGAGTACTGCCGTGGAGAGATTTATTACTATTGGCGAAATAATAGCAGAGGAGAATTCGGATATCAAAGCTGATATGTATGAGGCGGCTAAGGAAGCGAGAGACGCAGGTAAACATAGTTTGAAATATAGTTTTTAAATATAACAACCACATTGTGCTGTTATGTCCTGCAATTGCAAGTTCCCTATTTACATATGTCAGCTAATTTAATATTTATCAATTCGTCGATTCTAAAATTAGAAATAAGCGCTCTTTATTGTTATGGAACTGACGATCATAGTTAATATTATTTATTTTTAGGCAAGTCAATTGAGCACTTATGCGACCTTTCGCCTTTAAGTGGAATGGAGCTTCGTCATCACATTGAGCCCTTAAAAGACTATGGTGCAATCGTATTAGCAGCACGATCATTACTTTCGTCTATAACAAGGATTCTCCTGCTCGTGGACATAATAGTTGTCAAGAAATTATTAACTGCAAAAAAGCGGGCGTCGGAAAGTCTGGAGAAATTAGAGTCTGTGATGAACTTTACCGAGTTTGTGCGTGCTTTTTCCATATTTGGAACAGAAATGATTGAGTTGGCCTATCTCACCGGACACCATCGCAACTCATTCAAGGAGGAACGACGGCGAGCACAAATGTTCTCGGCTCGTCAGATTTTGGAGAAATCTATTTCAATTCTATTGACTTCATCGAAGAGTAGCTTGATCCATAGTGATTGTGTGATTGTGAAAGAGAATCGGGACACGGTTTTTTGTCAAATCCGCCGAGCCATGGATCTCATACATTTCGTGATTAAAGACAGCATATTCGATTCAGCCAAACATATGGCATTTCGCAATGCACGTTGCAATTCCAATTATGAGAATGAAAGCATATACACGACAATCAAGCGCATTGTCAATCTGATTAAGAGATATAAGCTGCAGACCAGCCAATACGATTGCAATAGTAATAATGAGGGCAACAACGATCCCGATCCTAGCTTTTATTCTTTCTTTAATGAGGAACATTGGCAAAGTGATATTTACCACAAAGACAAAAATTTAGCGCCATTGATTAAAAATACAAGCGCAAAAAAGAATTTGACGTACGAGAGCTTGGATCTAAGGGATGAACTATCCATGGCGTTTGATAAACTCTTTGAGAAGGCGCATGACTTCACCGATTCCCCATATATTAGTCACGAACATCGAAAAAACATACTTACCTACTGTGACAATTGTAAGCTGGAATTTGATATGTATTTAAATCATCTGATCAAGGACCAGCATGATAATATGGGCGCTCGAGTGCAGGTGCAAGGACGGCAGGAACCGGAAATGAGTATGCTAAGCAGTCTGGAGGAACTCTGCAAGCAGTTGGTTATCTCAGTGTCGAGCCAAATACCTGACTTTAATGAGTCGCTTAAACTATGCACGAAAATTGTCAAATCCTTTCATATGTTGGCCGTAACGCATGATCTGGAAAATCTGAATCAGTGTTCGACTAAATTCCACGATTGCTGTGATCACATTTTTGATATTTGCAAACTGCTGCAGCATATCGCACCCACGGAAAGACTTCAAGTACATGCCAAGTGTCTGGCCATCAATTTGAGGATATATGGACCACAAGTGTTTATTGCCGCCAAAATCTTGTGGAAATATACGAATAGCAGCGCAGCAAATGAGAACTTCGAATCGTTTTTGGACATGTGGAAATGGTTGATAAATGAGATCTCAATGATTGCCAAGAAAATACTCGTCACGGTCGATACATCCAAAACAGAGCTTGATTCTCAAATTGAGGTAAGTAGTTTATGTATTAATGCATATTTTGCTTGCTATTTATTCTAAGCTATGCATAAAAAAATTTCATTTGTGAACATAACTTTCTTAAAATTAGATCAGTTTAATTTCTCAATGTGCGCCATAATATTATTATTGAGTGTTTTTTTAGAAATGTGAAACTACAATAAAATCAGCAAAACCATATGTACCTGCCACGGAGGAAGGCGAAATGGTGGAGTACTCAGGTCTAGATAGTAAAACTAATGGAGATCCAGGTACTTTTCAATCGAAATGGGCAGACGATGTGTCCGACGACAACGACATTTTAAAGCGAGCCAAAAATATGTCTGCAATGGCTTTTCTCATGTATCAATTTACTAAGGGAAGTGGTTCGTTAAGAACCACCCAAGATTTATTTACTCAGGCCGAATATTTTGCTGAAGAAGCCAATCGACTTTACAAAGTTCTTCGCCATTTTTCATACCAGGTAACTGAAACTACGATTTGCGATTTAAGACAGTAAATAATAAACTAAATTGATTTCGTGCAGGTGCCAGCAAGTGATAACAAGAAGGATCTTTTAGGTATTTTAGATAGAGTGCCGACTTTTGTCCAAGCACTTCAATTTACAGTTAAAGATCATACAGTGGGCAAGGCTGCAACTTTCGTTAAGGTTGACCATGTCATAAGGGAAACAAAAAATTTAATGAATGTTATTAACAAAGTTGTATCAAAATGTTTTGAGTGCGCAAACAAGGTAACTTAAATTCACTTTAGATAAATATGCATGTAAATATTGTATTTCTATTGTTTAATAATATTTTTGTATTGTATAAACATTCTTAATTTTTCAAAAGTTACTTCGGAAAATTCGTTTTTAAATATACACATTTAATTATATGTACATACACATATGCTATGTTTCGTTTTCTGTTTAAGGTATCTTCTCACTGGTGAATTGACCACTGCAAGTGATAAAATTAATCTTTGTGATATTCTTCTAATTAGGGCATGTCTAAGTTACATATCTGAACAAGTTCTACAGACAGTTTTCAAAGCCGAACAGCAGTTTTTAAGTAATAAGCGGATATTACATTTAAAGGAGCGTCGGCGTCTTTGTTATATAAACTTAGGAACTTAACAATATAGGGGAGAATGTAATGATAATTTAAGAGTTTAAACTTCCCCATTTGCAAGCTATCGCTACAAAGATTTGTTTTAAACTATAACTATGGTAAAAGAAAAGTTCAAGTCAAGTAGCACTAAACGTCATTTTCAAGACTTACACACTTTTGTTGTAATATGTATTTCTAGCATTCTTTGTATTATTATTTTAATCCAATCTAATTAGGCTAATTAATCATTAAATTCCATGCCTAATTGAAATTTATATATATTCTCAACAGTACAAATTAAATTTAACTGGGATTACTGGAGGACTAACGTCTGGCTCTGTGCGTGGAGATGATAATGTGTCTGGCGGTATGGGTGACTCCAAAGGAACAACGAGCAGTAGCGAGGGGAGCATGTGACATTATGGAATGGCTCGAAGAGCCAAAGGGGATGCAAGGCGAACTCGTGTATCATTTTTATTATTCTGAGCTTACGACAATTCTCCAAATTTGTTAATATTTTTGTATGTGTATTTAAGTATTCTATGTTTATCCACAAAAATAATAACTCTTGAAATTCTGTCTGTTGTGTCAAAATTTAGCGTTTTGAAAGATTTTATTAACAGTGTATACACACAATACATTGCATACATATTCTGGTCAATCATATTTAACAATAATATTCACTATTACTTAAGCTATGTGTCTTTAGGTCATTGATTATAATAATTAGTCGTGTGTGCGATTATTGTTCTAGTAAAAAGTAAAAAAACGTAGGCATTGGCAACCTTTGTCAGCAGTCAAGAAAATAAAGAAATAATAAATAAAATAATTGAATAAAATGCATATCGTCTCAACAATTCATTTAAATGTGTCTCTATTTCATAGTGTAGTCGGGGAATTCAGGTCAAACTCAGTTAATTGCAACAATAATTTCAAGGAGAATTTGAAGCATTTGTAATCCTTAAAAGCAACGTTTAAATGAATCACAATGAATGCGAACTTACATTTTAAATTAAAGCAAAATTAATGGGGCATTTGTTTACATAGATATTAAAAGTATAGGAAACTTTTACAAAATTTTCTGATTTATGAAGTCATAATACTAAAATAAAAAAATCTTGATTAGATCACTTTGTCATCAAAATACGCGTGTTCGTTATTGTGTAAAATGTGATTTCCTTACAGAAATTTACATTTAGTTAAAATATATTGATACTTTAAATTATTGGAGCCGTAGATGTTCGCCTTAAAGTAAAAACCAAAAGTGAGTACGAATTAACAACAACAACGCAGGTCCTATAAAATAGTTATAAATATGGACATATGGTTAAAAGTCGTATAAATACATTCAACAACGACTTCGTATGTTTGCCCAGTTCTTTGCTGCTGTTTGTTGAACCATTTACCACAAATTATTTCAAATATGGTGACGCATAAAAAGCATTAAGAATGAATGAGCATATGTCGTGCTAGCAGATACCCTATTTATTGAATTAATAAATTGTATATGGAAATGCTCGTATTTACTTAAAATATTTTCTTTTCTAAACAAAAATATAATAATTAACTGGACAAGAATAAACATACAACTTTATTTTTCAAATTATTCTATTAATGGGTATAAACCGCAAATGAACAAATTTCATTTAAGGGGTGCGCACCTAACATCAGTCGTTCGTTATATGTTGTGTTGCTATTTTGTTGGGAACACCCTGTTTGTTTGAGTAGTTAAGAGTAGTATAAAATGACAAGGAATCACCATGTAGGAAACAGTCTTTGCCAACATTCGTTAGTGAATAGATTTACAAATATAATAATGTTGTCAACACAATAATCATAAAACTTAAATATTTTTACAGTTTTATTATTCCAATTGTTTAACGTAATCTGCTGACTTGCATATAAAAATAGCAAAATTTGTTTTTAACATAAATGTGAAATGATGTAAAGTGCGAATGTATCACTGGGAAATTTGCTCTGCTGTCAATTCCTTTTATCTTTGAAATTACAATTTTTTATTAAATATATTTACTTTTACGTCTTACATAAGTTTTTGTCTTTATTTGTTTTTGTTTCTAATGCGATAAATTTTTCACCAATTTTAAATACTCTTAAAACAAGAGTAAATTTAGCACTATACTATATATATTCATGTCTATATTTTAAATTTAAGTTTTACAATTAATTTCAAGTAGTGCATGATTAATTAAAAATTTTTAAATATATGTTTTTATTTTGGCCAGATGATGACTTCTACAACTATTTTCAACCGACTCTTACTTTAAATGAAAAATTTTACATCTCATCAATGTTAGATTTCTTCGGTTTGATTCACAAAAATATTAATCTTTCATTCCCTCGAAGAAATGTTAATCAAGAACTACAACAAAAATCATTACCCCAGTTTCCCAAACGCAATCTAGACAGCATTGGTGGAGGTCATCTTATTAAAAGAACTGAAAATAATGAGTTCGAAACAATATAGATATGCTTGGCCATATTGATTGCAAAATGACTTATGTATGTATATCATTCTATACTTATCCATTTTAATCATAACATAATGTCTTCAAATATCCAAATTGTAAGTTAATATTACTTTATGTATGTAAATAAATATATGCATTGTACTGTTAAATTGATTTTTACTGATGCTTTTAATTTATCACCCTGCTCAGAGAAAACATCAATTAATTTGATTACTTTTGTTTGATTGTAGAAAAATCACTATATCACAACTAATTATGCCTATCGAAAGCGATGCGTATTTCAAACTTGAAAGAAAAATCATTTTCGTTCGCGCAAGCTGTTACACAGATTAATAAAGTGTTTTGTGTAATTGCCAAATTTCAACTTGTCACTTGGATACATTTTTCTTTTATAGGTGATTTTCAAGCATAACTAAGTATTAGAATGGTTTTCGGCAATTGGTGTAAAATTTGTGAATTTTATTAAAAAGCACGCATTTAACGTTAATTAATGGACAACTTAAATAATAATATTATTATTATCTGTACTTTTTCTATAAGCCGCTTGGGAAAAAGTGGGTGGACAATCAACAATGAGGTACAATTATTGATTGCTTAATAGAACAATTTGCTTTAGCTATTTTCTCCTGTTTGCAGAATGGTTTTTCTTTCGAAGGAGCAGGCACTTAAATGTCTTCTGTGCAGACTATTTGACTACAAATCACCAAACTTGAAGGATGGACTCGTGAACTCGTCATCGGAAAGAGGCAATACTGTGTGGCCAGTAATGGCTGGAAAGGACTATACCTATAACAGGAATGCCTGGAAAAGTAAATTAAAAAGAAACTTTGATGAAATTGACAAGGCTTCGGTTAGTTTTGGAATACTGAACCCACTTGTATAGTTCAAAATACTCACGTCAACGATTAGTATAAATGCAACGTCGCTCTGTGTCAAGGAAACATATGTATTTGTAAAATATTATTGAATCTCAAACTGTAATACTAGAAACGTGGATCGATATTTATGTGCTGATAAAATATGGTGTCAATAAAAACAGATATTGATTGTTATTAACATGTTTATTTATTCTTCTTTAATGTTGAGTTTTGTGAAAGGTCATACCAGATCTAAATGCAGCGCTTTTTTTTCAAGGGACTATTTAAATACAAATTACATTTGATAATTATATTTAAAACAGTAATTCATTAATATATTCTTTACTTTATTTATTTGAATTACGGCGAATAGGGATAGCCTATAACAATTCATATTGACGAAGGTGCATCCTCTGTATTATATCCCTACAATCATTAAAAACTCGTTTAATGTTTTCTGTGTCAACAGCGCATGTGAAATGTGGGTAACAATAGTGTTTACCATCCCCACTTGCAGTTGATATACGCTACGGGAAAGAGAATACATTTTTTATGACTTATTTAATTATATATATTTTAAGAAAAACGAACCAGAAACTCGTCCCGTATGAAATATTTTGCTCTTATTACTTCTGGGTCATCATTGGATTCCATTATTGCGTCACCTGTATCGCATATAATTATAATTTTTTATTAGCATCAAAAATGTAAATATATTCATAATTGCTTTATTTATATTTCACTCTTCTTGCAGGTTGAATTCAATGGCATTCAGTGCCCATTCACATTTTAATTCGATTGCAGATTTCTGACCGATTTGAGTTTAAATTTATTTAGTTCAACTCAAAATGAGGACTTTTCGTGCGATTCCTTATATTTGGTATGGCTAGATTTTGTTTTATAATTTCTCCACTTACTTGGCGTTTGATATTTGTTAAACTCGGAGAAATATTCCGACAATTTACTTTTTCCAGCCTTTATTTTCTCTGCTAACAAATCTTGCTTATTTAGAAAAAGTATAATGGATATTGTGCGCAGCCATCTAAACCATTTAAACAAATAAACATTAATCAACATCAAAATGGATTGCTCTGATTGATTCTGCTACCTGTTATTCCAAATACTTTTAAATAAGTCCAAGGATTCTCGAAGTCGATTTTGAGTGGGATCCTCACGCAAAACCATATTATAGCTTGAGCATGCTGTTACAAATATTATAGCAGTTACATCATTGAAACATTGAATCCATTTTCGACGCTCATCGCGCTGACCTCCGACATCAAACATACTGAAATGGGTAAAACATGTAAATGTTAGCAATGTCATATTCAAAACTAATTAAGTATAAAGTATTACTCACTGAAAATTAACTTTGTCGACCTGAAATCTTGTTTCAAATATTCCAGAAGTCAAAACACGGCACCGAAGAATATCTTGTTCATTTGGTGTATAATTTGGATTTTTAATTGTGCTTACTCGATCCAGAAAGCTTTAAAACAAAATATATTTGTAGTTAGCTTGTTGTTTCTTACATTCATTGAAATTTCGAAATATAGTGTATTTTATTAATTTATTCTATTTTCACTAACGTTTTATAAATATCTCATCTAAATGACTTTTGATTTCATTTGAAAATGTGATACTTTTTTTTAGTTCTTATAATACCACTTAAGCCGTAAGTTGCAATAACTTTTGCTTTTTAATTACTATTGCTCTGATTTTATATTGATGATTCCCATAATCCTCCTATTATATTACAAATCAAGTCTTGTAATTATTTCATACATCTAGCTAAATTAAAAAAAAATTTTAAATCACAAAAACTATTTACCCCTTAAAGAACTTCCACCATTTTTCCATTTGTGCTGAATAAAGAAATTATATTATAAAATTAAATAAATATTAAAAATTAAACTTTTCAATACAAATGGACAAGGCACTAGCTTCAACTAACCGCAGAGATAAAAATAGTTATCAAAACTTAACATTTTAAATTTGACAAATGTTAAGAACTACTTACTATTTTGCACAATCAATTAATTGATATTCATTTGACCTTTCATAGGTTTGTAGGACCCCTTTGTCTTTCCACAATTCTTCGGTGTGTTCATAAAATTCAGGAGGATAGTTAAAGTCGGGACCTGCAAGGACATATGATATTAATAAATATTAAAATACAGAAGCAA
Organism: Drosophila siamana; assembly: GCA_035047445.1. Lineage (NCBI taxonomy): Eukaryota > Metazoa > Arthropoda > Insecta > Diptera > Drosophilidae > Drosophila > Drosophila siamana. Next base: position 192,669 of record JAWNPP010000063.1, read on the forward strand.
ATCCATAACACCGAAATAATCCAAAAATGAAACAAAAAAATAATCAATCAACTCATGGTCGGTACATTTTCTTATTTTCCATTTGGGCAGCCGAGGAAGTTGTCGAAAATTTCATAAATGAACTCGAACTATATATGGAATTATGCCATACCATGCCAAATTGGGGATTCAATGGCTTTAAATCGTAATGTATGCGCTTTTTTATATGACGAGAACTTAAAAGTTTTTAGGTGTACACAATTATAATTATAATTTATTAATAATTAAATAGGCTGAATAACCGCTATAAGCTGTTGTAAATTGATTTCTATTATATTTTATTTGACTTACTAGAGGCATAATCCTGAATGTATTCCACCCTAGGCTCATTTTCTTTCTTTTCTAATGCTACAGGTGGATTAAGTGTGCTCATGGCTCCAGTAATAGTCTATAAAAGAAAGAATAAAATAACGATAAGATTAGTTTTAATTTTTTCATTATAAAATAAAGCCAATGAATGAATGATTTCTAAGTTACATTTTTACTTTCTAATCTTGTATACATTAAATTTTAATCATAAACATTTTTGACCATATGAATCTCTTCTCTTAGTTTGCTAGCTGACTAATCTTGGCGCTTAATAAATGAAATAAATTCTAAATGCAAAAGTTATTTGTACTTACCAATATAGCATCTCGAATATTCTTTTTAATATCATCAATTTTCTGCTTTTTCTCTTGTTCAGAAAATCCATCGACATGCAATATCCGCATTTGTTTGACTATAGTTGATTTACCAGACTCACCCGCCCCCAATAGCAGGAGCCTGTGTGTAGCTCGATAGAGCTGTTTATCCTTTTGCAATTGCCGTGAGATGGCATCGCTTCGTCGCTTTTGACTTTTCGAATCCTCCGAACTAACATCGGACTGTTTGGAGGTTGGTGAACCAAAACAACCCATAGCTGCCCAAGGAGTCCACCAGCACGTCGTTCGATTCTCTTGGTTTGCGTCGGGGGACTCTGCACCCCTGGTACTTTCTCCGTTCTGCTCCAGTATAACTGCGTTTATCGATTGTGTGCGCAATTTGATTCTTCGATCGATTTGTGCAAGCCCCGTATAAGATTTATAATCAAAGCTCCACTCTCAAATACTAATCCAAGTATTGCGTATAAAAAATGGGTTGGAATAAAAAAAATTAATAGAGAAAAGTAAAAATAATTGCATTATTTGTTCACTATTTTTTTTTAAGATTTTTTTACTGAAACTAACGACAACTAATAAATAATTTTTGATTCTGATATTTTCGGTGGTGAAAACCATAATTAACCATTTTTGCGACGTTTAAAATTAGAGGCTGGTGGTCGATGGGAAAATTAAAACTACTAACAATAATGCTTGTTATAGGAATATGCGGCAATTATACTATTACGTACCACTCTAAAATGTAGGAATATCATTATGGTTACTATTAAGATCTGACCATCAAATGCTATGAAATATTGTTTTAGAATTTTACCACGCCCCTTCCCTTCAAATCGCAGTGAATCTCGTAACTATCTAATGCTGGTTTAAGGATCGGATATTCAAATTATAATTGAAGTTATTTAAGAAACATGAAATGGATTAACTTCCAATAGTCACACAACATTGTAATTTTATTAATTTAAATTGCTAACAGCTATCCCACAGTCAATCACCTGTGGCAGTATATATTAATTGTTAGAAGACACAGCTCAAAATCGTATATATCTATTTTGCGCGCATTTTCAGCAGTGGATAAGAAAGAGAGTAGCCAATATAATGAATATTCTCGGAGCGAATTTATTGTGCTTTAAAATGTACCCGAAGTATTGTTAAGCTTAAAAGAACGTATCCTTTCCCTCAACATACAAACAGATACATAGATACATATATACAAGTACATACTAGCACGCATACACGCACATTCACACAGGCCCATTTATTTATGTATAAAAATTTTGCATGTGTGAAGCAAATTGAACGATTCTAAACACGGGCACACTTTGAAAACTACAGTGTAACAGGTGAAGGAGTGGGCTGGACGTTTTGCGCATACACAGACAGTACTTATATACACGTACACATATTCATAAGCATGCACATACACGTTAGAGGTACACATACATGTGTATATATATATTCATATAAATGTACAATAGATACCAACACTATTTTTGCTTAAAGATAATATACATGTATATGTATGCGTAAATATATGTATAGGACTTGCATATGCGTATAAATGTCTGTAATTTATTTTTTTTATGTACCCACTTGTAAATAGAATATGATGTCAAACACATGAACGGCTAAGACCTTAACGACATTATAAATTTTTATTTTTTTATTCAATAAAATAAATTGCCATTTACCAGAAATATTTCTGCCGAGTGTCATGCAAAAATATACATACATCGATACCTGTGTATTTGTATGCATGAATACATAAATACATTTCATAAATATATATGTATATGTATAAGTATACATATGCAGATGTATGTATATACACACATCTGTGTGTCGCATATACATACAAATATCTACATTTATAATGAATTATTTTTATATACAGTAGGACATATGTATGTATGTACACACATTCAAATACAAGTACATGCATGCAACGTTTCATTTAAATGTATTTGATGTGATATTGTTTCACGGTTTATAATTTTTCTCAGGATTGAAAGGTCAGACTCGTATCACATATCTTTTTACGCGAGCTTAACAACAATATACATGCATTTGTGTATGTGTGTATCTGTGTATGAACAGAAAGTATTTAGATTGTAGTTTGACTAAAATATCCTTTTGTTGCTCAAAGTAGTACGAATATTATAGATATATTGCTATTTTATTAAACGAACCAACGAAGAAACTCTCTATATTCATCTATGGACAGCAATATCTGCGAAAAATCTACACATACATAAAATTTCAAATGCACTGGATGTTATTCATATGTTGCGCATGTGGCTGCACTTAATTATAGAAATTTATCATTTGCCCTCGAGTTCACACTAAATTATTATCCCGATTTTTAACTTATTTTCATTAACTAAAAAACTCACTTTTATGTATTTTTATTTTATGTATCAACCTAGAGATGCCCGGTGATCGATAGTTTTAATCGTTATAATAATATAGATATATCGTTTCCCGCAGTAACATTACCAAAGTATCTAAAATGATTTAAATAAAAGTGCTATAATAGAACATTATGCACTATAAAAACCATCCGAAAGCTATGTTATGAAATTTCTTAGACATTTTATCATCGATTTAGGTAAAGTGCCGTATTGAAACATTTTTCGATTATAACAAACGAGCCAATCGATGAATGCAGTGTTATGAAAACTACCAATTAGGATATTCCCTGATTAATTTGTCTAATAAGAAGTCCATTGTATGGACTATAGGATGTGACCAGGAAGCAATAAAATATTAAATCCAATTAAAGGAGCAACTAAACAAATTAAGTAATTGTGTGATTCAACAATTTCAGATAAGCTAAAAAAATATTCAAAACAAATAATTAAATGAATGAATGGTTGTTGGGTTCAAAACATTTTATACTAAATTACAGGAAAATATAGTGCAGATTTTGGTTTTTTAGAGAACAGACTATGTTATATTTGAATTCAGAGCAAAGTTTTTATAACTGTTTCTTTTCAACAATATTTAACAATATTAACGATTAATTAGAGTGGTCAATGCAAATATTAGGACATATTTCCATATCAACCTTAAGAGTAATAAATTGGAATACCATAAACCTTTTAAATTGATTTCATGCTGAGTGTATCAGTTATTTAGTCAATTTATCGATATATTTTTAATAATCACTACAGACACACAAAATAACTAATAAAAGAACACAACAATTTTTAAAAATATTATCTCTCCCTATCATTATTCCTCATTATTAACAAAACTTTGTTGGATGCATTAAATTGTTCATAATCGAAATGTTGCAATTGTAAATAATCAGCAGAGTTGCATACTTCAATAATCTATAATAATCGAAATTCTGCTATCAGCTGATGTGCACGCGTTTGGCACAATTTTGATAATATTTAATTTTTATTAAAATATTTTAGTAAAATGAGGGGAAAAAGCAAGAACAGAAGCTCTCAGCCAAAAAGAAAATCTTCGTCTACCCACAAAACTGATTTGTTTTCCAAAAACAATAAATTTATTCAGCGGAGCCGACAAATGGAAAAATCATATACAATACAAACCCAATTTCACAAAACAATAAATAATGACGAAATAAATATGTCTGTAGAACTTTTACCATCAATAAAAGAAGATCTGTGTTATGAGCAACTTGTGGGGCAATATAGTACAACCAACACTGGTAAGTTAAGTAATTCTTGAGAAATATTCTTAATATTTCATATGCTTCTTTTGCAGCACCAACAGTTCAAGAAGATAAATTTATCTGCGAATGTATTTACAATAGATTCCGATAAAGATAAAATCGAAACTAATAATTTAAAACCATGTAATTCATTTACGAAACGATTTGATTTTGAGCTATCTACAGATGATATTACCAATTTAATTTCAAGCGAACGAAAGATCCTGGAATGTAAATGGGCGAAAATAGGCAACTTTAAAATCGAAATTCCTCTGGTGAATTTTTTGAATGGCTTGGATACCAACTATAGTCGACCTCCAACAGCCTTCAAGCCGGCAGATCTTCAAGTGTTAGAAGTTAAATCACAATTGTGCAAGAGTATTGAATATCCATTGTCAGCGCTTCAAATAGAAGTCTTTCATTGCGCAAATAATTACCTAGATGTCTATTGTCCTCGACGAACTCATGAGAATGCCGAGGAAATTCGTTATGCATATTGTCTTCATGCTGTCAATCATATGTTAAAGAGTAGGTCGTTGATTTTACGGAATAATGAGAAAATTGCCGGTCTATCAAAAGATAGAAAGCTTTCACCAAGTGAGATATCGATACCAGATGCCTTCAGAGATCAGGGTCTTACCCGCATGAAAATTCTCATTATATTACCATTTCGAGAATCAGCTTTAAAAACTGTTAAACATATAGGAAGTCTTATGTTTTCAAATGACAAAGGTAAGCCATTCATTAGCAATGAATATTTAAATATTTTAATATACAGTATTTTTTTACGATTTTTTAGATAAACAAAATAATTTACCTATAGCAAGATATGAGCGGTTCATCAATGACTTTTCTGGTGATACGATATATTTTCCTAAAACAAATCCGAAGCCTCGTGATTACGAGCAAACCTTTGCAGGTAATACAGATGACAACTTTAAAATTGGCATTCGATTTACAAAGAAAACGATGTCATTGTATTCGGATATTAGTTCATCAGACATTTTAATTGCCTCACCATTGGCATTACGCATGATTATCAATGATAAAGACAAAGACTTTGACTTTCTGAATTCAATTGAACTGCTTATTATTGATCAAGCTGAACTTTTTATGGCCCAGAACTGGGAAAATCTGCTCTATGTGCTTGATCATATGCACTTACAACCCCAAAAGTTACCGGATACCAATTGCCAACGAGTACGATCATATTGCCTTAATGGAACTTCTCGTTTCTACCGTCAAACGTTATTTTTCGCTTCTCATGAACTGCCCGAATTTCGTGGATTAATGAACAGCAAATGTCACAATTATCAGGGAAGAGTGCGTATTACAAATCTGATACAAGTTGGCGATATTTCCAATGTGCTAACACCAATTGAACAGGTGTTTCAACGAATTAATTGTTCAAGTGTAGAATCCGCTTTTGATGATCGTTTTCAATACTTTATTCGTCATATTTTGCCACAATTTAGTCGATCTGGGCAATCACACTGTCTACTCTATGTTCCCAGCTATTTCGACTATGTGCGTTTACGAAATTACTTGAAAAATGAGATGGTAAATTATGTTCAAATAAGTGAATATACAAAAAAAGAAAAGATCTCTCGAGCAAGAGATATATTCTTTCATAGCGGCGCCCAGTTTATGCTTTATTCCGAACGAGCACACTTCTTTCGACGTAATCGTATAAAGGGCGTACGACACTTAATCATGTACCAACCCCCCAACTTTCCTAACTTTTATTCTGAGTTAATTAACTTGATGCTTGAAACTAATCAGAATCCTCGAGATGGACTACAAAATGTAATGAGTGTAAAAGTTTTGTACACTAAGTATGACGTTCTGAGTTTAAGTAACATCATTGGAAACGAGAATGCTATCAAACTGATGTCTGGCTCAAGTGATTCTTACTCATTTTCTAATAATGACTAACATAAATACATTGAACCAATGTAGAAATCTGTAAATTAAATAAACATCTGCTTTGATAGTTTATAAAAAAAACAAATATATAAAACTGTTTAACAATATTTATTTCCATTTTGAGAATTCCTATATATTGATTTTTATTTTTTTTTGCAGTAAATAGTTAAAACTTAGGAATTCTAATCAAAAATTTTAAAATATTATTTGGTGATTTATAAACAACTTTATTTAAATGAAATACTAATTTTAATTATAATTTTTGAAACCGAACTGAGCAATATTAATCAATTATATACATAATCATGTTTTTCTGCTACATATTAAATAATAATATGCATTTGAATTTATGGTATATACGTATATATGTATATGAACATACAGCGATGCGCTAAGAATTTCATTGAAGTTTGTATTTGTACTTGTATATAAATATGTATTGGTAAAAGGGTATTTCATGGTCGATCGCTCGTTACCGCAGCGCGCTTTATTTATAGATTGAGCCAATAGCTATGCTCGATGATCTGTTGCTTAAGGTTAGCCATTTTTAGTTACGCGCGTGTCAACAAAGCTTTCCTAAATACAAGTAGACTTATAAGCTTTCACAGTACAGACCTAGGAGCTTTCACATTGACAAAGTTTCCATGCAATTTGATTCATTTTGTCACCATGACTTAAACACCCGTTGTAATAATATTAAATCAAAATAAAACAAGTTCACATACAGCGTTAAAAAGAAATGTTTTTATTGAATATTGCAGCTGAAATAGAAAATGTTTTTATTTACAGTAGTAACACAATCCAATTGTTTTGTAATGTTTATTTATTTAATCCATTCTTACTAACCCGTGAGTTAAGATAGTTTTTCCATTACTTTCTAATTTCAAATAAAATAATTATAAATTTATTTCATGTTGGATAACAATTGGCAATTTCAGGTAACAGGGTTGTCTGAGCAATTAATACAAGATTTATAAAGATATACAAATCTGACATCCTTTTGGATCTCCTTCACGTTTTGTATTGGTTCAAATAATGGCCAAGACCGTTACCATTTTACCATTTATCGACGACGACATCGGGAACTACACAATACACATGCATAGATAATAATATATTGATGATAATTATCAAAACAGATCAATATACTATTTAACATTCAGCAATCGAATGCATTCTTGGAGACTGGAATTTTAAAAAGTGGAAGGGCAGAACATCGGCAACAGGAAGGCGAGCAATGGGTGGCAGCAACTACTGCAGCGCTGTTTATACATACTTAGGTGGGATTTATTGGTGATAAGAAGTAGACCAGTTCGGGTTTCAGTATTTATATTTCGTTATCATGTTTCAGATATCTTACATGCTGAATTTGAAATATGAATTCATTCGTTTTGTTCTTTACGTTCTTTTTATGCGTTACAAGTGTTTGTTTGAATATGTTTGACTGTTTTCTTCTTTTTTTTTTGTAGACCATAATGTACAGCAATGGATCTCTCGAATTCACATAGAGTTTATATTTGTTTGTTTTTTGGCACACTAGTTTATCAAAATTGAACAACTTCACATACTTTGCTATAGCAGGGATGGACTTAATTTATATTAAATTAATAAGGTGTCATCCAATTAATGAAATCGGGGATTTACTGTATAAAATAAAACAATAAATATAGTGATGAAAAAACAGTTATATATAATTGGTGGGATTCGTTTTCGAAATTCGAATTCAAATCAATGGACTTTCAGTCAACAGCGGCAAGTGCAAGGCCAGGGCTGGGCGAGCGGGCAGGACAGGGCAGGGCTGGGTAGGCATTCATTCAACAAAAGCTACTTTATACTTATTATAGTAAGTTTTATGATGGGAAGAGCAGCAGACGCCTCCACTGCACAATTCAATGGGTTTGTAGGCGCACAGTTTAGTTTTGCATATAACTAGTAGTTATGATTATGTTGGTTTTGTATTGTTTTTTTTTTTTTTTTTGTTTATTTCACAGCGTCTATAATTTTTTATAACAATGTATATAATGTAAATTAAAGTGAAATCTCTAAAATTGGTTAGATGCTTAATTACTTGGTGTACTTTGTTCATTTTTCATATTTATCTGTTTGGATTTTTTTTATGTTTACCGAAAGAATTATTTTATGCTATTTCGTCTACAATTTTAGTTTGTATATAGCATTCAATAATTATGGCCCCCAATAAATTACTTTCTTTTACGTATATAATGCAAACTTCTAGTTAACATAGTCCGCCAACATTTTGCCAATTCAGTTCCCTCATTATCCTTCTGCCACGCCTTTCTCTGTGTTCTAATTTATTTTTATAATTTAGGAAAGTGTAATAAAAAAACAGTTAAATTCAGTCTTGGATAAATGAGAAGTTGTTTGACATTTTGACTTCTTAAGTAGAAAATTTTAATCAAAATGAAACTACTCGATCCAACCAAAGCCCAGAAGATAATTATTTACCAGATTCGTCTTGGGAGATAAAGATTATATATTAAGATCGGATGAATAATTAAATTAAAATGTCAATGGCAATTGAATAAATACATCCACATCTACATCTGGTTTCTATTTCCTTTCTAGACAAATCAAAGTATTTCATTTTATGCTTGTTTCTTATGTACTATGGAATGAATGAACTAATAATCTGTTCAACAAAATTTGTAACGTAAACTCTGCCCGTAATAAGTCTACTTAATGCGTAAGTAAATTGAATACAAAATATATATCCGCAATTTCAACCACGTACAAAATAGTCAAGGTTGACAATTCTACGCACAACTAAAATCATACACACATAAATGTATACATATATGTTCATATAAATAAATGTCGTTATATATATATGTGTTGTATATATTTATATATAAATAGGAATTCAGGATTTATCTAATGTATTGAACATTTATTAGTTTTTATTAAGTATGACCCCTAATTGAAGAAATATTTACATAGAGTTTACGTATTCATCATTTGTAGAGAATGCAATTTTAAAGTATTGTACAATAACTACAAATAATAGTTTTTTTCTTGTAATCGGTTTACTATATATGTCTATGCAGTTGATTCTACGCTTTCTAGAAGTGACTCTGAATAAATTAATGTAAAAATGGAAGTAGGCTAAAATGTATATAAATAAAATAAACAATTTGAAACCTATTGCGAGTGAGCATATATGTTTGTGTGAAAATTGTAAAGTTTCTCCGCATTGTTTTTACAAAAAAAGGCATTAAACAGAACTAAAATTGATTGTATACGTAAGCGTTAAATTAAATTGTTAGGCTCATAATCTATTGACCAGTTGAGGGCGTTGGTTTTTAAATAAAGGGGTAACTCCATTGCTTATCAAAATATTGTGTGGGTTTTTTAGTATTATTCGGAAACAAATCTATGTTGTAGGTTTTGTTTGTTTGTTGTTGTGGTGGTTAAAGTCGTTACTTTAGGGAGTTTTTTTTTTGTTTATATTTAGTAACACTTTTTGCTAGTAATTAGAATAATGATGTTGGGCTTAATGATTATAATTATTATATTCTTAAAGCATCATAGCGTATAGCAGGCCAAAGAAGACAGCCCACATTAACACAATCCCATGCATCTTATATATAGGGCTCTCACCATCTGCGATTTTTCTAGCAACAAATTTCAATGTTTCATCTAATAAAACTACAGGAATTGAGAATTTCATCACAGTTATCCATTCCTCGGCAGACAACGGTGTCACTTGGAAGACGGTCTACACAAAAGAAAATAAATGTTGGCAATTTTAATTTGATTCCTAAAAAAATATTTGATAATGATAAGATTAGAATTGAATACTTACAGAAAGTACATCAACATAAAGAATAACAAAGTGAAGAGTGAAGGAAAGGGCCATTGAACCAATCAACCACAAATTGCACCATGGTGGCATTGTAATCAAGGATTGATTCTCGGATAAACTGCACAAGAGAATGGAATTGCATTATTATTTTTATGTAATAAAAATAATTAGTGAAATTCTACCTGTTCATGGCGTTCAACATTTCAATAGTCACAAGCACAGACAAGGCCATGGTCATGGCATGTGGATCGCTGAAGATCTTGCAATCGACTCCCTTGAATTCGTCGCCACCGCCCAAGCAAGCCAAGTGGTGTGTGAGTTGCCAGTATGTTAGATTTGGTCCCTCAGCAGAGAACAAGAACCACCAGGCAGCGGCACCAACGGTGGCAGCACCGACATAGAAGCCAATAGCCATGTAGCTAAATTTAAAAATAAATACAATTCCATATTATTAATTTCTTCCTGACATTTGTTAAAGTAAACTAACCGGAAGAACAGCCAGCCGGAGATCAAACCTTCGTCGGCCTTCCTGGGTGGTTTTTCCATGATATCCAGATCAGGTGGATTGAAGCCCAGAGCGGTAGCTGGCAGACCATCAGTGACCTAGATAATTAAAAATATTATTAATATCAAGAGAGTAAAAATAATATAGTTAGACTTACCAAGTTCACCCACAGCAGCTGCACGGGGATCAAAGCTTCTGGGAGACCCAGAGCAGCAGTCAAGAAGATGGAAACGACCTCACCAATGTTGGATGAAATCAGATAACGAATGAACTGCTTCATGTTGTTATAAATAGCGCGACCTTCCTCAACAGCAGACACAATAGAAGAGAAGTTATCATCAGCCAAAACCATTTCAGCGGCAGACTTAGCGACAGCGGTACCAGAGCCCATTGCAATACCAATTTCAGCCTTTTTCAATGCGGGAGCATCATTGACACCATCACCAGTCATAGCTGAAATTTCATTCATGCCCTGCAAAAACTCAACAATCTTAGACTTGTGCTGTGGCTCCACTCGTGAGAACAGGCGAGAACGAGCAACGGCAGCTTTCTGTTCAGCTGGCGACAGATCATCAAATTCACGTCCCGAATAAGATTTGCCATTAGTGTCTTCATCCTCGGTAAAGACGCCAATACGGCGGCAAATAGCCTCAGCGGTTGCCTTGTTATCACCAGTGATGACAATGACACGAATACCAGCAGCACGGCAGCGAACAATCGAATCAAACACTTCTTTACGTGGAGGATCCAACATGCCAACGACACCGACAAAGGTCAGGTTCACCTCATACTGGAAGAACTTGGTCGAATCACCCAAATCCATTTCGTCGGGACGCATTGGACTGTCAGCAACAGCGAGAGCCAAGCAACGTAATGTATCGCGTCCAGTACCATATTGGCCAGTCAAATTTAGAATCTTGCTCTTAAGGGCCGAGGTCAGAGGAACCTTACTGGTACCAACTCGAGCGTGTGTGCAACGATCCAAGACACCTTCGGGAGCGCCCTTCACAAACAGTTTGGGTCCAGTGCCCAGACGAGAAGCCTTCAATGGTGTGCAGTATGAGGACATGGATTTACGATCGCGCGAGAATTCCAGTGTAAATTCCTTCTTCCATTTAGTCTCAATTTCACCGCGACAGGCAATAGCAGCTGAGCGTCGATCCAAACCAGATTTGTTTACGTTGAAAGAATTCAGTTTCTCAGCCAAAACGATCAAAGCAGTTTCGGTAGCTTCGCCGACCTTCTCGAAAGCCTGTTTAAATTCATTGTAATCAATGGCCGAATCGTTGCACATGATGCAAATGGTAGAGAGTTCCTGCAAAGTATCGTAATCGCTGGCCTTTACACGCTGGCCGTTCAAGAAAAGCTCGCCAATGGGTTCATAGGTGGAGCCAGTTAATTCAAACTCAACAAAGCTGCTGTCATTTCCCTCAATTTTGTCGAAGATGAACATACGGGAAACTGACATTTGATTGGTGGTGAGTGTGCCGGTCTTATCAGAGCAGATAACAGAGGTGCAACCAAGAGTCTCCACAGAGGGCAGGGAACGCACGATAGCATTCTTCTTGGCCATACGGCGAGTACCCAAAGCCAAGCAAGTTGTGATGACAGCTGGCAGACCCTCAGGAATGGCAGCGACAGCCAAAGCGACGGCGATTTTGAAATAGTAGATGGCACCCTTAATCCATGAACCACCATGGGCGGGATCGTTAAAGTGTCCAATGTTGATGGCCCAGACAGCAACGCAAATGATGGAGATAACCTTGGATAGCTGCTCACCAAACTCATCCAGCTTCTGTTGCAGTGGAGTCTTAATCTCCTCGGTCTCAGACATTTCGGTGCGAATCTTGCCAATGGCAGTGCTCAGGCCTGTGCCAATGACAACACCACGTGCCTTTCCAGCGGCAACATTGGTGCCCGAGAATAGAATATTCTTCTTGTCTTGGTTGACAGCACGGGGATCGGGAATGGCATCAGTGTGCTTGATAACCGACACGGACTCACCAGTCAGAATTGACTGATCGATTCTCAGAGTTGTTGAATAGATGTGGGTGATACGAATATCGGCCGGGATTTTGTCACCAACAGAGACCTCAACCAAATCACCGGGCACAATTTCTTTCGCGCGGACTTTTTGAATACCAGATTTATCTTGCCGCACCACTTTGCCCATTTCGGGCTCGTACTCTTTGAGTGCCTCAATAGCGGATTCGGCATTACGCTCCTGCCAAACACCAACAACAGCATTTGCAATTAGAATAAGTAAAATGACTAAGGGCTCTACAAATGCAGTGAAAGTGTCTTCGTGTTCCTCAAATAGCGCTAAAACCTGCAACGACAAACATAGAAAAAAGGTAAAATAATTTCAGCATATCATTTCCAAACCAAAAGAAATACTTACGAATGAAATAATGGCTGCCAAAAGCAAAATCTTCACGAGAAGATCGTCGAACTGTTCTAGGACTAGCTGCCAGATGCTCTTTCCTAAAAAATAGAAAAACGTTAGTTTTGAACCAATTTGTCAATCATTTACGTAGCTTTCCGACAATTTACGCACCTTCCTCAGTTGGCAACTCTGAAAATTAAGAAATTATGGACTGAGTTAAATGTTATCATTACACGCATTGTTATTTCTCTCACCATTTGGTCCATATTTTTTCTGGTTCGTCTTGATCTGATCGACGGATAGACCACGTTCGCCATCTGTGCCGAAGAAGTTCAGAGTTTGTTCGACGGTTTTTGCGTGACCGTCCTCCATTTTAAATTGTTATCCTCCGCGTTCAGTACCCTGAGAAGATCAAATATTATATAATTACTTTTACCAACTTGGTGACAAAAACAAAAAAGCAAACACACATTAAAATAAATATGTTAAAAGCTCCACAATAAAAAAATTAAAATGACAGAAATGGACGCTCATTTTGGAAGAAATTCATTCGACAACAACGGGAGACGTGATGTCATTATAATGCCACTAGCAATAACCGATTTTTTATTGTGAATTATTTATTATATTATTATTTTTTTATTTTTTGCCCAATGTTTGCGCCCGAGGCGCGTTTTTTTTTTTTTTATCTGATGAGAAATTTCACCCATGAGGCCATTTTTAATCTATTTTATAGACTTATCAATTTGCAGACATGGCGAATCACGTTTCACGTTTTATCTTAAGTTTGATTTACAAAATTTGTCTTGCTGCGCATTATAAATCGTATACAGATCGCAGAGATAAGAACAGCTCAAGTATGCTGATAAATTTTTCACCTTTCAGGTTAATGTCCCGCGTTCCTTTCAAAAAATTAAAACCTATAAAGAATTGCAGAATCTTTTGACAGAGTAATACAGCCGGAAAGACATTAGGGGAGTCCTATATTGAATACTGTCAAGAGCATAAATAAATAAAGGCAACAATTATAATACGAAAAAATATTTTTAAATAAATGATGCGTTACATTAAATCAAGATAGTGTATTAATGAATTGAAATAAGATTCCTGCTACCTGTTACATCAATTCACACAAATCGTTTTGTGCAATATCATGATTGCAGGTCGTAAAAATATCTACTTTGTTAGCTCGTATATGACGAATGCGCGACCAGCGTAAAAATACATATATATCTGAGTGTGTGTGCGTATGTGCATCTATAAATATGTGCATTTATAACGTACTTATATAGAAACCATATTATGAGGGCACACAAATTACGTTTCAATATCGTAATGAGTATTCAACATCTCGCAAAATATTATCAACGTAGTTTTTGAATCACTTAAACACAAAAAGACTTGGAAAACCATGAAGCACGTATATCAACAATTAGGTATATATTTCGTTTAGATGTACGTACACCACTAAGTACATACATTAGTATTCACGTTGGGGTACATAAAGTACATTCGTATGTATAGTTGTGCAAACATTCAGCAAACCGACTGTGCGAATGGTACACGTGTATCTGTGTATACATACACATACAGTGTCGTACGATTCCTGAATCGTAATACGCGTTAAGTACGTGTACATAAACGTGCAACATCTACGTAAATAGCTGCATAACTATTAATTTATTTTATTACCAATAGAATTGTAGACTACTTTTTGCAACGTTGACTTATGAGATTCACACACGTGTCACTTTTCAATTCAACTAAATGCAAAGCGAACAACACTCAAAAGCCCAAAGTATATTTGCACAAATTTTTGACAAGCATTCGAAAACGAACAATGGGTTGTCTTAAGTACTTAATTTTTACTGCAGCCAATATCTATATATTATACGTCCATGGCGCTTTTTTTTTGTTCTAAATACATATGCGTACTGTGGTGATAAAAAAAACAGTTTTAAGCCGTTCATTAATGAGTTTCTCCGGCGTTTTTTCTTTAACTATGACATGACATTATCGATGCAGAGCTGCGTTATACCACAATCAATATATCGATAAGCAGTTGTTATCTGTTAAGAATATAGCCTTTTAACCAGCTGCTACTTAAAGAATGACACAATAAATAATTAAAAATGAAATTATATAATTAATAATTAAAGCCGCAAAGAACTTGAATGTAATATATAAAAATATCGATACATATTTTGAGGTCATTGTGATATTTAAAATTGACGATATAAATCGGAAATCAATTTTAAATTGATTCAACAAAATTCTTATAAAAACATCTTTCTGCCGGAGGCTCTTAAAATTGTTTTTTTTTTTATATGACAATTTTCTTCTATTCGTTGCGATTGTCGTCATTGCTGATAATAATCATGGCAAGCTCAATGAGGCGCCAATAGGCGCAATAATCGAAGAGGAGAATTTATGATACATTTTTCTTTTGGAGAATGTGTTAAACAACACATTAATAAATTAATGTGTACATGTGCAAACATATGTACATAAGTGGGTGAATATTTATGTGTGTTGTATATTGTCTGTAAAATGGAGACGCGCATTACGAATGAAATTACCATTACACATGGCTAGAAGAGCCCTAAAATTTGCAATTATAAATTTAAGATATCTAAACTTTGCCTATGACAAAAGTTGTCGAAAGTAGCAATAATACTTAAACAATTACGTAAATAATAAAAAGCAAACTTGATATACAACAATAACGAAACGGTTGGCAGAAATTCAAAATACATATTTACTTATATGTGCACAGAATATAAAAACTTATAAAGTGGTCATCTGCCTCACGGAGTTTTTGATGTTTCTTTTATGTATAATTGTATCTATGTATAATTGATTGCGAAATAATTTTAAATTTGTTTAGTATTGATGCATTATTCCTATTTGAATACTTAAAATTTAAGAAATGAAAAAGCAATGATTTTTCATCCTCAATCTTGGGCTAGCACCGAGGTGCAGGGGCTTAAATAACTGTCGCATTGTCATCTATTTTTGCTTACCGATCGAGCAACACGTATCTGACCAAAAAACATACATATTTTAATATTGTAATTAAATTGATAAAAAAAAACAGACATGAATGCTTAACTTACTGCAATTAGCTTTTTAGGCCACAAAGAGGATAGTTTTTGAAATAGATGCGTACAAATACGCAACGATTTTTAAATACCGTTAGATTTACGTCCTCAATTTGCACACTCTAGCTGCATAGCTCTTATAGTTGAACATTATTTATATAATTCGACGATATAAGATATATATATATATATATATATCATATATATCATATCATATATATATATATATATAGTTGTATATGTATTGTTTTTACTTGATAGTATTTGCATTTAAGTTGGTGAAATATTTCGAATATATATAAAAACTTATGTATGCATGTGTATGTGCAGGTAGTGCCGTCGAAATTATACAGACTTATCTGCAAACAGACGAAAATATATAGAATGCCACATATACCTAAACATATATACAGCTGTGCATATGTACATAGAAAACGTATGTATTTTTGGGGGAAAATCATTTCGAGTCTAGAAGATAATGGTTAAAAATAGAAATTTAGCTGCTAGGAATCATACATGTATAAATATACTAAATATACTAACATAAGCGTATGTGGTTGCCCAAAAATACACACACACTTGCAATCGTGTATATATGTATGTACGTGAGTATAACTAAATGAAAATGATTTAAAATCACACCTGCTATAGGATGTTTTGACTTTGCAAGATTTTTGACTTGAATACGATTACATAATCAGTTCGTTTATTCGCACCAACACATATCCACATGCATATGTATGCATGACATTGTACATTTTGAAATGTATATAGATGTATGAATTTTATATACATACATACATACATACTAATAAATGTACGTAAAATTAGATAAATATAAGACCTGGCCAAGTGGACATTGAGATCAATGTATATGCACACTTTGATACATACGTTCATACATACAAAACGCCTCATGTAATTGTAATATGTCGTAGTTGGCTCAATACGCCAAATGTATGTACATACTTACATACTATAATATTGAACAGGCCATACATACAAGTTCAAATGTATGTGTGCGTGCGAATGTGCGTGTAATGTGTGTGTTTGAATGAGCGCGCAATTGATTATTAAATGTTTACAGGAGTCATGGAAAATTGTTGAATAGTTCGATAGATCTGAAAGCTTTCTTTCTTTAACTATGAATAAATGTTATATGTCCTTATGTGTATGTGGGGTTATATATTTGTATGAGGAGGTCTGAATTGTATTGAATGCTTTATTCTTCGTATAATTTGTGACTCGAAAACATTAATTTGTTTAATACACTTGAGATCACCAACTTTATATACAAACATAAGAACAAATTTGTATTTTTGTAAATGTATGTAAATGTATGTACAATTTCATGTCTCCGCAGTTTTTATTTTCATTTTTCGAAATTTCGATTTTTTTTATTGTATTTAAATATTCTTTGTAAATTCACACATGTCTGGATAACTCTGGTATAGTTGCAGGTAAATGGTTTTACACAAAATTTATGTTTAAAAATTCCTTTTGGAATTCTTGCAGCAGAATCAACAAAACTTACAATTTTAAATCTTAACAAAAATTCCGTTATTATATAATAATTTTGTTTGTAGTCAAACGACCAGAGCTAACACAAAGATCGCGCTATTATAACGATCAACGGCAACTGAACGCTAGGAGAACGCTGCTTGATGAGAGTGTCTATTTGAATTACAAAATTCATATATATTTGGCAAAATTCCCAAAACTAGATACACTCTCTATTTTAGCCCCGGGAAAATACTTTTAGCACGCACAAACTTTTAAGCACTTACCACCTATCCGACTATTTGCGGTTGTGTGTGTTCGTTGGGACACATACACATACACACACATATGTGTATGTGTCACTGTATGTATGCAAGTCCATACATATATGTACACGAGTTTCGATATATTACCGAATGGTGTATGTACAGGCGTGCACACATAGTTTGAGCGCACGTGTATGCGCACACATGCATACATTAATAATTATCAAACACATCATAATTTAAAAATTCCCATATATACACAAGAAAACGTCTTTAATAATTAAATCATAATTTATTCTAAAAATTTGATAATTCTTTATTTTAATTCTTTTTTTAGTTATCGTAAGAAGAGTACTCGATAGTCGTTGATTTTTTAAATTAAATAGAAGGTGACATTTCTAACCTCACTTAAGACCGTGTATGTGTGTGTATTGTTTGGTATACACATACAAAATTCGATACATATTCTTATTAGCATCAACAATGAGTCCATCATATCTGTCTGTCATCTGGCTGGCTGTCAGTCTCTATTTCGCAAGTAAATCTTGGACATTCTTTCCCATCTAATGGAATGAAAAGTATTATTAACTTTTTTTTCGCATGTCATCTTTTTGGTTGTACATATGGACTCTATTTATATTGATGAGTACAAACCATTGCATATCCTTAAGATAGAGTATCTGTTAGCTGAGCAGTCTTTTTCAATACTCGTTCACTCTTGATTACCTTAGTTCACACCCTTGCAAAGCGTATTATAAGATCATTTGCCGACAATTATCTATATTGAAGGACGACTCGTAGATATAGACATTAAACTCATAAAAATTGAAATATAAAATATATCGCTGTTCAGTTATTGAAAGTCTTGCTGCAGGTACAAGTAAAAGTAATTGTCCTGTAACAACAGACATAGAATATTAATACCTATTTTAATTATAAGTCCAGATATATATTAAAATGTTATGTGTTTAAGCTTACGTGGCTAACATTGTTTGGAAAACAAAATACTTTTCTACACCTCACACTAAATAATTATAAACATTTATTTATCCTATATGTCGTCAATGTGTCCTTGTTCGTCTTAAAGCTCCATTAAGCATATTACATATTTAGTTTATTACGTTGGATATATTCCAACTAATTTATTGCTATGGGGTATACAAAATATGCATTTACTTTTACTATAAATAGAACTGTCGCATATATAAATTTGCAAATAACTTAAGACCTGTCTAAATTATTCTAGGACCATTACAAATTACTTAATACAAATTGAATTTAACATAAATGTAGTTAAATACATATTAATGCAATTTCTTGTTCTGTGTTGTTTTATAATAACAAGATTTCGATACATTTGAAATATTGATTATAGTCCGTATATACCGTATATATTGCCTAGATTCCTTTACCATTCTGATGAAGAATATAACATTATCATATGAATATTATATTATTTTGTTTTTAAATAGTTTTAAATATATGCGAAACTGTATACATGCATAAACGGTTACATTTAACTAGCTAATCCGGTTTGTTCGTTGTCATAAAAATTAATTCGGAACCATTGTGATGAAACACATTTACACAATTGACCTCGATTCTTATTTTCTCAAAATAACGACAAATACTTTCCGAGCACTTCCACAAAAAGAATGCGTTTTATAATTTTGCCAAACTTAAATGACATTTCACCATAAATCCACCTTAAAGTATTAACACTCGTATGTTCGAAAGGAAACTATAGTAAAAGTTTAATTGGGCTTCCTAGCTCTTGCCAATCAAACAAACATGTCTGCATGCATATATACTTCTATACAAATAAACTGCAAATAAATACATCGATAATAATCTGAAGCATGTAAATGTACGATCAATGAAATTATGCGCACATGACAGCGAATGTGTAATTGTGTACATGTAAGTATATACATACATTCATATGTGAATACCTGTATTCATATACACATATAGCTCTCTTGAAAGTTGGCAAGGGTCTGAGAGTTGCGCTCTTTGCTCATTTGGCTCAGAGACAGAGATGTTTAGCGTTCTAATATATACACATACATATGTATAATACCTACTACGTATTTATTTTTTGAAAGCTCTACGTGTATATGCATTAGTCTGATTCCAATATGCTTATAGCATATTTCCCACTTTTGCATTTTTAAACTGATCCTGTTTGTTTATATGACTTTTATATAAGTAAGTCAAGAGATAATAGATGATCAGCACGTTATTCGCAGGATCAGTTCCATTTTAAGATCTGGTAAGTTTAATTTTATCAACGAGCAATGGAGCATTATCGATCATTTCTCTTTTAACCTTCAAAGCTTTTAAAACTGTTCCAGATACAATATTAATGTTTGGCTTAAAAGAATTGTAATATTAAAAATGTATTAACTTCTCGATAAAAAAATATATGTTTATTTTGGTAAATGCAAGGAATTTACTTAGTCAATTTTCACATTGAACCAAATCTACCAATACACATAATAAAAATTTATGGAAAAAATTAAGCAAATTGCTTTTTAATTAAATTTTCCAGTTTCACCGTATCCACAGCGAACTTCCTGATACCTTCGGATAGCTTATCGGTCGCCATGGCATCTTCGTTCAGCATCCATCTAAATTTGGCCTCGTTCACCGAGATCTTTTCAATGTCCTGTACTTTAGCATTGTTTACCGACAAATACGGCTTCACAGCGCTCTCATCATTTTCCAGTTCCTTCAATAACGAAGGGCTAATGGTCAGTAGATCGCAGCCCGCTAGCGCCTTAATTTCACCAATATTTCTGAACGATGCGCCCATTACCAAAGTTTTATAACCGAATTTCTTGTAATAATTATAAATACTTGTCACAGAGATAACTCCGGGATCCTGCAAAGGTTCAAATTTTTTCGATTCTGTATTCGCCACATACCAATCCAAAATGCGCCCCACAAATGGCGAGATCAGCGTAACGCCAGCTTCGGCGCAGGCCACCGCCTGGCCAAATGAAAACAGCAACGTCAGATTGCAGTGTATGCCGTGTTTTTTTTCTAATATTTCTGCGGCTTTGATACCCTCCCAAGTGGAGGCTAGTTTAATCAAAATGCGCTCCTTATCAATGCCAAAGGATTTGTACAAGTCAATCAATTTCAAGGCCTTGGCCACACTTTTCTCAGTGTCGAACGAGATGCGAGCATCAATTTCAGTAGAAACACGTCCAGGCACGATTTTTAAAATTTCGCAGCCAAACAAGACACAGAGATAATCCATAGCTTCTGCTACTTGGTTTTCCAAAGATCTAAAGAAAACAACGATGATTATATTATATAAACGATTAACTAGATTTAAGTGCGGTTATAAATTGCAGTATATTAAAAGTATAACAATTAGAATGAAATTTGTGCATTTGTTGCACAGCAATAACTTAATAACAACAATAACTTTTTAAATATTTTTTATTGATGTATATTACCCTGCTTTAGATTTTCCATAATCAACTGCATTGCGTACCAGATATTGGTAGCGTTCCATAGTTGACGCAGACAAAATAAGCGATGGGTTAGTTGTTGCATCGGTTGGCTTATAGATATTGATGGCTAAAATAAATTAAGCAATGGGTTAGATGTTAGCATCAAAAGCTAAACAAATTAATTAGGAACACAGCAAATTAATATTAAAATCATAACGCTGCTAAAAATTTCGATTGCCAATATTTGCTGAGAGTGCAATTTAGCCGTTAAATAATCTGAGCTTTATTATATTACATTAATTGGATCTTTTGCAATCACTCAAGTGTAACTTTTTGACCTTAAGAATCTTATCAGCAGTTTACTTTCCTTTTTTGTATATTGCACACTTATACTCACTTAATGTGCATAAGGTCAAACAAAAGTCGGACTCACCTTCGACTATAACTTTTATTTGACTCACCTTCAACTATAACTTTTATTTGAACTTCATAAAAATAAACACATTGTAAGTGCAATAATCATTGTCATATTGTGTTCAAATTTATAGTGTTCATATGTTATAATTACTAATTCAACATATTCTAAAATAGTTTCGTTGAAAATGACAAGTTTACAATATAACACATATGTACATACTACATATACAAACCTGAAAATAGCCGTATGTAAATAACAGCACATGTACAACAGGTTGCAACAGAGATTTATATATATCAACATATCTTATTAATAAAGTTGGGTTACCTTCGAAGTCACCGGTATCGGCAACGATAGTTGTTATTTTCTTTAGTTGGTCCAGAGCCGACATTTTCTGCTTCTTTGCTGCACGATCGCCACCTTCCATTTCCCAACTTAATTATATTCGTCTGAAAGGCAGCGTGGCCGTAAGTAGAATTTGCAAATACACCTAAATATACCAACTTGTCAACAAAAGGCGCAATATTTAAAATGTTATTGAAAATACATAATATAGAACATAAATATAGATTATTTTTCTCGATAGTCATTATTATTAATGTCTAAAACAACTATTCGATATAATACAATAGAATATGGCTTGATTTAACTGCAAATATTTTATATAGCGGTAGAACTTTTCTGGTCTTTTTCTTAAGCCAAATATTATTGATATTATTGTTATTTATTTAATTAATTTACATAAAATTAAATTATTTTTGAAATTTGTACAATATTTTCATAAGTATATTCACATTTATTTAATTAGTGATAGGCATTAATGCTCTTTCTGAAACACCCTGTGAGATGGGAAGAGTGTTTCGATAACAAATGAAAATTGGATTTCATATGCATTCATGTGAAAATAATATGCATCCTTCTTCGTGAAAAGAATAAGTAAAAATTTAGTTGAATGATAGATTATTTATTCCTTGGATATATTTATATTTAAATACTAATGGGTTTTGAATAATGAATATTATTATTATTAACATTATCATTATTAACATCCCAAAATATAATTCAAAATTTAAATATTTAAAGTTTGATTCTTAGTGCGAAAAGAAAATAAAATTTATAAATCATTCACCCTATGGAGAGTTCAAAAATTGTACAACACTTGAATTTACTTTCATTTTAATGATTCCTCTGACAGGTTTTAATATCAAATGATATTTGTATTGGATATTACTAAAGATTGCCTATCCCAAAGTTTGTGTTATTTTATAAATTAAAATTTAAAATATTTTATAAACAAATTAATTTTTCTATTGTTAATTTAATGAATACTGACGAGAGAGATAGAAATTTAAGAGAGGTATGTAATACGCGTTAAACTTCCGAGACGTTTTAATGTCTAAACTGTAAATAATGAGCAGACGTAAGCATTTATGGCAAACTTCAACTTTTTTGTTGCATATATTAATTTGACAAAAGTTAACAGTTATATTTATGAATTGAAACAAATTATATATAGAAATTATTATTTTAATACATTTATAATTGTCTTTCAAATATGTCAAATTTAAGATATATTTTTTTATAACGAAACTGAAAAGACTGAAGTTTTGAATTTCGGTATTCATAGTACATTAACATTTATTTTTGAAATTTATTTTTAATTCTTTAGAGTGATGATCGTTCCCATTTTGTTGCTGTGACTACGATATCCGACTCTCAGGCAATTCGTAGTGTAGATTTCCACCCAGATGGCAAACTGTACGCTGTGGGTTCGAACTCGAAGACGTTTCGAATTTGCCAGTATCCACAACTTTCCAAGCTGAGGTGAATACACATTACCAAATTTGAGACTTCATTGAATTTATTTAATTCATTTATCAGACAAGATCAACTGAGTTATCCACCATCCGTGCTATGTAAACGGACAAAACACCATAGAGGCTCCATTTATTGCACGTGCTGGTCTGCGGATGGAGAACTGGTTGCCACCGGGTCCAATGACAAAACCATAAAGTACATGCGCTTTAATAAAGACACCAATCAGTTGGTGGGCCATGAGGTTGAACTAAATATGCACGATGGCACTGTCAGAGATATGTGTTTTCTCGATAACTCATCAACGAAATCCCGGCTGCTGGTTAGCGGGGGAGCGGGCGATTGTAAGATTTACGTCACAGATTGTCAGACGGGAATGCCTTTCCAAGTGTTCAGTGGTCACACTGCACACATTTCATCACTTTACAGCTGGAACAATGCGATGTTTGTATCGGGATCACAGGTAATAAGCTGTCATACCAATAAAAATTAGGTATCGCTTCGAGATCTATAAATATGTTTTTGAACAATATTGAAGCTTATAATCCGAGGCTTCTATAATTCATCTGGAATCGACATTAAAATGGGGGACGGAAACTTGTCGAAAGTATATTTACAGTCGTTTACACTCGAAACATCTTTTCATTCACAGGATCAAACTATACGTTTTTGGGACCTTAGAGTAAACGTTGCTGTCAATTCATTCGACAATGAGTACAAGGGGGGAGCACTACAGAATTCTCCAGTGACGGCTGTTTGTGTGGACCCGACAGGACGACTACTTGTCTCAGGTCACGCAGATAGTGCTTGTGTTCTTTATGACATACGTGGCAATAGAATTATACAGCGCTTCTATCCACATGATGCTGAGATCAGGTAAATCATTTACCCTTGTGTAATAATCGTTATAACGATTTTCCATTTACTATCATATTTCAGATGCGTTCGATTCTCGCCATCTGCTTATTATATGCTCACATGTAGTTATGACAACACTGTTAAACTGACTGATCTGCAGGGCGATCTGGCAAATGATCTCGCCTCTGTGGTTGTGGCAAGACATAAAGACAAGGCGATCACCATTAGATGGCATCCGACCGATTTTTCCTTTATTTCATCGTCTGCTGACAAAACAGCTACATTATGGGCTTTACCTCCTTCATAAAGTTAATTTAAAAACTATTTATTTATGTCTATTTTCTGTCTATATACGGTTGTTGCAATACGGAAACGGATAAAAACAACATATTTTTATTTTATAAAAGTCTTTTAGTAGTTTTTAATATTTATTACGGTAATTTAAACTGGGCAATGAGAGCAAAGACCTATATATTTTATACTCACTGTGCGTATTTTGTATAGATTTCATAATAAAGCAATCACAAATAGATTTATCTTCGTTATGCTTATATAAAATATTCAAATTTTAAATCTGGTATCATCATACTTGATGCCTAAACCTACTTCAAGAATTTATGTGATCTGGATGTCTAAGGTACTTCCTTAAGCATTGTTTCGGGACTAAAATGGAAAACCTTTAGAGAAACCAGGAATTTCGATATACATACAATAGAATACAGTGAAATACTCATAGTTCCCAATATTTGACAAACGAACCATCGAGAACGAATACTTGCATACATATATCGCGAAACTTGTATATAATAGTATTTTTTTTTTTTTAATTTAACAGTTTATCTTACTTGATTTTTCATGAAAATTCATTGATATAATCATTTTGAACCCTTAAGACCTAATTCCTACTAGTTCGAATTTAATATTCCAATTCAGTGTATTCCCGTCATTTATGAACAAAAAGACGGAATATTTTTAGTTCAGTTCATATAAAATGAATAAAAACATGCAACTGGTGTAGAGAACATTAATTAGGGGATAAAATATGTTACGAAAATGTCGCATTTCGTGTTAACTATTATAATACCCTAGCATGATCATTTTTTGCATATTATGAGTATGAAAAGAATATACTTTTCTTACGTATGTATTTATCTTCGTATTAGTAGAAAGAAATTGATAATGGTAGCAGGTAAACAAGGATTAGAGCGAAAACAAATGCAGATTGATCACGTATCGAATTTAGACTGCAGCTTTAAGATCACACATATGTACATATGTATTTATATGTACACACATTATGCACAAATTTGTATATACATGACATACATATGTCAATAAAATCATATGCTAATACAAGTCATGCTATCGATATTATTTTTATAACATACGCGACGTTTACATACATGTGTTAAATTTTTACATCTGTTTTAAGAAGAGATAATAATATTATACATACATCTTAGTATGTATGCATATATATATATATATATATAGAGAGAGAGAGAAAGATACATATGTTGCTGGTCCAAAGCATCATAAATACATACCAATGTTTGAATGTACAGGTTCATTCATAATGAAACAGTATTTGTATGTAAACATGTGAGTATAAGTAAGCATTTATTAACATACTATATGCACATATCTATGTACATACATATATACATACATAGATTATATGGTTTTTGGTTTTTCTAAAGTCCAATCGGTATCCATAGAGTTGTGTCCTAAATGCTCGACATTTGTTTTTCAGTTATTTTTTTTCATTAATACAACAGTATTTCCCCCAACTCACGACTCCAAATTATATACAGTAGAAAATTGTTTTCTGTTACTCATGCGCCTTCTATATGATAGTTTAATTTTATTCGTACAATTGAAAAGTTCGCATAATATTAGGAAAATAAATTTGAAATAAGCGGAGCATTTTACAATTTAGCAAAATAAGGAAGCACACAATAATTCCCGGGTATCGTTCACTTTGAAGAAAAGGCGCTTATTCAAGTAAATATCACTTTAATGCATATGCATAGAATATGTATTTATCTACATATGTTTGTAAGTGGCTGTAAATACAATAATACACGCGACATTTTTATATGTATGTGTGAGTAGTTCCATGTAAACATAAAACCATATATATTTTAACCATTTTATGGGTAGTATACATATATACTTGTAAATTATTCACTGTGAAGTGTTACTGTTGAATTAAATGTGTATATGTATGTATGTTTGTAGGAATATTTGTCTGCACTAGTGCATTATGTATACACATATGTACATGCATACATGGGTATATATTACGGTGTAAACACACAACTGAACTTGCGATAAGTATAGACATTAAGTACTACTTAAATCAGCAGAATGGTAATTTTTATCAATTAATATTTTTTTAATTATATTTCATTCACACTTGCACGTAGACACAGATATATAAACGAATTTTAATTATTATATGACAGTACTCATTAAATGTATGTATGTACGTATTGTATATGTATATGTATGTAAGTGCGTAACAAGATAAAGATACCGCGTCGATCAGCTGGTGACACAGTTACAAAACAGACAAATACTTATATATATATGTACGTGTATGTATGAATATTCACATATATGTACACGTGATGAGACGAGTTGGCCAACCTGTCATTTTTCATGTCCATTTTATGTAAAAGAAAGGAACGCAGAATAGAAATGAGGATCGGCACAATTTCAATCTACGCACAAAGTGAGAATGCGTGTATGTATGTCTATCGTTCATGCATTTTAGACTTTCATACATATGTGAAAATGGGCTTGCAACTTTGTATTTTATGCTCTGTAGTGACAGTACATAGGCGAACACCGTTGTACATAGTGTATACATAGTGTATGTACATAAACAAACTGATCCTTTGACAAGGATTTTATAATAATTTAGAATTTAAGTTATATTGAAAATTTAACGTCATTGTTACAGAGTGCTACAGAATTACAAGAATGCCGGATAGATTTCAAGTAACAAAGACAGACGAAGAGACTGTATTGGATTATTTGCAGGATGAATCGGCGAGTGGAAAACTTTTAGGAGATACACAAGATGACTTACAAGGTACTTTATTATTAACCAATCAATGTCCTTTAAATAACAATGTTGGGATGCACTGCTTGCTGGAATGCGTACTCAAGCAGTCCGCCTGAATAGCACTCATTCTCACTTGTTATTCACACATTAAGTAACTTGTAATACATGTGTGTGACAAATACTGACAATATTAATGCATTAGTATTTTAATAGGCTAAGATTTTTATCTGCTAAAACCAATACTACTATATATTTAAGTCGATGTACTCATGTGTGTTACACATAAATAGTATTCAAATTTGTATGTATGTGTGTGGGTATGCAAGTACCAAATGTCCCAGATGTCCCGCTGACACATTTACCGCAACCTGCACACTAAAGCTCACTTCAACGAGCTTTGAGAGCAGCTCAGCAAATGTGTGTGCGGGCTTTTACGGTCTCTCAATAGCCAACTGATGCTGTGTGAAGAGGTGTGCAAAGAAATGTGCGAGAGGAAATGGAAACGCGGAGGGCGATAAGGATTTGCAAACAAATACAGATACATACATTGGCATCTGCAATTGGCTCTCTCTCTCTCTCTCTCTCTCGCTCGGACTCTCTTTTGCTCTAGGGGTAAAATTTGTGTGTAGACAGAAGCTTTCGTTTTCATCTCAAGTTTAATGCTCAGAGTCCTGGGCAACATAATTTTTATTCGGTAGCATACAAACCAGTTTTCTGAAGTTTTTCTATTCTAATCAATTCTCATAAAAAATAGCTCAATTTTTAGCGTCTTCGCTGCATTCAAAAAATTCAAAAAAATCAATTCAATTCAAACGACAAAACAATGTGCAAAGTTACATAAAACTCAGGTTCATTTATCCAAATAACACAGACTGCAGAATCCTTGCTGGCAAAATTGCAAAGAATTTAAAAATACTTCTCGAACTAAATCAAAGTGCGTTCAATTTCCAAAACCAACATTAAAATTACTTATAAACTTCAATTTCTTGTGAGTTTGTGTGTACATAATTTAATTAGTTTATAATTGTTCATATGCTTGATAATCTTGATGA
Source organism: Drosophila siamana (assembly GCA_035047445.1). NCBI lineage: Eukaryota > Metazoa > Arthropoda > Insecta > Diptera > Drosophilidae > Drosophila > Drosophila siamana. The sequence continues at coordinate 221,221 of JAWNPP010000063.1, forward strand.
GCTTAAAATTCTTGACCTAGATTTCATTTGCGAGCTACATATTTCCGAGGTAGATGGCCCAATTCTCTTCTCTACCATTGAAGAGAAACAGGGATTTGCTGAATACCAACAAAAGAAAAAATAATAAAATAAAATAAACGAGAAAGCAGCTTTAAAGAATTTGCCAATTTTTATTTTGCATCAACATTAAGAAGTTATTTACCATCACAAAAAAATGAAATTGAAGTAAAAATTGAATTTTCTGGCTGGTTGCAATTGAATATGCTTTGCATTACATAATAATAATAATTTAAATGTGATCTGTATAACGCCCAAAAAAAGTGTTGGCTACCTTTAAGTGATTAAACGCGATTTGGGCACAGAGTGTAGTGTAATTTTTTACACTAATCCGGTACCATGCAATGTAATAATGAAAAGGATGACACCGACGACATGAATATAATGCCTTCTGAACACAATGGGACTTCCGACACTAAAAATGCAGGTATGAATGCCCTCCTTAAGTTGTGCAATTTATTTGCAACTGGGAGTGGCCACATTAAGACCTATCAGCTGGAAAGAGTTATAACATATAATTATCAATGATTATCAGTAATTTTGTTAAGCTGATGTATTTGTGAATGATTAATGCGACTAGCTTTAATTGAGACTTTTAATGATTGTGAAGGTCAGGGAAGCAGTGTTCAGTAACTGTATTAATTGTACTGCTTGGTAGGTAAAGACTTTACATGCAAGCAGTTCTATCTTTTAACAAAGTATTTAATCTACGTCACATTACCTATGCGTATGCGATCATTGATAATATTTTTTTTCCAAATTTGCATTGCGATCAACCAATTAACGTTAGCAAATCATATATGCGACATAAAGTGAAGACAGGATTTCGAATATTTTATCAGTGTATCATAATGAACTTATGTCTACCAAACTAAGCAGTCTCAATCATATATGTATATATACTGCTGAAATATATTTGATCAAAATAAATACGGATTCCATTCTTGTACTAAAATGTATGACACCTTTATTAGAAGGTATTTGGTAAAGCAAGCAGAGCATTAATATAAGTACATTGGTTATCCATAGTGTTATACTTATGCGTACATGTGATCTTTGAATTTAAAGGTGACCATCAGATATGCTACAAAAGCAAGCAGTGTATATTTTGCGTTTGTAGCATATATAGAACGAGAATTTTTCTTTCGATTTTTTTCATTATTGTTTGATGTGAATCGCAGATGCACGTGATGTCCACAGTGCGGAGGAGAATCAGAAATCAACAATCGACCCTAATTTGTACCTATACGACGATGATCTGGAAACACGGCCACACATCTCAACATTCATTTCATCGATTGCCAATTATGAAAATACGATACCAGCTGCCACCGATCCTGATGCCAAGCCAGCGCCCCCATCAGCTCGTATGGGTAAATATCCCAATAAACAAAGAGGATAAGGAGAAACGATTTAAATTAAAAAATTCCCTGATTGAATTTAGGAACGTTAATTGGCGTATTTTTGCCGTGCATTCAGAACATCTTTGGCGTGATCTTGTTTATTCGATTAACATGGGTTGTTGGCACCGCTGGAGCGGTTTGTGGCTTCTTGATTGTGCTGACCTGTTGTTGTGTGGTAAGCAGAACCCTTTAGTATTTTCTGATATCCAAGTAAGTCTCATTTGCTTTGCAGACGATGCTTACGGCGATATCTATGTCGGCGATTGCAACGAATGGCGTGGTACCGGCGGGTGGAAGTTACTTTATGATATCACGGTAATCCTAACAAATATGCCAAATGTTAGCTGTTTTGATCCCTATTTAACTTATACTGAATACCTTATAGGTCACTTGGTCCTGAGTTCGGCGGCGCTGTGGGGATGTTGTTTTATACGGGGACAACACTAGCGGCGGCAATGTACATTGTCGGCGCCGTTGAAATTGTATTGGTAAGGGGGCATAAATTATATAATTATATCTGTTTAATTGAACTCATTTATTATGCTTCTCTCTTTGTAGACTTACATGGCACCGTGGGCATCCATATTTGGAGATTTCACCAAGGACGCGGAGGCCATGTACAATAACTTCCGCGTTTACGGCACAATACTGTTACTCTTCATGGGTAAGCCACTTAATTGCTATCACAGATCAGATTGGATATCCAATATGCCCACCCAACTTTAGGTCTTATTGTATTCCTGGGAGTGAAATTTGTCAACAAGTTCGCCACGGTTGCTTTGGCCTGTGTCATCTTCTCCATCATTGCAGTTTATGTGGGCATCTTCGACAACATACACGGCAACGAGAAGCTATAGTAAGTTAGGGTAGATCATAATTAGGATAGCTAAATGTAACTGCAAGTGATATTTTAGCCTGTGCGTCCTGGGCAAGCGTGTACTTAAAGACATCCCCCTCGCTAACTGCACAAAGGAGGATCCTTGGCTACATGATATGTACTGCCCAAATAACAAATGCGACGAGTATTTCCTAAGTATGTCGCACCAGCGAATAACGAAACCCAAAATAATTTTATAATGCAATAACATTTGACTACTAGATAACAATGTGACAAAGGTCAAGGGCATCAAGGGCCTAGCCAGTGGCGTCTTCTACGACAATATACTGCCATCGTTCTTAGAGAAAGGACAATTCATTTCGTACGGTCAAAACTCGGTGGACATTGAAAACGTTGGTGGACAGTCGTACAATCAAATTATGGCTGACATTACGACATCGTTTACGCTGCTCATTGGCATCTTCTTCCCTTCTGTGACAGGTAGACAATTATCAATCAAATTTTTCCTTATTTTATTTATTTATTATGCGCTAATTTTCTTTAGGCATTATGGCCGGCTCGAATCGTTCGGGAGATCTGGCTGACGCTCAGAAGAGTATTCCGATTGGCACAATCTGCGCCATCCTAACCACTAGTACCGTCTACTTATCAAGTGTGCTCTTCTTTGCCGGCACTGTAGACAATTTACTGCTGCGCGACAAGTAAGATTTTGAAACTACATATTCCAGAAAATTAGTTCAGACTGAATCTCCACTAATTTGATAATATTTTAGAAGTCATATTCACAGTATTTCTGTTCTCACTTTAACTCCCCTTTTATCAACAGATTTGGTCAGTCAATTGGCGGCAAGCTCGTGGTAGCAAACATTGCGTGGCCCAATCAGTGGGTGATCTTGATTGGTTCCTTCCTTTCTACCCTTGGCGCTGGTCTTCAGAGCTTGACGGGTGCTCCCCGTCTGCTGCAAGCCATTGCCAAAGACGAGATCATACCATTTTTGGCTCCATTTGCCAAGTCTTCAAAGCGAGGTGAACCAGTGCGTGCACTGCTGTTAACGCTTGTCATTTGCCAGTGTGGTATTTTACTAGGTGAGTTGAATAATAATATTGTAATTATATCCAATAATGTAAGAACAATTGTAAATTTAACTTATATCAAAGAGACCTTTTTACAACTACATATTCATTTTATGATCTTTGCAAAGGTAACGTTGATCTGTTGGCTCCTTTGCTGTCCATGTTTTTCCTCATGTGCTACGGCTTTGTAAACTTGGCGTGCGCAGTACAAACGCTGCTGCGAACACCAAATTGGCGACCACGCTTCAAGTTCTACCACTGGAGTCTATCACTTATCGGCCTGACATTGTGTATATCAGTTATGATTATGACGTCGTGGTACTTTGCACTTATTGCCATCAGCATGGCAATTGTCATATACAAATACATCGAATACCGCGGGTAAGTCTTGCATCAATAAATAAAAGATTTTAAACAAGACTTCAAGCACTGCAAATTTTCAAAATAACTGACTTCAAAATGTTTCCATTAAGAAATTGATGGCAGACTGCATTATATTGATAAATATGAAGTCATACAACAGGGTACAAGTGTAATTGGGACAGCAACGTGATATATTTGATACAGTTGTGTATTTGATTGAATAATAAAGTTAAGCAACAAGATAATTCTTTGAAATATACAAAAGAATGCATTCTGACCTTCTTTGCTTGCTTGCAGTGCTGAAAAGGAATGGGGTGATGGCATTCGCGGTATGGCGCTAACAGCAGCTAGATACTCATTGCAAAGGCTGGAGGAGGGCCCACCACATACGAAAAATTGGCGTCCACAGATATTGGTACTATCCAAGCTCAATGACAACTTGGTGCCGAAGTATAGGAAAATCTTCTCGTTTGCCACGCAACTGAAGGCAGGCAAGGGCCTAACAATTTGCGTGTCTGTGATAAAAGGTGATCACACAAAAATCTCCAATAAGGCAGTCGATGCCAAGACTACGCTGCGCAAATACATGACGGACGAGAAAGTCAAAGGCTTTTGCGATGTGCTCGTTTCCCAGGAAATTGGGGAAGGACTCAGTTCAGTGTAAGAACGAATCACTCTTTTTTTAATTTACTACACAATACATTTATTATTGATTATTTCTTAATTGATTGAAAACACAGCATTCAGACAATTGGCCTAGGCGGCATGAAGCCAAATACCGTCATCATTGGCTGGCCTTATAGTTGGCGTCAGGAGGGTCGCTACAGCTGGAAAACTTTCATTCAAACAGTGCGCACCGTTGCCGCCTGTCATATGGCGCTGATTGTTCCGAAGGGCATTAACTTTTATCCGGAGTCCAATCACAAAGTTAGTCCAGAACGTGCAAGAAGTAGAATTAAAACTAACATTTGTGTTTTATATCTGTAGATTGGGGGCAATATTGATATTTGGTGGATTGTACATGATGGTGGACTGCTCATGCTACTGCCATTTCTGCTAAAGCAGCACAGAACATGGCGCAATTGCAAACTTCGCATTTTCACGGTTGCTCAAATCGAAGACAATTCGATTCAAATGAAGAAAGATTTGAAGACATTCCTTTACCATCTGCGCATTGAAGCTGATGTTGAAGTCGTTGAAATGGTAAAAGATCTTCATATCATAGTTATTAAATCAATTCAACACTTAATCAATTTGTTTTTCAGAACAATAGCGATATTTCGGCTTATACGTACGAGAGAACTCTCATGATGGAGCAGCGCAATCAAATGCTACGCGCATTAGGTTTAAACAAAAAAGAGAACTCAAAAGTAGTGAGTACCCATTAGTCTATGATCATTTTATCCCATTTACATTGATTACACATTACGCATACATCTCATCCAGGTTCTATCATCAATTACATAAGTTTTGTATAAATGAAGATTTATAATTTTGTCGCACACTTTTATTTAATTTATTGAATTGATTTCTCCTAATTTCGATGGTTATCTAAATAATTCGTTTTATCTAAAAATTATTTCAATCTAATACTGAGATCAATTTTAAAATTTCACACTTTGTATATTTGATCAAAGGTTCAAACTATAATGGATTTTAAGGAAACACCCAGTGATAATAAATTATCTTTGGTAAAGCAAACAATAAACATAACGAAATTTTGAAAATATAGTAAACTCTCAATGTCTATGAATGTACTCTATATACAATTTATAGGCATATCTGTTGATATTATTATAAGTATTATATAATACATACATCTGCATACTTATGTATTCAACTAGCTCTTTTGCTTGCCTTACATATTCCTCATCCTTTTATCTCGCGATTGTCATTATACCTATATCATACTTACAGATGTCTATACATAGATGTCTGTTCGTTATGATAGCGTCAAATTGCATGATAATATATGTTTCAAGTCATTGATAAAGGCTCCAATTATACGCTTGTAAGAACAAGTGATCTTAAATTTGGTATAGAGTATTTCATACACGTATAAATTTTGTATAAAGGTTTTGAATAATTGCTTTGACTTTCCCTCAGATATTCTATTAAGGTTTTTTTAGAAAAGATTAATTTATTTTGCATCATGAATTGTTTTTACAAAGAGCAAGAAGACATTCAATCATCATATGTGTTCTAGCTGTTTAAGCAACTAATGGTCTCGGCAACTATCATTGTACATGGTTAATTTTTCTTTTTTTTCGTTTTTGCACGTTCTATATATATATATATATATATATATATATATATGTATCTAAATTATATGTATCTATATCATATATCTATCTATATATGTACATGTGTTGCATGTATGAGTAAATAAATGTATGTCCAATATTTAACTGAAAATAAATAAAAGATTTACACATTCTGGAATCGAGAATGCGAAAGACAATCTCTTTGAGATGAGTAGAGTCGTGTCGCTTCTCAGCATACTTAGCTAATTGCAAGGAACACATCAGGATCTTTATAATAAACTCCATAGTTACTGATAATATAAGTACACTACGCTATCTTCTTTATAGGATTAGATGTCGATATGTTATCGACGTACTTGTGTTTTAGTCTTGTCACCAACTAAATAATATTTATAATCTCTAATATTTGAAAAAGTAAGCAAAATAAGTAAAATTAGTTTGGTGTTAACATTCAAGCACAAGATGGCTTAAACAAAAATAGGCCTACTCATCACACACGTACGTATGTATATGTATGTATGTAAATATTTTACGCTAACATTTTCAGGTTCAAACAATTGTAGATCACCATTATGACGCCATTAAAACAGCGTCGAAAGTTCGGTTTGCCGATCCTACCATAGAAGATATACACCACGTATGTATAACGTTATAATCCTAATAATAGTCATAATATACGATAAGCAATAAAATAAATATTTAAAAGCGTGACAACGTTCAACTATAGGACAGATCACTGCTTTAATATAATAAAAAAATACAATTTCTAAGCAATACCCTTACAACTTCCGGAATTTAAAGTTCTCAAAGCCTTTCTTAAGCTTTAAGCTCAGTTAAAAGTTCTTTATCGTAAAGTTTGGTTTTTTGTTGTATAATTTTGTATAGTTCTGTTTTTAAGCGCACTGGATATATTCCAAACTCGAATTGCTGTATATCCATATTTTTTAAAAAAGTAATTTATTTTTTTTAAATTTTAATTGACGCAGGATACTCACAATGATGAAAAACGCAATTCAATTGATTCAGATGGTCCGGAGAGCTCGGAAACACCTGATATTACATCTAATAAAGACGAGTCAACTGAGAAAGCTGACGGAAACTTGAAATCAAGTGTGAAGCCGTAAGTGCAAAATACACAATTTTTACAAAGAATACTTCCAATCTGTCTGGTTAAATACCAAAAACAACTTTGAAAGATATTTTTCTTATTGTCAATATTGTATTTCATATAGATTTTTTTCGTCATTATTTGCACTGTTTTAATCGATAAAACTCATCGAAATAGTCTCAGATCTTCACATACTAGCTGTTTACATTTAATTTTAAATTTCTAATTATTATTCGCAGAGATGAATTCAACGTTCGTCGCATGCACACGGCAATAAAATTAAATGAAGTTATAGTGGAGAAATCACAAGATGCCCAATTGGTCATAATGAATTTACCAGGTCCCCCAAGAGAAGTGAGGCCGGAACGGGAAAGCAATTGTATGTCAATTTTTACTCTTACATTTTCTAATTCTAAAAACTACATTTACTTTTCCTTTTTATTTATTTAGATATGGAATTCCTGGAAGTTTTGACAGAGGGTCTTGAAAAAGTATTAATGGTTCGTGGAGGAGGTCGTGAAGTAATAACAATTTACTCTTAAGAGCATTAATCGCTCAGGTTTTAAGAGTTCGCAACATTAGACAAGTTTAAGAATCAATCAAATTTTTGAATGAAGGTTATTAATAATTTGTTATATTAAATCATATGTCCAAATATTTTATTTTTACGTAAATAAAATATCAAAAATTGTAACAATTAATCAATTGTGTTTTTCTTGGAACTAAATTTAACATATTTGTATTTCGTAACATTTGGAGAGATCTATATGTGTTGAATGATAAACAACTGTTTGAAATCGTAAATAATCTTTAAAAATATAAAACTATATAACCTTTACATGCTATTTGAAATATCCCATATTCAAATATTGCATGACCCTGTGCGTTTTCTCGAAATTCGATTTCTGTTAAAATGTAATTGAAATAGTGTTTTCCCTATTTTACAGCAATCTTTTTGAGTGCAAAGCAAATTTTATACTTTATTCATGTAAACATCTTTGAATTTTAATAAAATAAGATAATTAATTTGCCACTAACATTATAGTAAAGTAGACTCGTTATAATTCTATGGATCAATCGATCAATCAATCTATTTCCAGGCTCTACAGCCAATAGCGATAGTGAATATGAATTATTTCATTATCTTTAATATTTTCCAAATAAAAATGATTTAAAATGAAAAATTTTGAAAATATTTAATAAATATTTTTTTAATTTTAAATAATAAAATTAATTAAAATTAAAAAAAATTAAAATTATTTAGAAGAAAATAATTTCACGATTTATTGGTATTATTAAAAACCAGAAGTCAACTATGCGGCGCTATCTTACCGTTGACTCCAATGAACAACTAGTCGCTTAATACACCCTGTGAAAGCCAACAGAAGTAAATGCCAAATGTAAAATCTGTATTAGCCCCCCTGTGATGCCATTCTTTCTTTTAAATCGGCAAGTTTCGGCGTGCTTTTCAGTCAAACAGTTTTTCGGTCCAAGGTACGTACGTATGTTTAATAAACCTTGCATGCCAGAGCGTTTTATTTGGAAGTGTATCAATTAGAGTAAACATTAAAAATCTTATAATTGGCATGAAAATTATAATTTCACATAAGTTTAACAGGGAGACCACATTGAGCACAAACTAACACGTGTTCGCAAAAATGTGGTGTACAGGAATGTGCCCTTTGTGTTTTTTGCAATCCTTGAAATAATTGTTTCAGTAACATAAGAGATGTATGGATATTTGTAGGTAAAAGAAAATCCTTTATCAATTTATCGAATTCAGGCATATGGAAATAGCCTCTAAGTAATAAATTTACATATGTGCGCATTTAAATACATACGTATGTATGTATTTGTAAGAATATTACTTGTACAGCATGTACATGTATATATGTATGGTATGCAAGTGTATTATTTAAGGGAGTGTGCAGCCAGACATTGAAGAATAAAACTACTTTCATATAATTGTCCGTATGTGATTTATTTGCATGTGTTTCAGAAGTCTGCATTTAAATTGATAAGTATGGAAGCGCCTCCAGAGGGAAATGTCGACGCTGAGTCGTGCAACGAAATCGATGACGACAAGTCGAATTCAGACTGCCAATCCATGTAAATAAAGTACATTTTATTGCCCATTGAATTTTTGAATAAATTTGTAATGAATTTGATAGGCCGGCTTACATGAATTCGGTGCTACGGCGACAGTACTTGCAAGAGATGGTCAAAGCGTTGCCGCCACCCGTTCAAAAGAGAATTACCATATTGAAGAACTTGCAAATGGATCAACTGAAGTTAGAGGCAGCATTTTTCGAAGAGGTGTACAAGCTAGAGAAGCAATACCAATTAAAGTATCAACCCATGTTCGAGAAGCGCAAAGAAATCGTTTCCGGAGCCGTCGATCCAGCCGAAGAGAAGCCCAAATGGAAGGAAACTGAGAGTCTACCTGATGACGTTATTGGCGATACTTTAAATGAGTCGTTAAAAGCCATTAAAGCAATGCCTCAGGATGCCAAGGGTATCCCAGACTTTTGGCTAACAGTTTTTAGAAATACAGCAATGTTGTCCGAGATGGTTCAGTCTCACGATGAGCCGGCCATTCGCAAGCTCACGGACATTGTAATTAAGTATGATGATGAAGTACGTATCCATCCACTTGTAGCGATCATTATGTATCATACTAACAAAAATTTGGAACCCTCTTAATATTACAGCATTCTTATCTTTTGGAGTTTCATTTTGAGAAAAATGAATTCTTTTCGAATACTGTGCTGACAAAGCAATACTTCCTAAAGTCGACTGTGGATGAAGACGATCCCTTCGCTTTCGAAGGTCCCGAGATTTATAAATGCAAGGTAATTGATGTCAAAATTAAATTGTTACAGAAATGGTTGTATTAAATTCTTATATTCAGGGATGCGTCATTAACTGGGAGAAAAAAATGAATTTGACTGTCAAAACTATCAGAAAGAAGCAAAAGCATAAGGAACGTGGCGCCGTGCGCACAATTGTCAAACAGGTTCCTACAGATTCCTTCTTCAATTTCTTCAATCCACCAGAGGTTCCAACCAATAAGGAAGACATTGACGATGACTCTCAGCAAGTAAGTCTTTGGTCAAATTCGTTTCGAATTCATTTCAATGCAATCAATTATTTGTTTGGTTCCATTTTCTAGATACTGGCTACCGATTTTGAGATCGGCCACTTTTTACGTGCTCGAATTATTCCAAAAGCTGTACTTTATTACACTGGTGACATCGTTGATGATGAAGATGACGATGACGAAGAGGAATACGAAAATGAAGATGATGAATATGATGACGATGAGCCCGAGGGTGGGCACAGCAAACCCTCTGGTGGCAGCAAAAAACAGTCGCCTAACGACTGCCCTAATCAGTAGGGGAATATATAATATTTCGATGTTTCAGTAAATTTGTATATAAGTATATACACACACAAACACACACACACACGCATATTTAAAATATATTTTGGTGAATACAAATTTCAACGAATAGAAAATCAACTTGAACTTAAACTTATTCAAGGAAAAATAAATATCTATTATTGGAGATAATAACTTCATAATTCTCAGAAATCGAAAAGTTAAGCATTTATTTTATGGACACGAAGTTCAATTTGAAATGGTGGGAGCAATTATGACTCATCAGCGAATTTTGGCGGGCATTTACTTTGTTTATCGCTTTTTGATCGATATATTTTGTTTCCTAATCAAATTTCAATTGATAATTCGATGAACTGAGGAAACTAACGATAGTTCGTACGTTGTATCTCTAATCATAGAATATTCTATAGTTAGTGGTTGTATACACAAAATATAAGGACAACAACATTCTCCTTGACCGCTGTATTGCATTTTATATCTCTTATAAGGGTTTTTCGAAAGTTACAAACTATGTTTTCGATATTTATGTTCACATTTATTTTAATTTATAGATTGAAAGTACCATCTTAATAATGTTGAATCTATAACAATTTTAACATTTCATTTGCTATTATAATAAAGATTTTTTTTAATTTGTAAATTTATCTTTCAGCAGAGCTTACAATATATTTTTATTTAATTTAATTATTTTATTTCTCATGCTACTTTTTTGTAGTTTGTATTGTATATTATATTATTATTTTCGTCTATCTTTTCTTATCTATGTATTATATTTATTTTAATATCAATAGTTCATGATGATATATTTTAAACTCGAGCTTTTTATTTACAATATTACATTGATAACAATTTGCGTAATTTTAACGCGTGAGGTCGATTCCAAATTTTCCTCCAAATCAGATATTTCTAAGTCATGGAGCAAGCAATGAAACATCAGGTATTAAGTGGTTATTTTTATGTTTATGTTGTATATTTAATGTTAATTATCACTTATCATTATAAAGACGTTCAAGCGTAGAGCATTTAAACCTGATGTTCGCAGGACGATGACAGTGCAGTTCTTCAAGTAGGTAAACTATTTTAAGTTAATATATCCCTATCCTGATCCCTATTATTTGTAGAAACAATACGAAGACCTTGGAAACATCTGTTGGTCTGAATGGACATATGGTGAAAGCTTCAGGATGTCTACCATCCGATAAGATTTCGATTGTACTGCATGGCTGGATTCAAAGTTGTTCTGATGAGTGGGCGTTATCATTAATAGATCGTATGTTTTTATATGATCAATTAAACAAAAAATAGATTTCAAGAATTATATTCTTTGCTAGGCTTAAGTTTTTATCGCAAAGGCTGTGTAATATGCATTGATTACAGTACCGTTGCCAGTTCTTCCTACATGAGGTAAGCAATCGAATATATAATTTCATTGCAATAAAATGTAATCTATTTTTCAGATTGTACTCGAATTTCGAGCACATTACTGAAGCCATTGTTGGTATTATTAGAGGCTTAATACAATATGGTTTCGACCCAAGTCGCGCCTATTTATTTGGCTTTAGCTTTGGAGGTCAACTGGCATCAGCAGTTGGCAGATCGTTGCAGCCGCATTTCGCGCTACAAAACATAGACAGTAACAGTGACCACCAACATAAAGAAATTATAGTTTTACTAATTGCGAAAATATATTAATTTCAGCATGTGATATGGCCGGGCCAGGATTTGATCCCATTGCGGTGGATCACTCGAAGGCTGGAAAGAACGTGCAATGCTTTCACACTAGTCGCGATAAGGGAACTCTAATACACTCTTGTCACAGAAACATAATGCTAGGCAGCTGTGGGCTCAGTCAGCCCTCGGTGGCCAGTCAATTGCATTTGGGAAGTCATGGCCTGTGTGTCGACATCTACATCAATACCTTTGATTATCCATTTTATGCCCTTAAATCGCCTCCAGCTGAATGCATCTCCTTCACAAAAGCAGCAAAAATTCCAAATGATTATACTGTCGGATACGACGAGCATTTTAACAAGTAAGCACATTATACATATTATATTTAAATCTATATTCATAATGCAAAACGCAATTTTATTAATTTTAGGGAAGTAATGGGGAAAATCTTTGTGCCCACGAGCTTACATTATCCTTACAATTTATCCAAAAAAGAACTGCAATCGTTTTACAAGAATTTTTAGGAATAATAATAAAAAGTAAAATTAATCAAGTTAAAGTTTCTTCTTATTAAGAATTCTATGGTTTTATTATGTGAAAAAGATGGTTTTTTCTATGCGTCACATATATGTATGTATAAACAATGTAAAAACACAATATTGCATTCAAATGCTTAAATTTATGTACTGTCAACATTAACAGAAACAAGTTTGTTTTTAAGTTCAATTATTCTTAAGTCGAGTTTTTTTCGGTGTCTTCAAAATCCAATGTGTTGAGCACATTGACGTCTAGTTCTGGATCTGCATACTCCAGTATATTGAAATCTTCCCCAATTTCTGACGTTAACGATTTGAGTAGATCATCATCATCGCCTTCACCAAAACCGCCTAATATATCACCAAATCCTACATTCTCTAGCTCAACTGTTGACGATGATATGCCTTCCTGTGATTCAGACATTTTTATGCTATCAAGAGGATTTTTGCTATCCTGTTCGAGATTCCGCATCTCTGTATGCTGCGGATTGCCACTCATACTCAACATGGGATTATTTTGCGTAATGGGTGCATTTTGTAAGTTTCCAAGTCGCAGCACATCGTTCGGCATAAAGTATTCTGAATTTGCTGTTATTATGGTCATAGTATCTGAATTGTTTTTTTGTAATAGATTCCGTAGCTTTTTATCACCAACTGGTTCATTTCCGTAGGTCGTTGGATTTAGGTCTATGCGCTGTTCAACCGACGATATTTTCAGAGAAGGTGACGGTGTAGTTTGAATGGGATTTCTTTGAATTGTAGATTTAACTACCAAATTCTCATTTAAGGTGGGCGTGGTTGGATGCGCATGTGGAGTGTGTAAAGTTGATCCAATGTAGCATGGTGCATCATATGATATGCCATCTATATAGCAAGAATTCAATTACAACTAAGGGTAGCAATGGTTATACATTTACTTACTGTAACTGCCAAACATATTTGCTGGTTCTTCCTTAGGCTTAGAAGGTTGATTTTTCCAAGTGCGATTGTCATCTAGTTTCTCAGTTTTGGCTGCTGCGGGTTGACTGATTTTACACTGTTCCCGTCGCTGACGCAACGCTGATCGATTATCTTTAGCCTTTTGCAGGAATGGCGCCTTCTTTTCATTGCACAACGAGCGCCAACGTTTGAGGATCTGCTTACAGCGATCATTCCAGTTGGGATACAACTCTTTAAGATTAACATGTTCTGTATTCGCATACAACACGGCTGAGATTGTCGCCATTAAGCCGAGATCTGCACAAAAATAATTATTTAATAATGAATTCGCCTATTGGATATATTAAGATTTATTTACCTTCGTCCTTGCGCATTTTTTCTGCTGTCTTTTGAGTGCCCACATTCATGCTCTCACCGCCTGGTTCATTAGGCTTTGGTTCCTCCATAAGTTTTTTATCATTTTGGATTGGCAGCTGCGTTGCTATATTTTGTGCTTTTGGTTGATAATGAAGTTGGGCAGCTTTGGCATTTATGCTTGCTGGCAAGAACAATTTATTGTGGAACTTTTGATCTTGTGCCACCTGCGGAGCCAGAGAAAAGTTCTCCACATAGACTGTCGGTTCGCTAAAATTGAATAAAATTAAACCAATTACAATTGTCATTGAACAATATTTAAAGCTTACTTTAATGTTGATTTCATGTTGTCAGTGGCACCAATGAAATTTATAGTATGCTGGTTGCTATCCAAGCCGGTTATTCCTTGGGCGGACTGCATAAAAAATAGTAATTTAATTAAATAATTAAGAGGGTCAAATAAATCACAAAATGCAAAATTACCAAGGGATCCAATGTGCGTGTGTTGTTCGTACCGCCATTTCTTGAAGTGTCCGTCATTTTTGTATCTAACAAATATAAAAATGGTTAATTAGGAAATATAAATTAATCGTTGGAAATGGACTGAGCTATACCATACAGAGCAGGTCCCGTCACCAATTCCCCGTTAGAGTGGGTTGCCATCGTAAACTGCTCGTCAAAATTGTTTTTATTGTCAGGCAACGGCAAAGATTTTTCAGGCTTTGGTCGCTTAAGAGATTTAACAGGGGTTTTATTAACTGCCACATTGCTTTCCTTCTCCAAATTCTTATTGTTCATACTGGTGAAAAATATTTTCATTGTTGTATCGATTTCATCCGAAGTATCTGAATCGTAGACCACAGTATCACCCGACTCCAACAATGGTTTGCCGAAAAAGGCTTCTTGCAGATAAGGCGGATATGCTTCGATTAATTTATTCTTTTGTTTTTTTCGTATAATTTTCTTTTTCTTGTCCACAGCCAGCATTGAATTCAATGGATCCATCGTATCCTCGTTATCCTTTTTGAGTGCACGATTTCGCACTGAAAAGCCACCTATTCCCAATTTTTGCAAATTGCGTTGTCGTTTCTTACGCAAGACATGAACGCCATCATCGTTAGTCGAGATAGAGAAACCTTCGGGTAATGCTGACTCCGCTCTATCCCAAACCATGCCGTCCTTGTACTTATCGCTTGGCACATCATCGGAGACTCCAGCATCCATTTGTCCATCTTTATTTGCGATTGGTTGTCTCATTTTTCGCTTACGCTTAATTTCAGTTGAAAGGGATTTAATCATATTTAAACCATTTTCACTCAAACAGACGCCGTCAATCCAATGAATCGCCTCCGTGGTCTCCAGCAAATCGTTTGCCAACAACATATTTCGATCTGCTGCATTGATAGGCTTGGTTTCTTGACTAACGTCGAGTAATAATTTTGATGTAGTTATCGAGTTCTCACACGCAGCTATCGGTAATGATGGTGTCTTGATGCTGGCGCGGCACTTGAAGCACTTGTAAGTGTTGTTCTCGTAATGCTCAATTTTGAGCTGCGTGTTAATGCTATCGCAAAGAAAATGCGACCAATGCGAACACTGTTCGCACTGAATTATCGTTTCACCATCAGCGTAAGCTTTTGCGCAAACAGTAGCAATTAATTTGACTGACACATTGCGCACATTCTGGAGGCTGTTGGGCATCATTATGATCGGATTTCTCGGTCGGGTTGCGCCCGCACTTTTGACAAAGAGTGCAAAACGAACACTTCCAGTTGCCGTGAGGCACCGCATCCAGCGGCGGATTCACACAGTAAATGTGATAGGAGATATCGCATTCATCGCACAGCAGTAAACGCGCCTCGTCATTTTTTTTACCGCAACCCTCGCAGACCGTACAATCCAGGCAACGCCAGCCCTTTTGGAGAATACCTCGCGACGGTTTGACACTCGCACAATAAGGATGATAGCATTGGCTGCATTGAGCACACGTTATCAGTACAGCATCAGCTTCACTGCCCACAGAGCCGCACATTACGCAAATGTCCTGCGTGAGAGAATATTTATCCCGTGCCGAGCACAGCAGCATCTTTTTATCGCTAGAGAAGTCTGTATCCAAGTTGCGGCTGATATAGCGTTCACTGGAACCACTTTGAAGCACAAGCTGCCGTCCTTTGCCGCGACTACTGCGTTTTTTGCTTATCTGCGACATGCTACCCATGCGATGTAACACAAACTTGCCGCCCTTGCCACGCATGTTAGTTAAGCAAACTTTTTTCTTGGTGATGGGCAGTTTGAGTGGATCTTCATTGTTCATTTCCACATACGGTTTGCCATCCAATGGATCTGTATCGCCTTCTTTAATATTAAAATGCTCCGATGCCTGTGTTTCCGCGATGGAACGCTCAAGCGATTCAGTTTTGAGCTGAGCTTCAGTTGAGTTTGTCTTACAATTTGGACAAACATAGTCATAGTCGGGATTGAGCTCTTTCTTTTTATGATAAGCCGTCAAATCAGCATCCTCATCGCAGGTGCTGTGAACAAATCTAAAAGAAATGGAAAGAAGACAAAACATTAATCTTAGTTAAATTTAAACAAAAAATCAACAAAGAAAACATAATGTCAAAATTTGCAAAGTAAACTTACTTATGGCAACAGCTGCATTTGACCATCTCTTTGTAAGCTGCAGCTCTGTATGCTTTCTGGCAGATCGGGCAAGAGAAACCTTTATTTCTTTGCTGATAACAAGAGTCGCAGATGGTATAGTGACTATGCCAGCGAGACGAGCTGCCACCACCCGGTGTCCTTGAGCCACAATCTGTGCATACGCGACAACGCTAAGCAGATAAAAATTCACATCAATAGAAACGACTATTAAATAAGAAATTGCAACGCTTCACTCACATTACATTTCCAGCCGTATTTTGGAATTGACGATATCACTGGTCGTAAGCAGGCGGCATGGTACATCTTCTGGCATTGTTCGCATTTCACATACTTAACATCAATCGAGTCCTGTTGTCTACAAATCTGGCATTTTGTACAACGTGCACAACTCCAGCCAGCACGGGTATCTGCAAAGGGAAAACTTGAATACATATGTATATACACATAAATGGTAAAACATCTACCAGGCAGATTAACCAGGCCAATGCAAGTGGAATGAAAGTGATCGCCACATGAACAGCACATGACCATTTTCGAGAGATCACCCAAAGAAGAACACGTCAAACACTCCACGTTGTTGTCACTGCCTAGAAATATTAGAATCATTTAGTTAACAGATATGAACAGGTATATCAACAAATTATTTTGATACGTACAGATCAAAGGTACCTGGCTTAGATGTTCTGTGCAGAAGACAGTAAAGCTCTCCAGGATAAGCAAACAACCGGCTGCTGTGGCGCAAGGCCAATGGTGGATTTGGCGGCAATTCATTTTGCATGTAATCGATGCTCCATACTGCCCACAAAAACTGCATTTCTGCTCCAAGAACTCTGACAATTGGCTGAGAAACTGAAAGATTTCGGAGTCCGAGATTTGCATTTTTCGTATCGACCACATTATACACATGCGATGCACGTAAACAAACTCATCGTCGAGGAATATTGAAGCATTAAGAATGTCTGCGTATCCGATTTTATCAAGCTCATATTGGCTTTCACTGTTGCACACTGTTTTCGTTTTTATCCACTTTAGTTTCCGCAACATATCCTGATCTTTTTCATTGTCTTTAGATGGATGTGCAGTCTGTTTTTCCTTAAAATCTGTAGGCACTTTTAATTGAAACATGACCCCTTGACCGAGCGCACTTCTCTCTCCCAGATTACATAGGCAGCACACTTTTCCGGGATATTTTTCGGGTAAATAGGGCAGCTCATCTACGCTCACCGTATTAGATTTTTCTTCAACGTTTAAGATGTGCGAGCTCATCTTATATTATTTATTTTCATACACAAAAACTACCTCCACACAACTTCAGTGCAATACAACTAGCGTGACCGCATGCTGATTTTCAAAATATACCAAAGTTGCATTCGACATTTGACTAAAACAACAGGTCACACTGCGTCAGAAAGCAATGTCGCTATGTGACTAAGAACATATCGATAAGCAGTGCGCTTTGCACGAGTGTGTGTGTGTTCGTTTTGTTTACTATAACAGATTATTGGCATTTACAGGTTCTTGTATTTTTTTTGGAGAATTGCAAATTGTATGTAGTTTAAATGTATGCATGCAATGCAAATGTAGTTTAACAAAAGTTTCGAACATACGATGGAAGCTTACCGACCCCGCGGCACTTTAGCACGTGTTATTCACGCCAAATTTCATAATGATAATTTTTTGGACAATATAGACACCCAACAGGTTCGTGTTATGCAGAAAGTAGCCGCATATTTTTTAGAAAAAAAATCAAATAATTTTTTTCTACAGTGGTATACTTTAAACGGTAACTTACCCCAAAGATTCCAGTGCAAGTTTCTGCCGCTTAACCGACCGGATACAACCACATTGCAATGGCTGGAGCGTGCAAAAATGTTGTCGTCTAACATATGGATTCATCTTTGGCATGCGTTGGCCCGATCGGTTTTGCAGTTTTTTATGACGCAAACGGATATTAATGGCCTTTTAAAACGAGGCTCCATGTTCATACTGTCAGAGGAACAATTCTACAAACTATTGGATGCTGGCGGCTTTCGCACAAGATCTTCAACTGAAACTGTGATGAATAGTCTGTTATCTGAGCCATAATGCTATAACATATGCTTATTTTGCTTTGTAGATTACTTTACTTGACATTGGTGCCGGTGATGGTGAAGTTTCCTTACGTGTCGCAAGTAGTGTTTCTGAATTAAGTGGCAATGCTGTACTGCAAGTGTTTGCCACTGAGGCAAGCTGGACAATGCGAGAGCGGCTGAAAAAGCTAAATTTTAATGTGGTCGACGAAATTCGTCAGCTTGGAAACCTGGAATTAATCTTATGCCTCAATGTACTTGATCGATGCTATGATCCTTTCATGCTTTTGGAAGATATACACGCGGCATTAGCGCCCGATGGACGAGCTGTCGTTGCACTAGTGCTTCCCTACATGCACTATGTTGAGACAAACACATCGCATTTGCCCTTGCGGCCTCTATTAGACAATCCCAACAATGGTCGCGAGCCAACATTCGAAGAAGAAGCGACACAATTTCTGGAATTGCTAGAGAGCTGCGGCTTTCATGTTGAGTCCTGGACCAAGGCACCGTATTTATGCGAAGGGGATCTTCGACAATCATTCTACTGGTTGATTGATTTAATTGTAGTCCTTTCAAAGAAGACTACTTAAGTTTCCCTTTTTTTGTAAAATATATAAATGTAAATTTTTGTAACTCCTACAGCAAAGCTGAGCCAACTGTCTGTTTTCTCTGTAATCCAAATGTCTGATTCAAAATCATGTCTGTTTATGTATGTGAATTTAATTTGTTACTCATTACCGAAAGTAATCAAAGTTAGAGCTCTGGGATCATTTAATACATGCTTTTTAATAGGAGTGCTATGTTTACGTATTTCTTGCATGATCAATGCTTTTAAACAGAGACTGAAACTTGTTTGACACTACGCACATTCCATGGAATGTTACTTATTTATTTCATTTTACTTAAAATGAGGCGTTAACCTAACCAAATCATTTATGTTGTAAATTGTGATACATATAAAATCACAAGTGAAACTTAATAATAATAGTCTAAATTCGGTAATGTGGTTATTAAAATACAAAATATATTTTGATCTTGGCAAACAACTTTTTTACGGTCAGAAGGAAGACGTTGTGAGAACATGATTGTTAAACGATTGCGGATGTAAAAAAAATGAACTTGAAGAGAAACAAAACACATGGTTTGTTTTTTCCACAAAAGAAAAACGTTTTTTTTATTTATTGATATGTTGTATTTGAGTCAATCAAAGAAGTGGAACACCCATTTACGTAGGCATTATGCAACTTAGTGACAAACTCCTTGTCATTCTGAATTAGGTAAGTGAAGGCCCGAACAAATTGAGCACTGTTCAATGGTTGTGAAAGCGATTGCTCAAGCTGCTCTGTTGCCGCCACTGTCACATGGGGCACATCAAACATGGTTGGCGGCATCAGTGCTGGCTTCGCATCCGTTTTATCGCCAACAAGTAATCTTCGCAGACACTGCTCGGCATCGTCAGTGGCAATTAAGGCCGACGCTGGTGATTCATTCACACTCTTCTCATAACTCAGATTAGTGAGCAATGAGATGGGCTTTCCAGCTGCAATCCGAGGTATTGCCGATGTCGCAGCTGCTTTTAGAAATGGAGACAGTGGACTTTCAGCAGCACTCACAAATTCTCCAGCATCTCGAGAGAATGATTGACTTGGCGTCTCGATTGGCGTGACAGAGCGTTGCTGTTTTTCCAACTGATCAACCGATAAAGGCTGAGGACGATTGAGAAGTGCCTCCGCTGTTGCCTGCTTGGCGGACTGAAAGAACTTCATCACATTTCCAGAAGTCATAGCTTCAGTTTGTTTTATTGCCGTTCCTGCTGACTGCGGCTTCGGCAGCGTCTGAGGCTGAGACGGAAAATTCATCTGTGCATTATATTCTTTTTGCGCCTGGCTCAGCATGTTAAATATGCTAGAGTTCTCCGGCTTGGGATACGTTAGCATGGCCAGCGGCTGTTCTCCATTCGTTTCCTTATTTAAAAGTAAGCCATTTACCAAATTGCTGATTCGATCACACTCTTCACTATTGTAAAACCAAAAGCCGCGAATACGCGAGCGCTCGTTGCGATATAATAGAAATGGCGGCTGCGATTGTAGTTCCAAGCTGCCAGTTATTGGCTCTACAAATGTTGTTGTATTTAAGCGATTATTGATAAATATACTATGAAATGGCTCTGCATTTCGATGGTAAATAAAAAACGCTCCTTCCACATCCGTTTTTTCCCATTCATTTTGATCGGAATTAAAGGTGTAAAATGCCACATGTGATGAAGAATCGACTATTTCTTTAGCGTATGGATCAATTTTCTTTATTGCTGATAAATTCATTCGCGTTATGCTTTCGTCCGCCATGGTATTTAGTCGTTTTTTTCAAATTATTTTTGTAATTGTTTCAAAGATTCAACAAGCCTCTTACAAATGTTAGAGATGCGCAATGCAACAATTTGTAACAAGTATTTTCAAGCAAGTAATTTACAAAAGTACTCATCGATACAGTGGAAGAAAAAGTTGACGTGACGGTTAGTACAATCGCTAATTTTTAAACCGTCAATATATACCAATTTAATTGTAATGAATCGGAAAGTAAACATACAAACGATATAAAAAATAAAAAATTTAATTACAGTCTTATTTTAACCAACAATACTATTTTGGCACTTATCTTTTTATTGTGGGAATTATCTGTTCAGACATTTTCTCGAATATATTTCAGCAGTATAGATTGGTGACATCGATATATGTGTAGGGATGTCAAAAAATATTGATTATCGATTAATGACATAAAATGATTATTTTCGATTTTGGTAATATGGATAATTAAAAAAAAAGGAAAAAACGTAATTAATGGTTTTTTGCCAATTAATAGGTGGAAAAATTATTTTCTTGGTTGGTTTTGTTATTTTTTTTTTTATTTGTTAAGAAGGGTTTAAAAAGGGTTGGGAAGGCGGGGGGGGAAATGGGGGGCAAAAAATTTTTGAGGGGGGGGGGGGGGCGGGGCGGGGGGGGAAAAAACCCGGGGGGGGGGTGGGGGGGGGGGGAGAGGGCCCTGGGTGGAGGGGGGGGGGGGGGGAGGGGGAGTGGAGAAAAAGGGAGGAGGGGGGGGGGGGGGGCTGGGGGGGGAAAGGGGGGGGGGGGGGGGGGGGGGAAAAATGGAAAGGAGGAGGAGGAGATATGGGGGGGGAAGAAAGAGCGGCAGGGGGGGGGGGGCGGGGGGGCGGGTTTTTATGTGTAATATCGATATAATGTGAAGTCGACAGAAATTATAGCAGTGCAGAAAAGGCGGCATTTTTCTTATGTTTTGGGCAAAATAAAGTGCAATGCAGAAGTCAATAACGTAACTATGGTTGTAAAGCTTCTATGAATATACTTCTAATAATTACATTCTTGTGCTTAGGTCATTTTTTAAACCAAAAGCTGAGGCGCAAAGTTCAGCATTAGAAGATGAATCCAAGTAAGTTCACGTTTCCACGAGTATTATTAAACTGCGGTTTTAAATGTGCATCTGTATATTTTCTTTATCTTTCTTGGGCATACCATAAATAGAAAAAATAAAATAATTGAGAAGAATAATTCTAAAACTACAATAAATAATGAGTTTAATGAAGGGGCAACACTAGTTAAAATGAAGATTGAGAAAGAGGAGGCGCCTACGATTAAATCCGAAGCAATGGACGTAGTTGTGGATGGTCCAACATCTCCTGCTTCTAGCAAGCTCAAAATGTTGCAATTAAATGTAGAAGTGGATAAAACTGAAAATGGCGAAGTGTACGATCCGTCAATAGAATCATATCATCCACTTAAGCAGGCTTATTGGAAAGCTCAAAGCTTGTAAGTGTAGATCGCCTCACTAAAAACTCTTATATATTTTTTTAAAAATTTTCTTTAAGGACACCTTACTTGGCCTTGGCTCGCACGTTTCAGGTGATTGAGGAGACTAAGGGCCGCTTGAAAATGATTGACATTCTGAGCAACTTTTTCTGCTCTGTTATGCTCGTCAGTCCCAATGATTTGCTGCCAAGTGTGTACCTCAGCATCAATCAACTTGCTCCAGCTTACGAGGGCCTTGAACTAGGCGTTGCCGATACGTCACTGATGAAGGCCATTGCCAAGGCGACAGGACGCAATTTGGCGCATATCAAATCACAAACACATTTAATTGGAGATCTGGGCATTGTTGCAGAGCAGTCACGAGTGTCGCAGCGGATGATGTTTCGTCCGAAGCCATTAAATATACGCGGAGTGTTCAGCAAACTAAAAGAGATTGCCAAGATATCAGGACAGTCGAAAATTACTCTTGTTTACGATGTGTTTGTGGCGTGTCGCTTCTCTGAAGCCCGCTTCTTTATACGATCATTAATTGGCAAGCTGCGTATTGGCATTGCGGAGCAGAGTCTGCTTACAGCTCTAGCTCTGGCTTTGGTCAAGAAGAACCACCTTGGGGACTGCAAAATTAACAAAGTGTGCGATGTCTACAAGGATGAAATTGCAGAGACTACATTGATTTTGAAGACTACTTTTTGGTAAAGTATAAACATATAAAAATTAACACTTTTCTTTCTAACTGATTATCATGTTTGCACAGTCAGTGTCCCAACTATGACATTATTATTCCAGCATTATTAAAATATGATATAAAGGAGCTACAGACTCGTTGTCCCATGCATCCGGGCATGCCGCTCAAGCCTATGCTGGCCCAGCCCACAAAAGGTGTACATGAAGTGCTCGAACGCTTTAGTGGGATGCACATTACTTGCGAGTGGAAGTACGATGGCGAAAGGGCTCAAATACACTTGAACGATTTGGGTGAGATAAGTATTTTCTCCCGAAACTCGGAGAACAACACCGAAAAGTACCCAGATCTGATTGCTCGAAGCAAGTCTATTTTAAAAACGGATAATATTAAATCGTACATAATCGACAGCGAAATTGTTGCCTGGGATGTGGAGCGCGGCCAGATATTGCCATTCCAAGTATTAACGACACGCAAGAGAAAAAACGTTGATATTGCCACAATTAAAGTGCAAGTTTGTGTCTATATTTTTGATTTACTTTATATCAATGGCAACTCGCTTGTCACAAAGCCACTTTCAGAGCGTCGCAAACTATTATTTGAACATTTTCAAGAGGTCGAAGGTGAATGGAAATTTGCTACGGCGCTCAATACAAATGATATGGACGAAGTGCAGCAATTCTTGGAGGAATCCATCAAAGGCAACTGTGAGGGTTTAATGGTTAAAACTTTGGATGAGGAGGCCACTTATGAAATTGCCAAAAGATCAAGAAATTGGTTGAAATTAAAAAAGGATTATTTATCAAATGTGGGTGACTCTCTAGACCTGGTTGTCATCGGAGGTTACAAAGGTAAGGGACGACGTACGGGCATCTATGGTGGTTTCCTATTAGCCTGCTACGACTCGGACAATGAGGAATATCAAAGTATTTGCAAAATTGGCACAGGTAAGTAATTTTGGGTTTTTCAACAAGCATGAATATATATTAATTAAATTTTTACTTAAAGGCTTTACCGACGAAGATTTACGTGTACACTCGGAGTTTCTTAGCAAGCATGTGCTTAATGGAGCCAAATCGTATTTCCGTTACGATTCCAGCTTGGAGCCGGATGCGTGGTTCGAACCTGTTCAAGTTTGGGAAGTTAAATGCGCTGATTTATCGCTAAGTCCTATTCATAGAGCAGCCATAGGCGTAGTTGATGGTGATCGTGGTATTTCCTTACGATTTCCACGATTCATACGCATTCGAGACGATAAAAATGCTGAGCATGCAACGGATGCCAATCAAGTAGCACATATGTATCAATCGCAGGATCAAGTCAAGAACAATCAGAAATCAGCTACTCAAATGGAAATCGAGAATGATTTTTACTAATAAACATCAACATAAGTATACACACGTTGTACATAATTTATATGAAATCATTTTTGTGTGGTCGAATGTGCACTTGTACTGCTCTCGGACGATTTTGAGATGCATCGAGCATACTCCATATTTTCCTTACTATCCTGAGGCTTTTGCCTATTGCGTCGACCAAAGCGTTTACTTTTTGGCTTTTCATCAAAAACCTGAATGCTATCACCATCTGTTGGAAACACAGGTTTTTCTCTTGACTGCGTGGCATCTTTAGAATCATTTGGGGAATTTTCTTCGGAGCCAAGACGATTTCGAACCTTAGGCTGGTATATGGCAATCGATGGACGATCCTAATATATAGAGCAAAAACAATCGATAAATTGCTATCTTTTCTGCTTTATTGAGCTTACCTTATTTCTTATGCGACGCTCGTCGGCCGAGCGACGACTGGCAGACTTACGAGATTCCGACTGATTTGTGACTTGGGTGGTGCAATGCGTGGGTTTCTCGAGCTGCTTGAGCTCTTCTTTGTCATCCTGGTGCTCTGTAGCTAATCTTTCACTGAAAGCGTCGACCGATTTCTCTGTATCTGTTGTATTGGCAACAACTGCATTTGAATCAACTGTTTCCTTTTTAAGAATCACAACCTCTTTGCTCAGTTTTAGTTCTTTTGTTTGATTCGTTTTTGTTGCTTTCTTATTTGGATTGTCTTTATCGGTCTTTTCAGTTCGATCATGCTTCTTTTTGTCTCGTTGTTCGCGATCACGCGCCAGTTTTCGCTGCTCGTGTTCTTCACGTCGACGTTGATCGCGTTCCGTGCGACGCTTGGAACGAGAGTTCTTCACTTTATCTTGAACTTGCCCATCTTTGTTGAATTCCTTCTTTTGATTGATACTACTATTATTTGCTGTTTTTTTACTGTCCCCAGAAGCATCCTTGGATTTGTTGTCGGATGTTTCTGCCGCACGTAGAAGCTTCTGTTCCTCGCGCTGCTTGCGTTTTTCTTCATTTCGTTTGCGTGCTTCCTCACGACGTTTTTCTTTTTTGTTTGCCAAATATTGCAGTAATGGCGTTGACTTAACTTTCTCATCGGATCTCTGTTCAATATTGAAATCAATTTTCAAATCACCTAAGCGCGATGCCTCCTCACGTTCGTCTTCCAATTTTTGTAAGAAATCTTGGTAATGGGTTTCTTTTTCAATGGTATTAACTTTGTTATCGTGATTACGAGCTTTATTTTTCATAAAGCATTGAAATGGCGCGTACTCTACAATAGCAACATATTCGGCGCCTTTAGAATCCACAAAAACGTAACCATCAAAACGATCCCGAAACTGTAACACATCCGATATATCCTTGAGGGACATATCAATATAGGCACGACATGTTGCCTCTTGACCAAGTGACCAATCTGCAGGACAAAAATAGTATGAATCGTTTTCTGGCAATGGATCAACTTGCTCCAGAAACTCTTGTTCGGTCATTGTGGGTGGCAAATGCCGAACTACAATCTGTGAATATTGGCATATTATATATTACGTGTATGTTGTCAGTTTGGTTTGTATACCTTGATAGCATGGTTCGACTTGTCCTTCTTCTCCTTGCGTTTATTAACCCGTGGTTTTTCCATAATAAATGTATTTACTATTTTATCAACAATACGCAGTTGACTTTCAGAAGTGCCAATATAATGTGACCATAACTTGTTTTTCTAAATATACTAAAAAATATCAATGTTTTAGTATCACATCACTTGATAAAGTTAGCGTTGAAAAATATAAAACAAAACGAAACAGAATTAAAAGGTGTAGGCATGAAATACAAAATTAATATTTTTTTCTAATGTCAAAAAATAAATAATTTCGTACAATAGATAGAATAGATGTAGATGATTAATCCTAATCGAAAACTCATGTTTAATTGTCATTATTCAACAGAAATTGAAAATTCTTTCTCTAGGTCAATTAAAAATCTATTACTGGACGATGCCAAAAAACTGGAAATGATTTATATTGATTCTTCGTTTATTTATGCTGTTGAAATTAATTTCTTCTATAAAGTAATCAACAAGCAAATAATCCGCTTTAAATAGTGAAATTAAATAATATAATAATTCGTTGAGCAACCTTTATCAAATGGTTCAAATTTGAAATATAAATGTCAAAATTTTGTATGAATTTTTTTAATTGAAGTCAGCTAAATCAGCAGTTGATTGGGATCTTGATGATTGAAAAAAAGTTATCGATAATTTTAATCAAGGAACATTTTAGATAAATGAACAGTACAGGAAACATTTGGTATTAACAGAATGTCAATTTCCACATAGTTACGAGTGCTTTTTCAGATGTATAATTAATGAAAAACTTAGAACCAAAAGTAAAGGACCGAATAATGTTACTGTCTGAAACTCATATTTTGAAAAGCATTGTTGAGAATTTATAGATTATAGAATATTATAGAATATCTACAATATTTAAGATTAATTATTTCACATCAATGTACATATAAATATATCCATTTTGTTTAATGATAATAATAATTAAGTTTATGAAAATCCTATGGCAATTTGGATACTTCAATATATCAGGAAATATGAATTGTTAACTTTTAAAATATTATATACAATTATGTGATTTTAAAACATTTTGGGAACAACTTAATATATTAAAAATCTGTTTAGCATTATGAGGTTAGCGGTTTATCGTTTCATACATTTATTCGTTTTCTGCTTAAATTAAAAAATTTCGATTTGAAAGGTTATTTGATGAAGACCAATTGAAGCTTATGTCGTAGATTTACCAAAGCCTAGTCGAATACCTATGCTCGCTGAAAAAGTTATATGCACCTATATTGTGCAGTGGTACAAAATACAAAATTTTCAGGGTAAGATACGATACCAAATTTATTGTATGTGCCATTTTACGACTATCTATATATGGATACAAAACTGTTTATCTTAACTAGCAGACAAGAACTTTCAACAGTCCTAATGGTAAGGGCTAGGAGGTTTTCGTAATTAGATAATAAATAAATAATAAATCCCACATTATAAATAGTATGATGAGGTTTCGTTTCAAGGTGATATACAAGTTTAATTTTAAAAGCCATAAACCAATAGCGGAAAAGCTCCTTTCCAAATATTGCTTTAGTTGTTGCCTTCTGGTATAGCTGGTATATTGTAAAAAGAAGGTCGGAAAACGTACTATTTAAACTCTAGAAATTTAATTTATTCAGGAAATTTATTTAATGTAAGTAATGACATCATCAATTGGTAATATTCAGGAAGTAAATTAGCGTGATGAGCGGAGAAGTAGAGCGGAGAAATTAAGTTTTCTTAAATACTACAATAAATATTAGTAAAAACAAATAAAATACAAACGATTTGGAGGTTAGGATCTGCAAATTAAACGTGATAACAACCAATTTGAATGAAAGATCAAATTATTAACTTCTGTATATAATAAAAATAGTTAAATAGCATCTCAGTGATTAAGGACATTCGGATATACCACATCGAAAGTTATAAACTTTTTTCCATTTAGTATACAGATGTCGTTTGGCATCTTTAGGTATTCGTAGAGAAATTGTCTTTGCGTAGCTTAAAAAGAGAATTTTGAAAAAATATATATATTATAATTTCTTACAAAATTATATATAAAATGTATTTAATTATGACATTTGAATTGGACTGTAAAAAAGCCTGTAATAAGAGTGTTCAAATGAATAAATTTATTAAGGGTTAGAATAAAATTTAGGGGGAATGTTGGTAGGAGGTGAAAATTTTGGGTGAGTAGGGGGGTGTAAATGTTTAAAAAAAATATAGGGGGAGGGGGGGATTGAAGGGGGGGGGGGGAGGGGGGGGAGGGGAAAGAGAAAATAAGGGGGGGGGGGGGAGGGGGGGAGGAGGAGGAGGTGAATTATGTAGGGAGGGGGGCCGGGGGGGGGGGGGGGGGGGGGGGGGGGCGGGAGAGGGAAAGAAGAGAAGAAAAGAAAAAAAAGGAATAAAAAAATGATGGGGGGGGGGGCGTTAGTTTTTTCGTAGTGAAATTGTCTTTGTCTAGCTTAAAAAGAAAATTTTGAAAAAAAAATATATTATGATTTCTTACAAAATTATATATAAAATGTATTTAATTACGACATTAGAATTCGACTGTAAAAATGCCTGTAATAAGAGTGTTTTCAAATGTACATTTTTTTTCTATTCATATTCTATTTATATTAAATTAGGTTTGATATTACAGCGTTATCTAACTGAAATATTTTAAAAAGACAAACATTTTTAAATTTGGGCTTGTATGAAATTATCGACTTGATTTTTAGGTATTAGTTAAGCTAGTGTATATCTAAGTATCTGTGCTTGTTGAAAAAATATTTTTTTCTTAATATTCTCTACCACATATGTTTTAGATGTAGATATTATGAAAATACGTTTGCAGATGTAGGTAGCACAAGATAAGATAAATTTACTTGATCACATTACATTATGTTAATTTTATGAGCATTAAATGAGGTACTAGTATACCCTTGAGTTGTTAGGTTATGGTTCAGTCCAGCACTTGACTATTCATGAAGCTAATTTTAGATTACACTGCAAACAAAAATAATTTAATTAATACATTGACTCTGAATATGCTAAGCAATTTTCTGTATTTTTATAAATGTTTCGTAATGGAAAAATAATCAGGTTTTGCAATCATGTGACAATTTTCGTTAATACAGATATTTTATGGGCATTTAATTAATTTTAAAGCTATCGTTGACTGAATTTTTACTACAAAGGAAAAGTTTTCGTTGAGTGTATGTGGAACTTTGAAATATTTCCACCCTTAAAACAAAGTGCGGAAATTGGCACCGCCTCCAAATGCGGAGCTGGGCATTTTTTCTCTCTTTCATTTTATGGATGTGATGCATCCTTTTTTAGCCAAAGGTTGATGCTGTGGCAATCGTAACTGAAACTTATTTATTTAAGCCCAGTTAACAAATTGCATTTTATCTGTGGTTTCACTATTATTATATTTTATTGCGATGTGATTTGTTAGCGACAAATTAATTGGTATTAGTGTGTCGAGCCTCATTTCTCAATGCAATGGAATTTTCATTTTTAAACAAAACGAGTTATGATAAAGATTGTCTATACAACTCCAATTCGCAACTTCATAATACAAACGCCAATTCAGGACTCTCGGTGGCCAACCACATGAGTCATTATAATCTAATAATCGATTCCAGCTATAAGTTACGTGCCAGTGACAATGTTATCAGAAACTCATTTAGCCAAGAGTCAAATATATTGTTCTCTAAAATTACAAATGTCTCCGACTTTTATCCCGCGGCACACAATATAACTCCCTATAATACTGGTAAGTGGTGATTTTCATATAATAAATACTGCATCAATCACACATAGTAAAATTATTAATACATTGTATTTAAAAATTAATTCTACATTTGCTGATCAAATTAATTTAAAGAACTTTAATTTCATACTAAGTATTCTAATTTTTGAAACGATAGGTAATCACTTATTATATTTGAAGCACTTTCTTGATATCAATACAAATCAAAAAAATGAATTTTCCTTTGCATCCTAATACTTTTTGATAGCAAATGGCTCATTTATTCATCTATAGATCGCTAGATTTCCAACCTGGCTTGGCCTCAATAGAAGCATGCTAATGCAGCTTAGTTTGTGTATAATCATAACGAGAGAAAAATGTTTAAATCAGCTGATATCAACTGTGTGACACTCACTATCTCGATCAGAAGAGTACAATATATATACATGATTATAATTTAAGGGACATAAATGGCTTACGGGCGTACGATATTAGCGTCTGCTTGCATAAATAATTAATAAATGTTCAGTTTTTTCTTAGACTCGTAAAATGATACAAATTAATATTAATATATATATTTTACATATTAGTATTTATTCCATATATCATAAATCAGTTAATTTTCGTACTACAGATTTTCAATTAAAGTCGTATTCAGAAGAGGCTGCGAGCTTAACTGATAAAGCGAAACAAAGGAGAATAAGAACAACGTTCACATCGAATCAATTGAACGAACTGGAGAAAATATTTTTGGAAACTCATTACCCGGATATATATACAAGAGAAGAAATTGCATCAAAATTACATTTAACAGAGGCTAGAGTCCAGGTAAAATTAATCAAAATTGTAAATAATTTGGTCTTCAGTTTTCGGAGTAAAATAAAACAATAAGCCTTTATATCACAATTATCAGCTAATTTTTTATTAAATTAGCCAATCAATATCTATTTTCTATATCTATATAGGTTTGGTTCCAAAATCGAAGAGCGAAATTTCGGAAGCAGGAAAGACATGCCATTTATATAATGAAAGACAAAAGTTCTAAAATGGATAATAGGCAGACTAATGCATCTGGCAGTCGATGTTATGATGTATCACTCAACGCATCACAAAGTTCATGCCAAATAAAATGTTTTTATGATAAAATATAAGACTTCTCCAAAATTTGTGTATTTTAAAATTTCTATGTATGTATTTATAGTATATTTGGATATACAATGAGCTTTTAAAATAATTTAACTGAATATTACAATGAGAACCATTTCAGTGTTTTAATAATCTTTAAATTTGTTTTAGATAATAACCATGAGATCATGAGATTCATTTTGAAGCTGTAATATTATTCAAATTTTGAAAACCGTTACACCTTATATTTTATTATCGAAATCGAGCGAACTGAAATACGATCGCCAAATGAACATTGTAAATAAATAAACTAGTTCGTTCACCACAATAGAATTCAATTGAATATCATTGATCTTTTTGGTAGCATTGGTAAGGTTGATTGTTGCTCGTGATTCTGATGTCTCGCAAGTTTATACTGTTGATGCCAATTTTTATGTTTTATATTTATTTTGAGTTAGCACTCAAGCGAAGCTACTACTGCTTATCAAGGAAAAAGCTCTTTAATATTGGGAATTTCTGACAATGTACTTTTAATGTTTAATTTTAAACCAAGTTTTCATAAAAAAAAACTACTAGAATGTATGTTTTAGTGCTTCACAGCATTAAGATGGTACACTTTGAATAATAGTAGTATAGTCTTAGCACAAGGAACCCATATTTGTAAAAAATTATCAACGCTTTTGACGCAAACTAAATCAACTGATATTTTGTATTTCGTAGCATTAAAGATGAACCTCTTTTGCAACAATAAAAATCAACAAATTTTATTCAATTAAAAATATTCAGATTTGCAAGCAAACATAACAAAAAAGTGTTTAGTAATACTATTCGATAATCAACATATCCTCGCCAAGATCCCGATGTGATAACCGTGGTGAAATTCTGTGAGTAGCCTTCAAAAGTGACCACGCATTTGTAGGCATCGGCATCATCATCGTGGTCCTGGACCACCGCCAATGTGGTCGCATTAAAATATCCATCCTCATGCTCGTAAGGACCATGGTTTACCACCTTGATAATATCATCATCATCAGATCTGAAAATATACATTTCAATGATCATCATAATAATTATAACAATAATGTTAAAAATAAGAATATACAACATTTAAATAAAAAATTGATAATAATTTTGAACTCGTTAACTTACATAATAGTTAAAGATGGCTTAGGAAATACGTTCAAAACAGTGCATTCTAATTGAGTTTCGTTTTGAATTTTATACCGCGAGAGGTTCAATGTACGATTTCTCACGTCAATCACTTGCAAACTTTTGTGGATTGTAATTGTTTCCGATCTAGTTTGCACAACACATTTGTAGTCCCCGGTTGAGCTTATGGTTGGATTAATAAGTGCCAATGAACTATACTGTTTATTTGGATCCTTTGAACTTTCATACGAGCTATCCACGTCATATTTAAATTTAGGCTAATGGGATGGAGTGCATTAGTAGTCGTAAAATCAGAACAGTAGAGTTAGACGTACAATAGGAGCAGGTTGTGAGCCTCGAATCCACTGATAAATTGTGTTATCGTTGTGAAACCATTTCAAAGTGACTACATCCGTACCATTTAAATCATAGTCACAATCAAGAATTGTAGGCTCCATATTGTCATCTTCAAGTACTAGAAACTTGGTCTCTTCTTCTTCATTTATTGCCCTACACCCAACACCTTTCAAATAAAGAAAATCTTATTATTGATTTTATTTATTTATTTCTAGCCCAAAATAACGTGCCTAGTCGTTTAAAAAACGAAATATGCAGAATATATATTCGACTATTGAAATTTTGTAACTACTACATATAATAATTTTTTTATACGATTTTGAAACTGAATTAATAACCAAAAAAAAAAGTTACAACGTATTTCACTGATTAAAAATATTGATAGCATTATTACTCATTTTTTAATAATGACATCTCCAATCTTTAGTCTTATACGAGTATGAAGGGGAAGAGCCATTTGGTACTTTTGTATCAATACTCTTGTACACTTGTTTTTATTGGTATATTTGGATAAATTGATACCCTTTTTCAACATTTATATACATGCAACGTATTATTTTTATACTTCTCTTTCCAATCAATTCCATTTAAAATGTTCTTTTTTTTTGCTGATTTGAAAATATATTATATACACCCACTATCGCTAAATGCAGGTGAAGGTTAAGCCGTGTGGTTTGATGTTTTAGCTAATATTTATAGTCAATGTTTCAATTAATAACTGAACCAAGATATAACACCCATGACATCATTATATTCGCAATGAAATCTAAGACGTTTTCCAATTGTTTTTCCAAATTTTTTTGGCCAACTTATGAGATATTGCTGTTTATCATTTTCACTGTTTCCACCAATTTCCATTCAAGCGAATATATGTATATATTTTCATATAGTACACATATCTACTAAACACATATGTGAGTAGCCTAATATATTATTCACAGGCTAAAATGATTTCATCTCCGAATTTATAAATAGTTCGCGAATGTTCAATATGATTACGCGTTTACAGGGAAAATTGGAATTTTGTGCCATACCGTTATAAACAACAGAAGCGATAGCTACGAAAACAAGTAGAAATTGCATTTCGACTGGCTTTTTTTTTTATTATTATAGGGAATAACACAGAATGTACAGAGAATTTCACTAATGTAAATACAACTTTAACCGAACCGTACGCTAAGCATGGTCAAGCACAAATGTCTGATATATCACAAGTGAATGTTATAGACCGTGCTATATGTGCACACATACGTACATGCATGCATACCTCAACACAGAAATACTAGGTGGTTGTATATGCGAAACCGTCAACAGAGAGAGGGAGAGCGAGCTAGCGAGTCAAAAAGACAACAAGCCACCAAATGTGCAATAGACTCGACTCCTTTATTCTCTCTTTTGATCGTAGGCACACATGTACGTTGTACAACATGCACACTTATCTACACACTTCAGAGCGCATGTTGATTTTAACATGTGTGTCTAAACGTTCAGCTCGTGCCACTTGTTTGTATGTGTGTTTTGCAGCTGCCGCATGAGTAAGGGGTGGAAAGCCTTTCTGCTCCGGTGATTTCGGTTGTCTACTTTAGATAGTCTTTTAACAGTCGCTTGCTACCATCTCCCCATATTATCTTGCAGCCAGAACTACTGCTATGTTTTGAACCCATACAAACGCATTTGAAATAAAAGAAATGAAAGTAATACAATTCGTTATAGTGTTTTTGTATTTTTCGTACTGATCCACGCCACGCTTGTTGCGGCCGCAAACAAAACAGACACTCACTGGTACACCTTGTATTCGCTTGCACTTGTGTGCAGAATGAAGGGTGGGTGCTTTGGTGGAACAGGTAGATACAAATATCCATAGTTAACTTTAACCTGTGCAGTTGGATCGATGTTGTTTTATTAGAATGTTTTGTTTGTCCATTTTTTGATCAATTTAATTGAACTCAGCTTCACTAATTAAGGGGTACACAACCGAAAAAATACATTTTAAAACAGTTACTTTTTAGAAAATTTAAAATTGATAAAAGTTATTTGAGAAGCGATAAACCTTCTCTCTACTATTAACTCTTCCATCTTATTGATGAATATGTTATTAAATTATAAAAAGGCTGAATGTTTATTTATATCAAATTGATGAAAACAGTGAAACTTAAACTTAAATAACCCGCACAGGGATTGACATATTATCGATGTGTTAAAAATACATCGATATTTTCGATAATCACCATCTTATTAGAGCGCTTATTCTTATCACTGTGATAACAACACTCTTTTTGGTGGTACAGTTTCATCCTTTTGTAGAGGTTTAGAAAACTTTATAGTGTTAATTTTTAAAACTGTTTATGAGTAACAATTAGTTTGTTCGGTATATTTGGTTTTCAACGCAAAACGGTATATTTTGAAATTCAGCTTATGGTCACACAGTGGTTACATATGTTGTGAACAACCGGAGGATTTAGCTGAAGGTATTTGTATTATTTAATTTTTTCCTAGTTATCTAGGAAACTTCATTAATATATGATTTCTTTTCATGTACTTTCTTATGCAAATTGATAATTTTGAACTACATACAACTGGTTTTCAGGTCATAGTTATTCGCACGCGATATTCCTCCTCAAATTTGTTTATAAAAAAAACAAGCATGCTGCAATTGAGAGTTCTTTGCCAACTATCAAGTAGAAGGTGTCTATCGCACTTCTCGAGTACCTTCAATAATTTTGCAAATCAAGGGTTGCCAAATGTCGCCCCCGCCAGCATACATAATGCGATCGAGCTAAAAAGTGCCGAACATTTGGATCTGGATGTTTTTGTTAACCAGGATCATAGACAAATGGACTTCGTTGATAAACTAGTCAAGCTGAGGTAAGACTAAATCCCTCGTGAAACCTATCATAATTTTTGGATGCATGTTTAATTCAACTGACTACAGAAAACAAAAGGATTGCACGAGTGTACCGCTGCTACCAAATCTTCTGGTCAAACAGCTGCTGGACTACTCGGGACCACAAGATACGATTTCCGTGTTGCAGAATCCGCTGCAGTATGGCATATTTATTGATCAGTTTGCCGGTTGTCATTTAATTGACTTGCTGCTGCACTGTGGCAACCATCGGGAGGCAGCCCAAGTTGCCACTCTGCTCATCGAGCGTAACTTATGCAACAACGACCTCATTGCTTCATTGGCCATACAATCTATATACACATACCTCCAGAAATACGAGCCAAAAGTCGTAGAAAAAATCGAGGAGTCATCGGAAGTGGTAAGTCAATTCAAACGCCACAATCAAACATATATTTCATCTCTCGTATCTCATCTATAAGCAAAAAGTGCGCGTTAAATTTTTACGCAATCGCAACGAGTCTGACAACATCGTAACTGAAGAACAGGCATTTGGAAACGCATTACTCAAATTAGCTGAAATTGCTAATCTCAAGGATATTTCGGAAAATATTTCGTTCCTGGGCAATGTGCTCAGTGGGCGTCTGCTTGAAGCAGAAAAAGTCCTTTCGGTCAGTAAGGACAATTTGTACAAAGTCATTTTGGAAGTCGCTCGTAAAGTGATTGATACTTTAAACGCAGATAAACCTGCCGAGTTAATCAATAAGCTAGAAGCAGCTATAACCGAGAGTAAACGCAATGAATCCTTGGGTGATGTGTTGTATGACCGTGTAAAGCGTAGCGCAGCGACTCTCGAACCACAGCTTATGTCGGACTACATCAAAAGCTATCAGGATTGGGAAACCAAGTTCCAACAAGCTGTGCAAGTCAAACTCAAAGTACAGGACATAAGCAAACGTGTTGAGGAGATTGAAACGTCTTTGAGCGATTCTGGAAAAGACCCGTCAAAGTATTTGGTACTTTGAGAACAAAGAGGAGATCGATATGCAAATCTTTAAGAAACAAAAGCATTATCCGAAACGTTGGTTCGGCAAGAAGAAAAAGCCCAAGGCAGTGGACGCCTTCTATGTGCCTCCTGAAATAGCGCGAGGCAATTGAACGAATGATTGCTCTTAAAATAAGAAAGATTTCACAGTGTCCAATCCAGTTTTTATGATTTAATTAAACTAATGGAAAGTTAATCAAAATTTGAATGTTGTTCATTTTTTGTGATTTTTTTTTTTGTTTTTGTTTGTTTTGCGAACGGTAAATTTTTGGAAAATTACCATAACGTAACATTGAGGGTCACAGTTATATTCATTCCATCTCAGGTTACAACATTTTTATAACTTTTGGAGTTTCTCGTAAATTTTTGCTTTAAATATTAAAAACTAATCGTCTGTCATTTGTGCATTGCCGGAGGCAGAGCAGTTTTTAAAACACGCTGGCCGGGTGCCGATGGCGACAGATTAATGGGCGATGGTAGATCGTGCCTCTTGTCCTGTATGGTCAATGGCAAAAATTGCTGTTGCTTCTTTTTCCGGTTCATGTTGTTCATGGGATGGGTGTTATCGTTTTTACCAAATAGAATTGTCAAATGCACCGCGCAGAAGATGCCCAAACTCTGTTAAAAAGTTCAAAACATATACACATATTTCAATGTTCAATTTAATTTTTCTTAATTTGTTCTCACCTGAAGAATGGCAATAATGGCAGCCCCAAATGCGGTGATCAACAGACGACTCTTGATTTGCTCCGATACAACAGCCAAGCAGCCGCGTTTGTAGTGAGTGTCACAGGCCGATTCGTAGGCGTGTTCGGGGCGCGAGCAGCAGGACCAGGGCAGCGAGAGACGGCGATAATCAAGTGGACCGTCAACACCGCAGCATTGCAGCTGAAAATAGTTACAATTAATATTGCCATTTTCTTATTTACTGAAAATGCAAATTTGTTTTAAATACGGTTAAGAAAATCGATATCGAATTTAGCTTTCAAAAATTAAAATCCACATATGAGAAATATATGTGACTACTGCACTGCTTTCAGCTTTCAGCAGATTGGTGTCCAAGTTTGAAATATGCCTAAACAAACTACAGTTTGATCCGGAGTATTATTATTTAAAATTTTTATATCTTAGATCATGTCAATTAATATTTAGGCATTTCTCCAACAAGCAGTGCATAAAGTGCAACCTGTTGAGTGCAGTACACTTTTCGGAGTGCTTACAACTACAGCCAGTGATGTTAATGTATTCCAAT
Source organism: Drosophila siamana (assembly GCA_035047445.1). Lineage (NCBI taxonomy): Eukaryota > Metazoa > Arthropoda > Insecta > Diptera > Drosophilidae > Drosophila > Drosophila siamana. The sequence continues at coordinate 258,934 of JAWNPP010000063.1, forward strand.
CTTTTCGAAGAGTTTCGTTTAACATTTTTTTTATTATTTAAATATTTTTTATTAATATACATTGCGCTTATCTTACCTGCGATTGCATGCGATTCCACAAATGCAAGTTGTCAACTTTGGTGCGCGAAAACTTGTCTAAGAATTCTACGAACGAATCATCAATAAAAATCTCGACGGAGGTTGGAAGATTTTCTCGCATCGCCAAGGACCAACCACAGATAATGAATTGAACACATATACAAGCCACTAATAGAGCTGCAAACTACGCAGAAAAGTATATACATGTATTTACATTTATAATGTGAAATAAATAGTTGGCTTTTGTATAGCTGGTTACCATGCCGAGAAGACAGCGCTTTCTCTGATTTGTTGCCTGACAGCCCATCCAGCAAAGGATAAAGGTGACAGGTCCTAGGCAAAGGAGTATGGCGGCTGGAGCCCACAACTTGTTCTGTACGATGCCATAATAAACCGAGTGTCCCCACAACAGGGATGTGCCCAAAAATATTTGAGCTGCTCCCGTTAGCTGAAGTCATCAAAAAGTTGAATCAAATAAAATTAAGTAAAATAGCATAAATTTTCACATAAATATTTACATAATTCAAACATAAACAGGGCGTTCTTTCTGCTTTATGAGCTGCGACACTCCTTTATTAATCAAGGTTATGCGCACACATATATCACATTCACACACACGCGCGCACGCATGCAAACATACAGACGTGATGGGGTCAGCTGTGAATCTCGGTACCCAGTACATTCACTGCGTATTGTCAAGGATAAATTGCAACTTGATCGCGTACATTTTACATCGCACCACAGCCATATTTGTGTACGCCCCAATACAAAAAGAAGTATATATGCAAATGTGCTTATGTCGAGCATATTCGAAATATTTTTTGATACACTATCGCGTACCTATGCTACCTTTTGACGTCACACTAATACTTATACGTATCAAACATGTTAGTCTCCTTTTTATGAATGTACCCATCATTTACATATTTGTTGGTATGTATAGATGTATGTATGTATGTATACATGAATGTTTGTATGCAGTACGCACTGCTAGTAAATAGCTCAAGGTCAACGGCAAATCCTCACTAACATCTGCACACACACATAAATACAAATGTTGTATTTACTTGGTATATTAGATATGTATATACATAGTTGTGACGTCAAAATCTGCTTAACTTGAGTAGTGACTTCAAAATACAGCTAACATTATTATGGTGGATCACCTCTACATACCTCCAACCAAAAATGCATCAGAACTGAACACCCCAATAGAGATGAACTCAACGAATTAATAGGTTAAATAAGTTACCATACATAAATTTGCGCAATTTTCTGCACTTAAGTGCTTACATACATATCTATATGCATAAATTATGAATGGCTACAATTGCGCTTGCATGAGTGTGTGTGCGTGAGTGTTTATTTGCACACTTATATAAGAATAATAAATACAATGCCTATGGAGTGTATACATATAGTAGCGTTTGTTTTGTATACAAACGGCATACATTAATGAATGGAAACTGGAGCTTTTGGCATGAATCCAAGGATTATTGCATAAGTGTGAATGTGTATGGTTTACTTACCGCTAAGAGGAACACATAACTATAAACTAAATATTTAAAACATTTAATCTTTTTTGGCAACGCCATAGTTATTTTCAATCCTAATTCCTTTTCCGATTTACAATTTCGTTTTTATGTACTCTTCACACTAGACGATGTCGACGACACACTTTATAGTTTTTGGATCCTGTTAAATTAACAAGTAATCACTGATTGAACACGTATGTACGTATGTATGTATGTATGTATGTAAGTATGTATGTATGTATTTGTGTGAACGGCTTAATGCATGTATTGCATTGTGTAGGTGAATGCGTGTATGTGTGTTGCTGCATAATATAATTTGTACATATGCACACGCATATCCAAATACATAAAATTTCAGCAATATCACACTTTCACACACACAAGCTGCAGCATTTGCGAATAAGTGTTAATTCTTTTCGAATACAACTTCTATTTAAGCCTTCAAAGCAAATTTAAACTTTCATTATTATTAAATGCTTTGCCTAGTTGTCCTGATGCATTGCACACTGCAGATGAGCATCATTTTTGTGTTTCATGCAGCGACAGCGACAAATTGCAATTTGAACTTCACACTAGTAATTTTTAACTAAAAATAGCAGTTAAAGTTAAACTTCCAGCGACGACCAAATTCCATGCACAGATAAAAACACGCAGTTTACCGTCTGACGTTTTGTTCCTTGTTTTGTAATACTTCTCTGCAAAGCGCCCAACAGTCGCAAATATTATCTATAACTGCTGTGTTGGCTCGATTGCAATCAACCAGCCAACCGACCGATGGGTCGATGACAGTCTCGCGCGATGGCGCTAAATTTGCATCAGTTTTATTCCAATTTCAAAAGTAATATTTTCTCTGCAAAATAACTGTAAGCTATGTTTTATTTTACAAATTCTATATAAATATATATGTACAAATATATATGGAAATTGACATGATTGTGTGTACATATTTGTACATATAGCACGTCAAACCCATTTTAGTTTCTCATTTTTGAAACAATTTAACTTTTCAAATTTTAAGAAGTTAACAATATGTCTGAAATTTGGTGGGAGTTTTTTCTCATGACCATTATTAAATAATTCTTTCAGATCCAAGAAATACTGTTGACATCACACAAATTTTTAATAACTTCTTACAGCTGTTAGCGCCATGTGACTGCAGGATCATTCTACCGGTTATTTCGGTTGTATGCAAAATCCTATTGTTTGAAACTAATAAGAGCGCAAGAATCAAATATTTACCCATTGTCTTTTTACTTGATTACCTATTGCATATTTATATATAACTATTTGGAAAGTAATAGGCTGTACACACAAGTTGGCAGGGCTGGTACAAAATGTAAACAGATTGTATCTTGAAACAGCTGTTTATTGTCTTTTTCTGAAGGGCTGAAACATCCAACAAAATCGATAATTCTCCAAACAATGTATCGAATCATTTGTATTAAAAATCGAAATTAAAAGAAAGTTGTATTCAAAATAAAGTTATATTCTCTCATAATTAATATAGTTATTTTAGTAATAATAATAAAGGTTTTTTTTAATTGCGTCTGTTTATCGATTTGTAGTACTTAGATCGATTGTAGGTCACACTAGGTACTTATCGATAAGTACATGCTTTCTAATACGAAAATATGTTTGTTTCAAAAAGCGCGATCTGTAAGTTAATGAGGAACTTCGAATTAAAATGCGACCACTGTTAACGGAAAGTAAATAAAACACACGGAAACTTTAAAAATGAAATGCTTTTGTTTTTTATTACAATCTTGTAAATTTATCTGTACAATAAAAACACTTTCATATTGACGACATTAAAAAATTTGAAAGTAAATACATATGATGTATGTATAGTATGTGTGTATGTATGCGGGCGTAAGTAAAAATGTGTAAAACTGAAGTGTGAATTAATTGTATAATAATTATGTATAAAGTATCAGGTAGAAAATACAATACAAATTACAATACCTTTTGAAATAAAAAATATAAGCTTATATGATAAGTGTTCCCCACAATAAATGGGACCAGCCGTTGGCTTTAAAAAGTGCGTCTGTGTACGTGTGTGTGTGTAGTAGAGGGGAGGACCAGCCATCAAACGTTGGGTGTCTCGGGTCGTCAGATGCCAATTGCATACATACTCATATACGATTTGAATGAGAAGAGCCAGCCAAATTGCCGATGAAATGTGATCGAGTTGAATCGAATCGAATTGATTGAATGTAGTAAGTATAATTACGCATTAAATGTACATATTACATATTTCTAGAAGAGCTAAGTATTTGCAAATGTTATTGTTACAGTTATTGTTAACGTTTACTGTTACTGTTATTGTTACTGTTACCGTAAGTTTAGTATAATATAGATTGTATATTTAAAATTCAGGTCTCTTTGCAATTACTTATTTGATTGGTAGGCAACAAAAATGGGCCAATATCAAATCAGATCTTTCAGATTTATTCCCGAAGATTCTTAGTGAGCAGAAGGTTATTGTGGTGCCCCGACAGATGTCGGACCAGTTCCTGCACCGACTCAAAACACATGGAACAGAAACAGCAGCTATATCGATTCTCGGTGTCGGTGCCATTTGTTGTGGTAATAACATTTCGATGCACCGAGCACAAATGCTTCAGCAGATGGGCTTTTTGCTTGAACATCGCCACGCAAAGGCGGCATGCAAATGGCTTCTCGCCAGTGTGGACACGCAGATGGGTCTTCAGATTCCACGACATACCGAACTGTTTGCCACAGTATTCGCATCGATATTCTCGTACTGACGATGAGTGTGAATTATTGCTAGCCAGATTGGAGACGGATGTACTGCTATTGCGACCATCTCTATCCGGATCCAGGTTTAGATTGATATGTGACAGACTCGATAACCGCGATTGCAAATTTGGCATCGTCGAGATAGTGGCGGCACTCTGGTTCGACGGCCAAGGATACACAAATTGTTGACCCAGATGCATTTGCAGTTCGGGGCTCTGCCCTCGGTTGCGTTGTGGGTCCAGAAGTTTTCTTTCCGGTCGTCAAGGAGTCTGGGTTGAGTGCGCCATCCTCCAGGTGTGCAAGCATATTCTTTTCCGTAGACAACCCCGAAATGGGCGAGGATGTGGACTTGACGAGGCGCAGCTCCTCTAGAAGATTGTGTTGATAGGTCGTAAATGGTTGATTGTCGCTTTGAGAGTTGGGGAATCCGGGACGTCGCTTGCGGTGCGGCGTCACCACATAATTCTCGGGCGAACTATTTATGTCTGAGCCATCCGACAACGGTTTCAGCATATCCTTGTGCGAATCAAAGAAAAGTCCTTTCCGTTTCGTGCTCTCGTTGGTAGCGCTGATTGTGTCGCTGTTGTCTCTGCTGCTGCTATTGTTGCTGTGGCTGTGTTGTTTTTGCAGAAAACTCTTGTCGCCTTTGGTTCGGAGGTCAAGTGACAAATTAACAGGATTGATGGTGGAATTGTTGTTATTGTTGCTGTTGTTATTATTGTTGCTGCTGAGGCTAGCTGGAATGTTGGATAGATTTACAATTTCATCGGTGTCTTTATCGCTTTTATTGTCCTTGTTACTGCTGCTACTGTTCGCGTTGGCCACGTCCACATCGGCATCCGCATCCGCATCTTCATCGTCCTCCTTACTGTTGTGGCCCCCACATTCGTTGACACTCTCACAGTGTTCATTAGAAAATGTTGAGAAATCTGCCATGTGCCGATTCTCGTCCACACTCTCCACCTCATATTTCAACGATTGATCCAAATTCTGTGTAGAGGAGTACTGTTTCCTGGGCCTCTCCCTTAAGCTGGCACATTTACTGCTCAGATATGCGGAATCCGTGGTCTTCCAACTGTCCGATTTGATCTGCAGCAGCAGCAGCAAATCGTGTAGATAGTTCACATCCCGCGATGTAATGCACGTCTGGCCGGAGTATAGGAAGTCTAGTAGAAATTTAAAATAGGTAGCATTGACGTCCGGAAAGTAGACCGTTGTTGTACAATCGCTCAGGTGTGTGTCCTCCAGTAGATTCCTGCAAATATTCGGAATCCAATTCGATGGTATGAAAAGTGTTGCCTAGCGTTGATGCATGATCGATATTTACCTAATAAGCGGACTGGCGGCTGCGAGCACCAATTTGTGGGCATGCAATTTCACCTTGTTCTCACAGACGATCGTTAAATCCGCTGGATGCTCGCCTCTGAATGCGGCGCCGATTTCTTTGAGTATGCACTCGCCATGCTTGCTGTATTGCAACATCAACATTCTTTGAAACTGTAGATTGTAAAACGAAAAAAAAATGTAGCAAAATAAAGATATAATTCAATTATTAAATACAGTTAGCGAATTAAGTCACAATATATAATAATTTAAAAATAATAGTGTAATACTTGGTCTTGCTCATTGCAACTGTTATACTATTCCATCACTAATGCACGTTTATTGTCCCAAACCGATCAAGGTTATATATAGTATTCACAACAATAAGGTCAATTGCTTTAAAAATAACTTCAATTCGTCACAATTGTAAAATTAAACTTTTGAAACGGTTTATTTCAACTGTTATACTATTCTATCTCACTTCAGGTGAGCACCCTACTCGCAAAGCTTTCATTTTCATGCTCCCGTGGTTGTTGCTGCTCTTGTTGATTGCGTCAGTAGTAAAAATTCGTGAGTAATGTGAAGCGAACGAAATTGTTACATCAATAAAAAGCGCAGACTACGAATACATGTCTGTGTAGTCACACACTTGCACACATACATCCACCACTCAAACGTACATACATATGTACATATGAGATATGCCATATGCACAAATAAAAGGCCATGTGTCATTATTGTGTATTGTGCAAGAGCATGGCTTGTAAGCTGCTGGCTGGTGCTTTTACACACTCACGCTTGCATGTAAACGCACATTCATACACATACATACATTCCCATGGCCTATGTGTGTACATACTTTCAGATGACTGGTTGTCGAAATGCAGTGGTGTGTGTGAGTCTGCAGGGCCACACATTGAAGCTAAAGTTCACAGATCTCATAGAAACTTTAGAAAGAGATAGTCTTGCTTTTGTTGCGGTTTCAAGTGACGCGACGACGACAACGGCGACGATACTGCGCATGGCGTTGGAGAAACGTTCACTTTCAATAAAACTTGAATGACTGGCTTTGCCCAGCAAGAGAATGGTAAGCTTCGTCTCGTATTGTATTTATTATTCTTTTTTTTTGTGCTGTCGCTCTCCATAAAGAAATACAACAAAAAAAAGAAAGAAAAAACTAAGCGGAATTGTAACAAGTCACACTGCGATGCCTTCTCCTTCCTTCTAATGCGTTGGCTAAACATTCAAATCGGTGATCGATTTGCGCGATAAATGAAACAACAGACACTTATTCGAACATGAATATCGAAGTCTCAATTTATTTAAAATTGTCTATTGAAATTCTTAGTTATATCATCACAACAATAGAATAAATTTCTTCATAGTTTTTAGTTCTTGATATGCAAAGTAGTTAATTTAATAGAAATAGCTTCGATCATTAATCGAAGTGCTTCATATGTTATTTAATGACGCTAAAAAGTTTCCTTTCCCCATTTTGAAAAAGTAAAAGTCATCTCTACTGGTTCTGCTACTATTACTGCTGATGGAATATGCTATGCATATATGTACATATGTTTGTATGTATATAGACTGACATTTAATTTCATTACATTAGAGCGGGGGAGAGTAAGAGGAAAGGAAATTAAACATTTTTTGCAACCATTCCGATACATGTGTAAAATATTCGTTAAGAAACTACTTGTATACATACATATACCTACGTATGTATGTACATTTTGAATAAACTTTCTGATTGTTTGCAATGGCAATATATCCATACAACAAAAGAAACATTACCCAACTGATCATAAGACAAAAAACAGGAAAATTGAGAACACAACAGCAAAAAACTCAACCCAACTCGTTTATTTACAAACGCAAACAAAAATCACCTTTCACAAAAAGCTTTTCTCTCGATGCTTCAGTTCTCTCTACTATGTAAGGCATACACATACACATGCACGTCCATTCAGATATTCGCGCGCATGTTTGTTTGTGTGTGTTGTATTAGATGGCGGGCATGTAAAAAAGCTTTCGAATTACTCGAAACGAGTATGAATAGATGTGTACACGAAAGCTAAACACTACGTATGATAATATTCATGCATACCCATAGACTCACACACATACACACACATCAACAAAAAAATGCGATCACTCATTTACGCTTGGCTTTCTGAATATGTTCGTCGCGTAATTACGATGTGTCCATTTATACTTGTGCATGTGTACATATGTAAAAGTGTAGCAATATTTTTCGTGCGTGAATATCAAAGATCAACATAAAATAAAATAGTATATTTCATAAAAGTTAACTTTTTTAATTGTACATTCATCACAACATACATAATACATTCATCAAACTTACAAAGTGAGTGGATTCAGCTTATGTATGCACAAACATATCGATACACACAAACATACATACATAATCAAACTTGTTTTACAATACCAATACTAAGGCAGTGCAGAGTTTCTGTTAATTTTCCCCTTTCACGAAAGCTCTTTTGGTAAAACCAGCTAAAAATCTCAGACTCACACATATACATACACACGCGAACGCAGCAAGCGCGCGATTCGTCATTGTATTGTACATGTAAATGCTACACTCGTAAAAATGACCCAAATTTGAATTACATAATATTAAATATGAACCAACTTCTTCTTTCACCATATCGATCTCGATAAAGAAAAAAACCTGCCAGTGAAATGGATGGAAGTACTTATATAGCAAAATAAAAGAATCATCATTCATACATAAATACTTGTTCATATGATGTACGTCCGTATATATTGTAGCGGAGCTTATTAACATTTCTGCGCAGCACGAAATGAAAGAGAAAAAGCGTTGAGCATACAAGACGACGTGCACACAATACAGAAGTTGCTTACACGAGCATTCACATTTATATAAATATATATATATATATAATATATATATATATATATATATATATATATATACACCTACATATACCATATGCATATGTATGTTGATTTCATATAAACATATACATATAAGCGGGCTATGAAGGTCACTAAGCCTTTCTTGTCTTTTGCTTGGGTGCGCGTTGCGTTGCGATCTTTTATTGCTGCTGTCGCTGTCGTTGTTGTTGCTCTCGCTGTTAATCGCGACGATCAGACGGTATACACAAAACTTGGCTCTACTGCACATTCACATGCATATATACTACATACAAGTTCACATTTATACATATGTATCTGTTTGTCTCTGCGTTTAGTTTTTGTATTGAAACTTTTGTGCGCAGTGGTCCGCTTTTCTTTATAACAATTTTGAATTTGGCCTTGTGATTGTTGATGTCCATGTATATGTGTAGTTATACTTATCTTGGATTTTTTAATGTTTTTACAATTGCACAATACTCTATTACATTACTAACTGTGTATTGCTAGTTCTATTAAAAATTATATTTATATTGAATTTACATTCACTCAATCCACACTTACCTCTTTCATTAAATCTTGTAGCAATTACTCCCTTTCACAAATAGGTGGAAAAACTTCTGTTGAACTTTCGAAATGAATGTACACATACACGCATATGTACCTTCACGTATAAAAACAGCAGCAAACGGTAGTATTTATATTCACACACACATAAACAGTCATACCCATACGCGAACGTCTGAGCGGAGCTTTCCACTTTCACAGCCTCTGGTTAATGTTTGTATATATGCACGTATTTGTGTGTGTGTCCAAGTATGAGTGCGGATAAACACGTTCTATTCCTTTTTGCAGCGATTATGCACCAATACAAGTGTACGTATCGTCGAATTTTATTCACATATATTCAGCACACACGTATTCAACGTATATCTGTATGTAATTATAACTTTCAGTTTCATCAACATCAATCAGCAGCAACACACTTTCAACTGTTCAACTGATCTTGGTTCTTGATTTTCATATTTATTGAGGGCTTTTCCCAAATACAAATACAAATATAAATATTATTTTGGCGTAGCCAGTAGATTAAATTTCTCTTTTCTTCGAGTTTCGATCTTGTTTTCAACGCAACGCACGTACAGTTCACAGTTCCATTAGCTTTTTTCTTTTTTGCCGTTTTCGATTTTAGGCAAACAAACAACACACATATGTATGTAGTAATACCAATATATATACTATGTATGTATGCTCTACACGCACACGCACACACACTACACAGAAAAGTTTACAACAACAACAGCATTAACTTTTAACTAGGTTGAAGTTTTGTTATATGTAATACATTATTGCGAAATAAAAAACTTGATTGGTAAAACTTTTTTCCGACTTTGCGAGCAGCGAGAGATCTGGGCTTTTTTGCCTCTCTCGTATAATAATCGTGTACAACCCGAGCAACAACACTGCGTTTCTCCTATTTGATATTTGCGCGCACCGAACACAGCACGTCCGACTTACCAAAGCACTATTTGTGCACTAAAAACTACTACAAGCAGTGGAAGCCAGCGACGCGACGACAGCAGCAACAGCAACAGCAGCTAGCGAGATCAGACCGATATTGTTGTTGTATTCGTCGCCGACGTCGTCGTTGTGTGGAAATGTTGGTCTTCGGTCTCGTTCTCGCAGGCACTTCGTTGGTTTATGATGTGTTATGCCCTTGCCAAGAGTGGCTATTATAACACTGTAACAAAAATTAAACTCTCAATGTATATTTATGTACATAATCTTGCCAATGTACATACATACTACGCTTAAATGCATAGATATTTAATATATATGTATGTGCATACATCAATCAACACACATGCAAGTAGCAAGCAGCACATTTTAGTTTTATTAAAACTGACTTTGATAATCATTTCTTGGCTTCACAAACAATTAAGCTTATTTGCCCTTAGAAAAGACACGTTAACTTTAAATATACATATATATTTTTAAAATCTATATATTTGTTAATATATAAAACATAGGTATATACAAGAAACAAAAAAAAAGCTCGAGACATATTTTAATTCAAACTTTGTAGAATATTAAATCAAATTGAATTACTTTTTTTTATATTTTGCGATTGGTTTACATAAAATTAGGTTTCTCCACATTCTTAAGGCAACAATGCCAAAATTTCACCTGAGATTGAAGTTTAAAGTTCTGAAAATTTTGGCATATTTTTATATTGAGTTGAGAAAATTGTTTTCGTGGTTTGTGGGTTTTTGGGGGGGTATATCTTTGAAATTCAGAAAAATAAGTCGAGACCTCTTATTCTTATTAAGTAGTAATATCTGAAATTAATTTTCAAGCGTTTATACTTAACACAATTTACATTTACCCATGTTCAAAAAGCGAAAAAAAATTTCTGCAGTTCTCTAGAAACAAACATTCATTTTAAATATTGTATGCTAATAGAAAAAATGTAGATCTTTGATTAATTGTCTTTAAAGAAATTCAAGGACATGCAGATGCGTGTTGTACATTTTCTTATCCATTCGTAGTCTATAAAAATCAAACAAAGAGTTGGTCATGCTGATTTGACCATTTGCATATGCTCCGTTTCAAGGACAAGTTAAATTGTTTCATTTACATTTAGGATAAAGGGAATTTCGAAACAGATCTTTCTGTTAACTTCAATTATATTCATTGGAAAAAAATAAAGTATACATTAAAGTATAACGATAAATTTGTTGACTCGCGGTATTTTGCATTTTGAAATGGTTCAAATGCCAAAGTGACCATCCAATATACATAAACTTAATATGGTAACTTTATTGTCTGCCAATCAATTTGTTGAGTTTTAGGTATTTTTTAAAAAGCTATATTTAACGATTTATTATTATTCTTATTGCCAAGCGACTATTTGGTTATAGACAGAGCGCCATTTTAAATGCAAATTTGATAATTTAAATTTGAAAATTTATCATACTTAAAAGGAGCGAGTTAAAAATAGTTATAACATGCCCACTTTTCTCCAAAATAGATCATTTCTATTTGTTTTGTTGATAATAGCTTTATGGTCAGACATGCTCGCCATCCAATTTGCGTACGCCTGAACAAATAATTGCAATAGAAAGCGAGTGCGCAGTCTTACAATGGACTGCTTCAAGGGCACATTTTATTACCCTATTTCGAATGAAAGGGTACACGTGGGTGTCGTGTGTACCATTTACATATGTATGTAGGTAAGTAAAAATTAGATCTTGAGGATCAAGGCTAATAGCATTCTTATACTGGAACAGATTATTTTAACAAAAAAATATATATTTAATTGTAAAGTCATACTTTACTGACTCATAAAATTAGAATTATTTCCTCATTGGTAAATGTGCAATAAAATAGTTAAAACTGTAAAAAAAAATATTTTGTTTAGTTGCGTGGAATACCATAAACAGAACGCAGGGCTGCAAAAAGTTTGTATTTTGATAACTTTATTGAAATAATCGATAGCCCATAGTTAACATTACAATCGATCTTATTTTATACATTGTAGTTTACGCTAAACGAATAAAGTTGCAATTAAGATGAATTTCCGAATTATCCAAAGCAAAGCGAGTTATTTAAATGCAACAAGTCTGTTGCAAAGACGTAAGTATTTAATATATGATTAGTGTGCTGGATTAAAAAGTAAGACAGGCAAAACATAAATATGTACTCGAAACTTTACAAGTTGGAAACTGATTGGCCAAAGTCCAAAATCTTGAACTTAACTTATGGACCTACGAACATACATAATACGATTATGGTTATATTTAGATTAATGACGTTGGCACAATTGCTAATACAATGACAATCACTGTCAAATGTAGTTAATAACTTAGTTTTCAACATTTTGCTGTTCAATAGAGCACCGTCAGTTGGCCACCCAAGTTGCCGCTCAACCCAAACGAAATGCCAACAGTCAAAATATAGTGCTGGTTGAAGGCGTTCGTACGCCTTTCCTGACATCGGGCACATCTTACTCGAAGTTAATGCCCCATGAGTTGGCTAGACATTCATTGCTGTAAGTTTCAAATTATAACATGTAGACACAACTAATATTCTGCAATATATATATTTAGATCGCTATTGCAAAAGAGTCGTCTAGACAAGGAGCTCATTGATTACATCGTCTATGGCAGCGTTATACAGGAAGTCAAAACCTCCAACATTGCACGTGAAGCGGCACTTTCTGCCGGATTCAGCGATAAGACTCCTGCACACACTGTTACCATGGCTTGCATCAGTTCTAATGCGGTAAAATTAATTTTGGATTGAATTTGTGGATTTTGAATGTTGAATGATTGAATTTATTTAACAGGCAATTACCACTGGCATGGGACTGATTGCCACCAACACTTATGACGTGATTGTCGCTGGAGGCGTTGAGTTCATGTCCGATGTGCCAATTCGGCATTCACGTAAGATGCGAGCTCTCATGCTGAAGGCTAATAAGGCAAAGTCCCTGGGACAACGATTGTCCTTGTTGTCCACCTTCAGACCTGGGTTTCTTGCGCCCGAAGTAGATGAATGCAACTGTACAAAGTTGTAATTGTTATTAATTAGCTTCATCTTATGACTTGCAGTTGCCTGCTGTTGCAGAATTTTCGTCGGGAGAGACAATGGGTCACTCAGCTGATCGCTTGGCATCCGCTTTTAATGTCACGCGTGGCGAGCAGGATGATTATGCACTAAGATCTCATACATTGGCCAAACAAGCGCAGGAAAACGGCTACTTCACGGATCTAGTGCCCTTCAAGGGTTAGCCAAGTTTCCTTATGCTTCGAAAAATTTTCAACTATCTATAAAACACCTTTCATTGCAGTTCAAGGCGTCGATAAAGTGGTCGACAAAGACAATGGCATTCGCGTATCGACTCCTGAAAGCTTGGCCAAGCTGAAACCGGCTTTTGTTAAGCCCTACGGCACAATTACAGCAGCCAACGCTTCATTTTTGGTATTATCAGTAAATTGATTGTAAATGAACAGCCAATAATTACTTTTGATTTCCAGTCTGACGGCGCATCCGCGTGTCTGGTCATGACCGAAGAAAAGGCCAAGCAGCTGGGCCTGAAACCCAAAGCATTCTTGCGTGATTTTCTGTATGTATCTCAAGATCCTGTCAATCAATTGCTTTTGGGTCCCGCCTATGGCATTCCCAAATTGTTGAAGAAAGTGGGACTGGGCCTTAAGGACATTGACTCTTGGGAAATTCATGAAGCTTTTGCCGGTCAGATTGTTGCAAATTTAAAAGCCTTAGACTCGGAATGGTTCTGCAAAACGTATCTGGGCTTAAATGAGAAATTCGGTTCTCCGGATCTTTCCAAGTGGAACAATTGGGGCGGTTCGCTGTCGATTGGTCATCCATTTGCTGCCACTGGCGTGCGTCTTTGCATGCATACCGCCAACCGTTTGGTGCGCGAAGATGGCAAATTTGGCGTGGTGGCGGCGTGTGCAGCTGGTGGGCAAGGCGTGGCCATGCTCATTGAGCGTTATCCTGGCGCAAGTGCCGACTGAAAATATCACCTGCTACTCTATAATTAGCAAATACAGTTAAATAAACACATTTTATTACACTAAATTAGCATTTGTTGTAATCTCTATTGTAAAACCAGCAAGTTTAGCACCTTTTCGAACTTTTCCTATGCTGTGTTGAACTAGCATTATGTCAATATGATTTGTGTATTAAGTCAATCAATGGTCCTGCGTTTTCCACGTATAGCCATTTTTATAACTTGCAGCGACATAAATATAATTTTACCAATATACAACAATTCTCTATTTGTCAATATGCTAACAAGTACTTAATCATATGTACTAATTATTCCAAACATCCCTTCTTAATCTGTTTCGTAAAGTTGTTGATGCTTTAACTTCGTTTGCAGCACATCGTTTTCGTTGTAAGAGATGTGCAAAGGTGGAATAAGAGCACATGCCACCATTCGACCCTCTGCATTGAGAAAATTAAACGTTGCACATGCCTAATAATGGAAATATATGTATGTTAATTACAATTGAAACTACTTTGATCCAATACTATTCTTACCTGTTCAGTACGCAGAACCTCTACATTTATTTTGTATTCCTTCATAAATTCTATCACTCGCTTCGACAGACTCGCTGTGGGGGCTTGGTCTCCAATGCCAATGACCAGTATATCAATCTTTGGCTCCAGTACCGGAAAGAGACTGAGACTCTGTTCATTAATATCTTCAAACGAGTTGACATTCCAAGAAAGAACCGATCTGAAATGTTGCGGATATTATTAATACAATGCTAAGGTCGTAAATGAACAAAGCAGTTTTGTACGCACCTGGGAAAAACTGAAATTGGTCCTATCAAAACCATATCGTTGTTAAGGCGAAATCCATATTGACTGTAGCCGGTAACCATCAATCCATTATTGGTTTCAGTGTTGAAAATGGAAACCCGTGTTTTACCATCATGGTCGTATGCTTTGCTAACACGTTTCGCTGTCATAGACAACGATTGTCGACCAATGAAGGACTGCGACAATAAAGACAATCGTTGAAGGTCTTAAAGCCTCAGCTTTTAAAGTTTGTATAATCATTTTACAGCCAATAACGTTTTAATAAAACTTGTTGTGTAAAATCCGGAGATGTAATAATCATTTCATTTTGCAATCGATAAGTTTTAAAACCATAAATATCGAATAGTTACAGAACAACAATCGCACTCTAAACTAACGACTATTTTTGTACTAAACAATTCCGTTTATTCACATAAAAGTAAACGCGATTTGAATTAAAGTCAACCTTATTTTAGTTTAATGAGTTAATTAAAATTTCGAGAATTCATTGAAATGCCTGGGGGTCGGTCGAATCGATTTGATACAGTGATTTTTTCTTATCATACATCTGTCGTTTCTATAAGTAAACTGTCTAAAATAATTTATATTTTTAAATGGGATGTTGATATATAAATTTTCGATCATCCTATATTTTGATATTAACGTTAATACGAATATTTTATCCAATATTTCGATAATGGTAAAATCATAATGAGTTAATATTATTTGTATGCAAAAAACATCGATGGTTACAACGATTAGAAATTCCAAATAAAACTATACATCGATAGCTATATTGATGTTTCTCCATCTCTACATTGCAATCGATAAATCATAGTATAATTATAATATTGTTGTTTTTTTCACATATGTAAAATATTAAAATAGAATATTGTTGTTATCAATTCACTTGAAAACTTTGTTCGCGGCGCATATTTAAACGGGAATGCTGTTACAACACTCATGACATAAAAAACCAAGAAAACTATATTTACGACGTTTACCAGTTGCACCATAGAATAAATACATACATGTGTACATGTTCATATGTACATCTATGTGTGATCATATGGTACATATATACAAACAACTGTAGGATAAATCAGATAAATTAATAGTTTCAATCAAACAATGCTTAAAATTTTTATAATTTGTAAATAATATTTAGTACGTAACTTTGTAGTAACTTGCCAATTTTGTCTATTTATATTCGCGTTTGCTCATCTATTGCTGAGTAACGATGGGCTTGTATGAAAATACACGTACTCTTTCATACATGCGCATACACACTCACATTCATTGGAATTTATCCATGTGTGTGGACACATGCACGCAAGTACACAAACTTATATGGATGACTATAAATATGATCGTTAATTGATTATTATTAATGGGACAGTCTATTTGAAGTTGTACTTTGACGGGAAGTGTTAAAAATATGTGTCAATAGGTTTTAAGTTCAGCCATATTAAGCTTTTACTTGTATAAATTGCGTCAATATTGGCTGATATTTAAACTTTTTGTTCGTACAGATACATATACATACATATATAAAGCATTTTATTTATCTATAAATAGTTGCAACCGCATATGTTTGTATGAGTACATTTATTAATGCGTCTAACTGCAGCGCAAGTTACTACAAGTTAACAAATCTTTTGAATTTGATACTAAAAGTAAGTAACTGTCAATACTTATTATAAATATTTATGGGATGATGAAACAGTTAACAGTTGATAAGGACGTCAGAATTGGCAATCGGCGTCGATGTATCAACAATAGAGATTAAGTTCTATTGAAGTAGGTAGTCGAAGTCAAAAGGATAGAATAAATGGAAAGTCAATAATATATGGAAAAACTCATGAAGCCAATATTTCTTAGATAGATAGAAGTTAGATTTTATCATTAGAAAAGTTATTATTGGGTACACCATATTTTAAAATGCTTATTATTATGTTCATGGCTTTCTTTTATTCTCATTTTAGCTATTCCCTGAAAGCTCGAAGAATTTATAGATGATCTCTACCTCACAGCGTGAAAATGATTGGACCGAGTTCGCAAATAAGTAAAATATTATTAACACTATTATTTTTGTTGATAATATTTTACATTTTTATGGATATTGAGCTCTATCTGCGAGTTCACAATTATGTTATCAACCGCAACTATCACACGAATGACTCGACAACAATATTTACATCGTCGTCGGAGCCATCAAATTCACCTTCCGATCCGAGTAAAACCCTAAAGCTTCCCACCGTCACAAAAGAACCATCATATGAAGAAAATACGTGGATATCGTGCTATATAAATCCACTCTGTCACATAACAGTGAAGGCCATACTGTTGGATCATACAAATCATTATGTATTTGCACCATTGGCCACCATCTTTGACAATGTGGTGCAGATCTCCCGTTCCACTTTCATCACACCCAATATGATTTCATTTTTTCATGTTGGCGTCGCTTGCGTAGCGGGAAAACTGGTGTCATCGGATAGCCTAGGATACCGCCGCCTGGGAGTGTTACTCTTTCAGATTCGTACATTTTTAGATGACCTGGATGGACATGTGGCGCGCGTGAGGAAGCACATTCGTGGTGAACGATCGGAAATTGGCACATCAGGCTATTATATTGATGGTCTCTGCGATGGACTCGGATGCATTGCACTTCTCTTGGGCATGTTTTTCTATCTAAAAAATAACCCACCACGCCGAGGTTACTCAATAATTCCAATGAGCGAATCTAAATCGGAGCCGACCACAACAACTATGATTCCCAAAATGAAAGCAACCACTCGTAAAGTGGCAAAAAATGTTATCAGCTTTACGGGTCAACTGTTGCTCAGCTCGACAGCCTGGAATCGTTATATTGCCGTATATCAGAACATGCTGGAAAGGGAGGATGTCAGTAGCAATCAGTATCAGTGCCAGAATTATGTATTTAAGTCAACGTTATTTTTCTGTGTGGCGTGGATGTGGCGCATTGTCAACGTACATGCTCTACTCCACTGTGTACTGCTTAGCATATTTTGCGACAAGTTGTGGGACTTCCTGCGGGCGATTCGTTACAGTGGATATATTATATTACTAGTTGCCATTTGCTTAACCGAAATGCACATACTGGAAGCCCAAAACTATATTTTTAATTCAGCAGCGTGTAGTAATATTTCACTGTGATTTTACCATTTATTACGAAAAATACAATAATATTTTTGTAGTGAAGATCGACAATGCCTTTTTATCGTATAACCAACCACCTGTGTACCAATAATTTTATTTTGTGTTGTGTAAATAAAAACTATTAAATATTGTAAGTGCTAGGATAAAGGATTGAATATATCTTTAAAATACATGTAAGAGCATATTTACAAAAATACACATATATTGGCGGTGTTTTACTTCCAACGGACATCAGTACTACTTTTTCATTTTTGTTTTTTCAAATGATTGTCGCTCAATGTTGGTAAAATCCCACCCCTAATAACAGTGTAACCAAAGTAATTTTATTCATATCGCGAAAGTGGTATATTTTACACGCAGCAAAACGATATATTTTCAAATGCAACTTGCGGTAACACTAACTCTCAATTATACATACAGAAAATTTTGTTTCACGAAATTTTTGCAGGGAGAAATGGTGTACTTTACGAAAACAAATTTAATAAAAGCGAAATTGTAAATATTCTTTATATTTATTACGCACTTATTAAAAAAGTGGATGTGCATATTGACCTTGCGTGTGTTGTGTCGAGCGAATCGAGCGTGCAAAGAAAAGTGACTTCGATTTCTGGTTCTGACTGTGTGTGAATCTTGTGAGAGAGCGTGCGTATAAAGGAAATATACATACAACATAAAATATTACGTGTGTGAGCTGTTAAAGAAAAACATACATACATTTATTGAAGGCATTACATCTGTAGTGTTACAACTAACCCCTTATTAATAGTGTAAGAATTGTTGTATAACCTTTTAGGAGACCCCCAAATCGCCAATCAATCAACTTAATTTTTCTTTTAGGTATAATAATTCATGTTCATGCAGAATGTATGTATGTATGTATGTGAATGTTTGTACTTGGTGCCTGCAAGCATTATACATACGATCTCGATCGATTTGTATGTAAAAACGTGGCTTAAATCGGTTCCTTAGCGGCATCTACTTACATACTTACATATATATGCATGCATGTGTGCTAACAGTGATATACATCGTATGTTTACGTACATCTCTCTATATTTATAAGTATACTTATAGGACGCCATTGAATTAATATTAACATAAAAGTTAGTTGTGTGTTACGTAGGATAATATTTGTATTGCGATTTATTATTTTTATGTTTAAAGCGCCCAGGATGTATTGAGCGTCAGTAGTTGTATCTTTTCGTTTAATAAATTTAATATTTAAGGGCCAGAGTCGTTGCTGTAGTCGTCTTTTTCTTAATGGCGTATATTTGTTGATAATATGATACAATCAATAAATATGCTATTATACAGTTTTTTATAAAACCATTTTCAATGGGTACACATATACACACATATATAGATCTATAATATATATTAAATAAATATTGGGGATATCTCAGTTATGAATAATAATAATTAAACAGTACTTATCGATTTTTGCGCGTATATCGGAAACTTTTGAGCAGTCATCGAGCAAATTGGCGTTTGCGCATTTTCCCTGCAATTCACACAGAAAACCGTTAAATTTTAAATTTTAGGAAGTTAACTTTAAAATTTTTAATTTGTTATTTTATACACTATCGTTTAAAACTAGATGCAAATTAGTGAATGTATACTTTAAGTTGAATATTGTCCAATAGCTGTATCCTAGTTCTGGATGAAAGCCACATTCGAATATATGTTTCGATCAGGTAAACGATTGTAGAATGAATTGTTTTTGGAAGATATCTATATGAGAATGAGTAAATGTATGTGTATATGTATTTGCGTATGTGTGTATGTGTATACATCTTTGAATATTGCGTGTGTAAATAAACATGTGTATAAAACAAATTGAAATGAATAACGATTAAAATAAAATGCTTCAAAATAGATGTCAGATGTTCGTAACTGATATAACATTATACTTAATTAATGATCAATTTATTGAGTTTTCATTATGGTTATTTGAATAAAAAAATATTGATAGCAATATTTAACTACCAGTTACAAACATGCTGCATCTTTAGGTTTCTATTATTTCTGTTTACAAAACTATTAACAATTTATGGGCTATCTTTTCTAAATCATTCGAAAATCATTTGAAAAAAGCACCCATAAATCTGTGCGTTGCTCTTCAAATTAGTCAATTATTTAACTGCTTTTAACTTCTGTTTTATATTTAAAATTTATTGTGTGCGCATCTTACCCTACGAGTGAGTGCATTATTTGTTTAAAGAAGATTTTGCAATGGGACTGTATTTTGAGAACATCCGAGCGATTCTTTAATTGATTGAATGGTTTTAGTTAAAAATAAACACTACGGATTTTGAATCTAAACATATTTTAATTCTATTTTATGTATTAACATTTTTAGGGTTTGGATAAAAGAGCCAAATGGATTTCGTGCAAGTATCAGAGGAGGAGGGTGATGAGCCTATTGAACTGCCAGCAGAAGAAGATGGCACTTTACTATTATCAACCCTTCAAGCACAATTTCCTGGCTCCTGTGGACTTAAATACAGGAATATAGATACGCAAGCTGTACGTGGTGTGCGCTCGAATGAAGGACGTCTGTTTCCACCCAGTGCTGAATCGGGTTGGGGCGAAGATATCTACTTTTGTGTGTTTCCAAAAGGTATACCAAATTTCAGAAGCTCTGATGTGACAGAGATCATCGATAGTGCAGCTTATCGACCCATATTGCCTCCCGTAGAGAACAAACGAAAAAGCGATGATAACTTGGAAAATTCAACGGCAAAAACAAAACGTATTGAAACTCGATTACGATGCACCGATCTAATTGTGTTGGGCCTTGCTTGGAAAACAACCGAAGACAGTTTAAGAGAGTATTTCGAGACTTATGGCGAAGTGCTTATGGCGCAAATTAAAAAAGATGTCAAGTCCGGGCAGTCGAAGGGTTTTGGATTCGTTCGTTTCGGCTCATATGAAGCTCAGATGAGAGTACTTTCAAATCGACATTTAATCGATGGTCGATGGTGTGAAGTAAAAGTTCCAAACTCAAAGGTGTTGTCAATTAACCACGTAAAATAGAAAATGACCTTATAAATTAAAAAAAATATTTTTGTAGGGCATGGGTCATCAAGTACCGTGCAAGGTATTTGTTGGTCGCTGCACTGAGGATATAAACTCAGACGATCTGAGGGATTATTTTTCGAAATTTGGCGAGGTTACCGATGTGTTTATTCCTCGCCCATTTCGGGCGTTTAGCTTTGTCACATTTCTCGATCCAGATGTTGCTCAATCTCTTTGCGGAGAGGATCATATAATAAAAGGTATGTAATTCAATTTATTATTTGTATTCATTTTGCTTTACAATTTTGCTTTTAAATAGGCGTATCGGTTCACGTATCAAATGCTGCACCCAAAGCGGAACAGAACCGAAGCCATCAAGGACAAAATTACAGTTACAATGCGGGAAATAATTTCGGCATGCATTCATACCATCAGGGGAATCACATGAACTCTGGGCGAAGCGGACACCACAGAGGTAATAACCAACAACACAATGCACATGGAAGTGATAACACTGCAATCGGCAATAGTCACAGCAACATTGGCAGTGGTGGCTACGGAATGGGTGGCAATAATTTTGGCGCAAATATGGGCGGCGGGGGTTACGCGAACAGTAGCAATCATAATAGTGGCGGGAATATGAATCATCGCCAAGACGGTGTTATACCCTACAATAATAATAGGCAGAACAATTTTCACGGCATGAATCAGCCGCACAATGGCAACGTAGGCAATGGCGGTTGGATGAACAGGGGACATTTGGACATGCCAAACCTACAGGCGTTAGGCATAAATTCGCAAGGATCCAACTCATCAAATCAAGGGCAAAACATGAACAACCCTTTAGGCGTCGGACTTAATTTAAACTCATTGCCGATGAACCCTGCTTTGGTTGCTGCTGCGTTGAATCAGTGGAGCCTTTTGGGCAATCAGCTGCAAAATCAAAACCAGGACCAGCAGGCAAGCCTTCTATACACTATCATTGTTTCAAACAAAAAACTCTTTCAGTTACTTCTCAGGGAGGCAATTTTTTATCGTGGATGGCTCAAAACAGCGGGCATTCTAACTGTAATATGAACAACTCGGGTCGAAATAAAGGTTCAAATAATCAAAACTCCGGTGGCATGAATAAAGGCGATAACTCTACAAATGATCAGCAGGTTAGTTCTTAGCTTATGATCTCAAGAAAAATTCTAACTAAATCTTACATATTTCCCAATTGCATTTTACAGAATGGCTGTCCACCTGGAAACTCATGGTCAAATCAAAGCAGTGGCTCCCAAAACTCTGTGGACAAATCAAATTTTCTTTAAAGGATTCAATACAAAACAATAATTACCATTTTGGTACTAATGAATCTTTTTTGATTCAACTGAAATATTTGTAGCTATTCCTACCTTCTTATGTGTATATAAAATAAATACAAATATGTCAATATATTCTCCATTTTTATTATGAAATACAATTAATTTTTTCAGCTGTATTATCTATATATGAAACGAATTGGACGCTGTTTTCATAAATACCTCGATTTTATTTTTTTTCTAAGTCTATTGTACCCAAATAAAAGTATTTACTACGGAGAAATTGGTCTTCCGCGGCATACTATGGAAAAAAACATAATATACACTTTCATTGAATGTTATATTTATACTCATAACTTTGAAACAAATACAATACGGCATTAAGCCAGATATGCATTAATTCGATGATCGATGACTATCGATGCATGTGATGTAAAAATAGCTATTTAAATGATACAAATTTATAATATAGAATTATTATAAATTTATTTAATTGTGACTATTCATTGAATGAATTAACTTTTAGAAAATCATATGTTTTTCTGTAAGAATGATATTCTATAACATTATTCAAAATGAAATTTAAAATGTATGAAATAAATGTCTTAACGTCAAACCGAGACACTAATATACAAAAACTGCAATAAAAAGGGGACGCACATATTTACATTCAAAATAAAAACCCAATTTGGAGCTAAGTGGAAAGAGGCTATAAAGTTCATACTTATCGATTTGCAATCATGTTAACACACATGAATTTAATGTTCCATTTCGTCATTCCCTACGGAAATTCGATTGCCGATTCAAATATAACGGCATTTGTCAGTTTTATTAAATGGCGTCAGTTTTCAAAAATGGGTACAATGGATAAATTAATTCAAGAAAAGTATATACCCCAGCAATTGCTTTATTTTATTGCTGGTCGCCGTTGCTGCCAGCAATTGTCCTGCACATTTCGAGCAGTGGATCACAAAGTAATAATAGGATGGGCACGCTGCTTGGGCCTACGCTCGCAATATATTGTATCTGGCGGTCAAGGCTGTGTGAAAGTATTTAAACAGTCTTGTCGGCATTATTTAGAGGAGCCAAAAACGCTAACGATGTCGCCGCAAACAATGATGGAAATGGAGTCTTTGTCTGTTTATATAGGCAACAGTGGCAAGGACGAACGCCAGATACCAGCAGACTATGTTGGCCACCATTCATGGGTAACGGCGTCAGTTGTTCACCTCCCAATAGGTGCGTTGAGTCCACCAATACCGCGCAAGAAGTCGGAAAAATACCGCAACTTTTTCACAAATGTTTCGACATTTTCGTGTCACACGAATATATTGACGGCCATTTACAAGCATCGCGTTATTGTTTTTAAAGGCGATCTGCAATCGGATAAGGCTCTACTGTTGCCCATAATAATTTTTGACGATTCTGAGTTTAAACAATCGAATTTGAAAATTATCTGCATAGAAAAGGAAACAATTCTTGCCATGCATAACAGTGAACGACTTGCTGATTATTTGGATGAGAATATTGGCGAGACCGTTGGCCTTGAAGTCTCGCAGCTTAGCGTCAGTAGCACAACAACGCACATTCTGTTTACAACTGGAAAATCCTTTCTCAGCTCTGTGTTTAATAAGAACAAGAATTTGAATTATATCAGTCACTTTGTGGTAAATGATGCCCATCTGCACGACGCCTACGCCGATATACTTTTGTGTGAATTGAAGAAGGCATTAGCTGTAAATCAAAATCTCCGCATTATATTACTTTCACAACGTTACGATTCAAAAATATTTCTTGACTTCTTTGGCGAAGGCACCGAGGTTTGTGCGGAAACGCCGGCTGAGCAGATTTATCCCAAAATCATTTATTTGGAGGATATTCAAAGCTTGATAACTTCGGCTGGACTTTACAAAGGACCGCAAATTTACAAGGACAGACCTCAAATCTTCCGAGCTACAAATGTGAGAAATGAAGATCTTGATAAATGTCTGGAAGCATACGAAGAGTTCGGCACCGATACAGCAATTGGTCCATTTCTCTACTCGGTCAACTACGAGTTGTCACCAGTAAACTATCAACATTCAATGACTGGCAAATCGGCGCTTATTATTGCGGCTCAACTGAACAATGTCGAGCATCTGCGTTTGCTGCTATTCATGGGTGCTAATCCATATATTGTTGACAATCAACAAGATAATGCCATATCGACGGCTTCTATAAGAGGCAATAATGACTGCGTTGAAGTTCTTAAGAATTATGGTCTTCATGGATTTGTTTACAAGAATTTAAAACCCGAGTTTGTGGACTACGATGTTATAATTGATATCATGTATCTTTTATATGCTAAGCCAGATTATCCGAAAGGTAAGACATCTTAATGTTAATGTTTTTGTTGTAGATAGATTTAATAATGTAGCCCATCTTTTGTAAATCTATGAATTATTAGTTATATTGTACATATTTAAAACGTTTTACATTTATTAATCCACTACCAATTGTATAAACAGAAGTGAATTGAAAAAAAGCTTTTTTAAAAAGTATTGTAAAACGGTTCATTAAAAATAAACGCAATATACTCGAAGGCTGCACGAAAAATCTCGCCTCGTGCCGCTAATTTATTTTTAATTCCCATCACTAATGCAGTGTAACCAAGCGAGTAATTGGTATATCTAGTATTTTTTTAAAGCGAAATAGTGTATAATAAAAATGTTGAGCTTGCGGTCACGCCGATTAGCCCACACTTTTTTTTTTGATCAGAACGCGACTTGCTTTGCGCTTGATTAAAAGTAAAATAAAAGAAATATGAGCACATATTTGGAGAGTGATAAAGGAAAATTTATACCGGCGACTAAGCGACCCGATGGCACTTGGCGGAAGGCCCGCCGCGTCAAAGACGGCTATGTGCCGCAAGAAGAAGTGCCGTTATACGAGAGCAAGGGCAAGCAATTTGTGACCCAGAGGCAGTCTGGTGTGCCACCAGGCATGTGCCCCCTTGTGGCGGCCGAACTCAAGAAGGCGCACGAAAAAAAAGAGAAGGCCAAACTAATCCGAGTGGACAGAAAAACCACAACACCCACAGGAACACCAATAACAACAAAACTGGCACAAACTACAACAACAACGAAAGCGGCGGAAGGTGGAGCCTCAGCGCCAAAAGCTAAGAATGAACGTGAAATAACTGCTTTGGCCAAAACACTGGATGCTGAACTTACATTTACATCCGATACCAATGAGGTGGATATTGCCAAAAAATTAAAGAAATTCCGTAAGAAAATCCGTGAAATTGAGCAAATCGAAAGTAAAATGCAGACGGGAGACGCCAATAAGCTGGACAAGGATCAACTGGATAAAGTTAAAAAGAAATCTGATATTCTAAAACAATTAGCGAAGCTCGAGGAAATTGCCAAGGTGTGACCAATTCTTTCGTGAGGGCATACTCTTCAATTTAATTGCCTGCCTCTACCATCATCTCGTCGTACAGTTATCTGTTAAATAGTTTTAATAGTTTTAGTTAAGGCAAGAGCCATGTAATATTTATGATATGAATGTGTGTGTATTTTTCGTAAATGAATATTAATGTATTCAGTCTTGAGCACGTTCTGCCCCGTTCCCCCGCGGCAGTAAAAATGAAGAAGGGCTCTTATGATACATGTATGTTTTTAAATTAAGATTATATACAAATTCAAAAAGGAATAAATCACTGCAGCAGTTACCCATTCGTAAATTTTTGTACTCGATATCCACAGGGATATCTCTTAACCACCTTAACGTAAATAAGATTTTTAATCTTCGGATCTTTAAGGGGATTTTTAAAATTTTTTTTGCTTCCGCACTCGTATCTCGATCTGCAAACCATTTTTGTTTTTCGTGATTCCGACATTCTTCGTCAATACTCTTTTTCATTTTTCCAGGCAACATCTTAGTAATTTTGCCGTCGTTCTTGCACATGGTTAAACTAAACTACATGCTATTGAGCCACTTTTTAAATGGGTATTTGCGTGCCTTTCCTATATACTTGTTACATGAGCACATGGAAAAGGATTACTTGGATGCATTGCTTAAAGCACCAGCGGATACCTTGAAGATTATTTTGACCACTGCCATCATAGAGTCGATGATAGTGCCAGTCTCATTTAAATATCTGATTGACACTGTATGCGAGACGAGGACTTGGAGTAATGGCTGCGGCGGCGAAACCGAAGACAAAATCGATTGGCTGCAAAAAGATGGACTTTTGCGACGCCTTTTATTGCTGCACACTGATGGTTTGCTATAATCAGATTAACGAATGCCCATTCTTATAAATTGTTTTTTTTTAGCTTCAGCTAGAGCACAATGTTTTCGCTTAATGACTAAGGAGACATACGAAAAGCTGGATGAGATCGGCAAGCCAGTGTTGCAAACGATGCCACTGGACAAAATCTGTTTGATTGTTAAATTACTTTCGCCGCATTCGATCATCAGTGAATACCTGGCATACACAATTGCGCCGCCACCTCTCGTAAATGTGCATCAAGCGGTCCAGTTTCTTAAAAAGATTGATATTCTTGATGACTTTGAGGATGTCACCTGGTTGGGTTGTCGCCTCGTTGACATTCCCGTGCCGTGCCAACTGGGACGCGCTTTGGTTTTCGGCATTTTGCTACAATGCCTGGATCCGATATTGACCATCGTCAGCTCTTTCATCTCGGCCGATCCATTGGTCATGCCATTCAATGAGGACATCGATGGTTTATGGGATAAATTTACCATTTTTATGCAGAATCGCGTTAAACACGAACGCCATCGCTTGGCTGCCGATCAGTTATCCGATCACTTTGTGTTTCTGCATCTCTATCAGGAGTGGCACGATCGCCTTAAGAACAGCATGTCTCCATTGTATCTCTCTACAGAATATGAATTTGTGCTCAACGGTCTCATGGAACAGTTAGCCTTCACACGTTCAAAAATACTAAGTTCTCTACGTGCTGTTAATCTCGTACAATGCCAAGGCGCCTTAAGCATACATAACGTGAACAGCAAGTCCGACAATTGGCCTTTGGTAAAAGCGGCTTTAACCGGCGGAATGTATCCAAGCATTTGTGCCATTGATCGTAAGAGTGAACGGAATTGGCTAAAGTCGGCATACTCTATTGAAAGCAGCCTTGCATCCAAACACGGTTCTCTGTCAGTTTATGAACTCCTTCAACAGTTACACGGAACACATTTGCAAAGGATCGAACTGGCTAATCTGCAGCAAACAAAGAGACAATATCAAATATGCTTCAATTGCTGTTCCACTAGCTGTTGCTTTATTTGCAGGTTAGCCAATGGCTTAATTGGTTAATCACACTGCGTATAGTTTAGGAGGAGATAACGCTTAAGTAATTTTCTCATTCCAGGCTCACCCAAGTTGGAATCAGATCAAATAGCCGAGATTGAGCCATCGTCAAATGATTCCAACATACATTTCTTCATAGACGAATGGATTTGGATGATGGCATCGAAGCCCAACCTGGATCTGGTGATGAAAACGCGTCAACATTTTTTCAGATGTTATCAATACCTTTTAAAATACTGCTGCGATTCACAGAAATGGCGTAACGACTCGAGATTTGTTGAAAACTATCGTTTACTAGTTGATGCGTTGACTACCATATTTAACTACGAGGACGTATCTGCAGGATTTAAACCAGCACCGCGCATCGGTTTGAAACTTTGTTTTAAATTGCAAAAATTGTTTTTGTTAAATGTTAACTCGCACTTTATTGGCCAACAAGGCATACTCGATCAGCCTTTAACCCCCAACAAATCACCTTTCATTGAAAGACAATTTTTTTTGCTGTACACGAAGGAAAATCCTGGTGATTTCTATCAAAAAAGCAATGCAGCATATATAGAGAGCGTAATTGGAAAGTTTGTGCGACCCATTGAGACTCCAACCCGACAAATATTTGTAATTTTGTATACGACGGATCCAAATCAGATGTTGAGCATCAGTCGTGTTGAGTTCCACAATGGCGTCATTAACTTTAGAGAATATTTCAGAAGCGTGATTCCAGTGAATGAAATTTTGTAAGTAAACATTCATAAAAATAGATTAAATTACCTCATGATACTCGTGATATTATATTACATTCATGTATATTCTATTTAAATAATGCAAATAATTTCTATCATATGTTACTAAAATCTATTATTCCTTTAATTTGGATTACTTTTAGGAACGAGTGTGCTTCGTTAAAGGTGAATCTGCCAAACTTTACCGGACGCTTAATTACTTCGCTCATCGACAAACGTGTTGGACACTTAATAATGGACTTATTTGCTTTACGAAATCATTGGATACACAATGAGTAAAAGTATATTTATATATAAATTTTTTTTTTTGGGTATGTTAGAACTACTAGTTCATAATTATGTTCCTTATATTTGTATGAATAATCAAATAAAAAGGCAGAAATCGTTCTGAATATTTGATCAAGTTTATTATAACCAATAAAACAGCGATACATACAATACTTTTGGTTTATTTCTACAAAAATATATTCGAGATTATAGATTACAGAGAATGACATGTACATGTAGTTATTATTTATTAATTAAAGAACTATATTATTACATATAGACATAAATACACAAATAGTATAAATCAATGGCACCCGCAAGACTTGACAATCATATTCTTATACTTCTTCAGGTTAACATTCTCATCGTTCAGATGATAGAGCACAGGAAGAGCACCCAATCGTGTAGGAGCGCAACATGGCTTCGGTACTTTCTTCGGTTGCAACAAATGCACTAAGGTCTGTACAATTGCATGATTTGTAGCATTCATATGCGCGTTCAATGGGAAATTGCATTCGCCACTGCAATAGAATGCACCATAACCTTCGGGAGCAATGATCCAATCATGCCAGCCCAAATCCTTGAAATCAATGTACAGTGTTTGCATTTGACAACTACGCGTGTTTTCCATCGTATTCTCTAAGAAGGGATTGCTCATCTCAGACTTTTTCTTCTTGCGTTGATGCACCGTGCTGCGCTTTGATCGCTTTTGTGTGCTGTGCGCGGTTGATTTGATAAGCTCGGGTCCGCGGAAGAAACCAATCATGAAGGGTTGGTATTCATCGTCAGCCTTGACACGACGATGTATCAATCCAATGTCGTCGAGCTTAATCTCACGTTCAGGTTTATTTATGGCATGTGCCCCAATATAGATGCCATGATTTACTCTAGCGTTAATCAGCCACTCATGCAGCGCTTCCGTCACATTGAGTTCCAGCCAGCCGACATAATCGCCGGTGGTATTGACTGAGGATAGTGGTTCTAGCAAATTCTGTCCCGGTCCTGAGGCAGAATTAATTGCATAAACGGTGACGGTAAACTGTTTGTTGGTCGTCAGCCATTTGCCCTCGTTGGAGTTTTGATAGATACGCAACTCGGCCATCATCAGATAGTTGTCACTGGGAATGTTAGACACATCGAACCAAAGTCGACTTCCATGTTCATGACGCATTTCCTCTACGTTGTGATTGCGTTTATTCAGAAATGTCATAATGATGTCGCTCTCATCGATCGCCCGCTTGTCCAGATCGGTGATGAAATTCTGTTCATTGCCATCAGCCTCACGCTTGGAGCGACGATGATCATTATGATTATCAATCGAGAGTCCTTCCTCGGCTGTGATACGATGATAGACGTCGAGCAGAAATTTGGGCGCTGATTTGCGCAGTGACAAACCGTGATTTCTATGATGCATTGGACGGTCAGCAATGCCTAGAAATTCTAGGATTTCATATGAAACATCCAACTTGTCGTCTTCGTTCAGCACACGTTGCATGACGGTTTGATCTTTGCCATTGTCGACGTAGATCCCGGACTGTATTGAGTACGTTGATGGCAGCATACAAATCATTGAAATTAGCCAAAGTGATGGAAAAAATACCACAGATGGAGTCATCTTGTTTTTATTGAATATCAACAAACTTTTCAATCGTTTTGCATCTGCTTTAACTTTGAAGTGTGTTCAGTGTGTTCTTCAAACAATTTAAATGCGCAACCTCTATAGCGCAGTGTATTTATGTGTACATTAAAAATTCCTACACACTTGTCTCAGGTTTGTTGTATGTATCTTAATCTCATGGATGCATTTTTCTTGGAAGTAGTTTCCGACGAGTTGGCATCTCTAAGCAGCACGATCGCGTGTGGAATCAAATCTCCGGAACAAAGCCAGCTGGTTCATGTTCTGTCAAGAGGTTTTGGCTTATATCATAAGTTATTGATTACAATTTACAATACAGTTGGTTTAATAGTTCATTTAAGAAATATCGAAATTGTAAATTAAATAAACAAGCAAACTTAAGTGCGTTATAAGTGAGTTAAAAGCAATTGAAATACGAGTTATTTTTATAATATTATTTGCAATATTTATGCATTATTTATTAAAATAAATGCAATCATTTAAAATACGTTAAAAATTTATGCAATTGGTTTAAGTATTCGAATTAAATTTAGCGCGCAGAAGTTATCGAATTGTTGTTATACAAAAACATTATCGCATACGATTATTTTCTGTTGTGACTGTCAGCTGATAGAAACTAAATACATATATAAAAGTGAATGCACACATATGTAGTAGTTGTTGGCTACATGCTCAATAAAAAACGGCAGAGTTCATTAACAATTTTTCTTGAGCAGAAGCGAAAACTCAAAAATTCTTTTCAGTGAGTAACATAGCGTTGACGAATGTATTGCTAATTCTCTTGTAATTCGATCAATCCATATACATATGTAAATGTGCATAAACTGCGTATTTTTGTTAGTTTCGAAGTGAGAGTCTGAAAGTGTGCGTAAAGTGAGAAATCGTTTATTCAATCTACGAGGTTTATATTACTAAATGTCTTTTATATATTATAAATAGACTTTTTCCAATATTATTGTTTTTACGTTTTTTATGTGCATGCATTTTATATATCATGGTAGCAATTTTTGGCTTGCTATTAAACCTGTTTTACCTTCGCATTCGAATTTTAATGGTAATTAATTATTTAATTAATATTCTTTCTCCCTATGACGAAGGTGCCAAAGGAAATAACTATGAAATTAATCCACTGTGCAATACAACGAAACTAATTCACATCTGCTCACATGCACAGGGAAAGCAAGCGTTCGACTTAACTGTTCATGTTAATTAAAAGATACAAAATATATTTACTTTCGACGCCGCCATTTACAAGCATACAATAAATGTATTGAAATGACACACACATATCTATGAATATGTTTGTATGTTCTCATCAATGATGTCACCAACAAGTTGAATATGTATAAAAATGTTCATATATTTTGTATGTAACAAACATCAATCGTGAACAGCGCCCTCTGAACGACTCTAAATTATTAATGTTTAGCATCTCTCATCTTCAAATGACTGGCATAAGAAATCTATTTAAGTCTTTTGATTTAAAAGCTAGAATTTGTCAAGTGATTCGATGTCAAGGCATATATAATATCTATAAACTGTTTAAATTTGGTTTTAGATCTTATACACTTTTATTTATAGTGAAATCATTGGTTCTAATTGTTATAATCAATATTGACAGTTTAAAAAGAGATTGAAACATTTTATGTCATTTATATTAGTGCCTAAGTCCATAAATCAAGTGTAGATGATGTTTATTTATGAACGCTCTTACTTAAAGATGGATATGGCGGCGGAATTAAAAAATTGAGTTTTTTTGTTGTAAATAGTTCGAGTTTTTATTTAGTACCTTTTTGTATTATATCGGATTAAATGTAAAATTAAATATTTACTATTTCGATTGTCGCCTTGTTATTTTACTCAAGTACTGCTAAAAATTAAATAAATAGTATATATTTGTGGGTTTAGCGTACCGCAATAAACAAATTTGAATTAATTAAGAGCAACTCATTGCGTGACCTGGAGTAGTTTAGACACGCCTTAGAGACACTTATGATTATATGTATGCATATATATGCATATCTATATATACCTAAGATAATTTAAATATAATTTCCTACGGGACTATTGGCATTGTTATTTTCTAAGTATCATGTCAACACGGTACTTAAATACCCCATTGGGGCAAGATGGCAAATGTTTGCTTCAAACATTGTCCTTTTAGAGTTAGTAAAATTTTAAAATATATAGAGAAAAAACTACGTGTATCTAAATACTGTCATGTTTTTTCTTTTAAGATTTTCTAATAACAGGAATTCAAGATGGATGAACTGAAAGGTTTCTTAAGGCAGGCGGGGCAGGAGTTCCTCAATGCAGCTGGCGATGCCGCAATGGGTGCGGCCAAGGAAGTTGTTGGATCTGTGATCAATGAAATATTTGTTAAGAAGGAGGCCGAAACAAGGCGTGTACTGCCAAGCATTAAAAACATGCGAGTGGTAAGTGTGATTAATACTACAAATACAGCGAGGGCACATAATTCTAGATACAGTCGTACATTCATACATTTAAATGCCTGCCGAATACATTTAATACAGTTTTCTTTCGTCAAAAATGTTACATTCCAATTGAGCGACCCTTACAAAGTGAGGTAGCGACTGTGAATGGCAACGTAAGTAGTACGTCAGTTAGACAGTGTCCGTTGCAAGTTGTCAGACGGTCGAACAAAGCTTACATTTTTAATTGCTCCTCTAAACATGCATTTACACTCCACTCTTGTCATTCAATACTCGAAATTAAAAAACAAAGCAACCCTTGCAAAATGAAGTAGCTGTATTTAATGGTAATGTAAGTACTTTGGTTTTGCAAGGATAACACGTTGTCGTCCTCCTTTCTTATTATATGTTTGTGTTCGTGATTGTAATTGTGTTGCGCACTCTAGTGTACACTTTTAGAGGATACATACCATTTATATTATATATCTATTTAAATTTCTATTTCTTGTACAAAATGTAGAACAACATTTCTAATACTTCGCCTTTTGCCATTAATAATAAATATATCGTTTTTAGCTGGGTGAGTCAAATGCCGGTCTGGGACACAATGTGGATGTGCAGGATTATGAGTCACTGTTGAACGGCTGCCTAGCAAATGGTTCCCTTTTTGAGGATCCACTTTTCCCCGCAAGCAATGAATCTCTAATGTTCTCGCGTCGACCTGATCGTCACATTGAATGGCTGCGACCCCATGTGAGCATACAATATATTATTAATTTGGATTTATCTTAAAATTCATAATACCTTGCAGGAAATTGTGGAGGATCCGCAGTTCTTTGTGGAAGGTTTCTCCAGATTTGATGTGCAGCAGGGCGAACTTGGGGACTGTTGGCTTTTAGCTGCCACTGCAAATTTGACACAGGAATCAAATCTATTTTTCCGCGTGATTCCGCCGGAGCAAAGCTTCCAAGAGAACTACGCGGGCATCTTTCATTTTCGCTTTTGGCAGTACGGTAAGATTTAGTATAACTTGTTATGTATTAGTATTTATCATGACAATAATAATAATGCAAATTAAATTATTTCAAATTTTCATTTGAATTAAATAGGTAAATGGGTTGATGTGATTATTGATGACCGTCTACCGACTTATCGTGGTGAACTGCTTTATATGCACTCGGCGGAGAAAAACGAGTTCTGGAGTGCTCTCTTGGAAAAGGCCTATGCCAAGTATAATTACTAAATAATTACAGAATTGACTTATTTACTTAATACTTCTTATTTCTGTAGACTTCATGGCTCTTATGAGGCCCTTAAGGGAGGCACTACTTGTGAGGCTATGGAAGATTTCACGGGGGGTGTCAGTGAATGGTATGACCTCAAAGAGTCACCCGACAATCTGTTTACCATACTGCAAAAAGGGGGGGAGCGCAGCTCCATGATGGGTTGCTCTATCGAAGCAGATCCCAATGTGCTGGAGGCTGAAACCCCACAGGGATTAATTCGGGGACACGCGTACTCCATAACCAAGGTGCCATTGTTGCTCCGACAACTTGTAATAATATTCTTATCGATTTTTTGTTAACTATCGCAGGTCTGCCTTATAGACATTGTCACGCCAAATCGACAAGGCAAGATTCCCATGATACGCATGCGCAACCCGTGGGGTAATGAGGCTGAGTGGAATGGTCCTTGGAGTGACAGTTCGCCCGAATGGCGTTACATACCCGAGGAGCAGAAGACGGAAATCGGTTTGACCTTCGATCGCGATGGCGAGTTCTGGATGTCATTCCAAGACTTTTTAAATTATTTCGATCGCGTCGAGATTTGCAATTTGTCGCCAGATTCATTCTCGCAAAAGAGCGATGAGTATCAGCAAAATGGTAAACGCAAATGGGAAATGTCCATGTACGAGGGCGAATGGACACCAGGAGTAACAGCTGGAGGTTGCCGTAACTTCTTGGAAACGTTCTGGCACAATCCACAGTATATTATAACCCTTGTGGATCCCGATGAGGAGGATGAAGAGGGACAGTGCACTGTGATTGTGGCTCTGATGCAAAAGAATCGCAGATCGAAGCGCAACATGGGCATGGAATGCCTAACAATTGGTTTTGCTATCTATAGTTTAACTGATCGCGATCTACAGAATCGTCCACAGAGCATCAATTTCTTCAAGTATAAATCGTCAGTTGGACGTTCACCGCACTTTATCAACACCCGAGAAGTATATATTTTATTTAACATTATTTCATTAATAAATAATCCTTTTTGATTTCATACAATAGGTGTGCGCTCGTTTCAAATTGCCTCCGGGTCACTATCTGATTGTGCCGTCAACTTTCGATCCGAATGAGGAGGGCGAGTTTATTATTCGAGTATTTTCCGAAACCAAAAACAATATGGAGTGCGTATACAATGCAAATACAGAAGAGTTTGTATCTTAGATCTAAAATTCTGCAGCCGATTAATTTTTTAATTACTCAATCTATGCAATAAGGGGTGGGTACTGTGATTACCTAAGGTTTTTTTAACCTGTGTGCATGTGTAACAGATAACTTTTAGTATAATTAAATGTACCTGTGGGAAAATAAAGTAGTAGTATTATCTTTTGCAAATTATTTTTATTAAGTTGTTCTGGCTCTAACATGGTATCATGCTCATTTCAAACCCATTTTCTGCCTCATGCCTCATATAATATATAACCCATATAAAGGTTTTTGTAGTCATATAATTCTCACTTAAATATTAACCGCACCAAATCTATTGCTAACAAACGGTAATAATCTAAAATGTTAAACCAAATGTAATCAAAGACGTCATACCTGGAGCAAGATGAGTAATATCTAACATGTTTCCGTTTTGATGCCATTAATTAGTCATATTCTATCTAACATTGGTCATGTTTAAAGTATGGTGATTAACAATTAATTGTATAACAGGTGTGCATAAATCTTGCTATTATTTCTCCCACAAGGTTAGTAATAGATCTTGTGTTTTGTTTCATAGTACCCAATTGTTGATTTTCCCCACGGGTGTAAGGTTATAGAAACTTTTTAATTAATAGTACATTGCAAATGTTGTTGTTGATGATCCCTTTAGCTGCAGAAAATATTAAAAGATATTTTGTTCAAATTTTTAAAAATTTATCAATATTCAAAATCGTTAAAAACACGCAAGATATCTATTAGTTATAAATTTAACTGCATTAAGAACATGTATTGTAAATGTTTGCATTAAAAAAAGTAAGTCAACCAGCAACTAGTTATCAATATAAATGAATATTAGCATATTATATATTATAATTTTTTCTATTTTATTTAACGCTATTTTTCGTATTATTACAATTTCCGAATGTATATAGTATTGATCTTCAATAAATATAACTATTGTAGTCAGCTTCTGATATCTTAATAAAATATTGTATTTTACCAATCAAGTTTTCAAATCAATTTTGCCCTTCATCATGATGTAGAGAAAACGATGATCATGTTGGCTACGGCGGTCACGCTGATGATGTAAGTTGAAATCTCTTTAAGTATGTATATTATTAACATTGATAAATATTTATGTGTTTCTTAGGTGGTACCAGCAATTCCATCGCCACGACCAACGGATCCTCAAAAGGATAGCCTGCGACGACTATTCGACAGCATTGCCGGCAAAGATATGGAAGTTGATTGGATGGAGTTGAAACTCATCTTAGATCACTCGATGAAGGATGGTGAGCTCAACTCCCATATATGTACATATCATAAAGTTTTAGTAAATGTAACTTTTTCAAAATACAGATTTACCAAAGGCAATCGAATACAGTAGGTTTGCAGCCAACAATACATTTGCGACTCAAGCACCTGGTATGGGAGAAGGCGATTCTGAAAATGCCTGTGGCTTGCTTGCCCTGATTTGCGGTCCATTCCTTAAAGGCACTCCCTTCGAAGATCAGCTTGGAGCAAACGATCAGTCAAACAAGAGACTATTGGATGACAATCCAGCAATTAATCGACGTAAGATATTGACTGGGGTAAAAATACAAATTACAAATACAAATTAACTGTATATTATTATTCTCTTCATTTTCAACAGCCATTGTTGATGAGACGCACGGTTTTTCCAAGGATGTTTGTCGTTCCATGGTAGCTATGTTGGATGCAGATAAATCGGGCAAACTGGGTTTCGAAGAATTTGAGGCTTTGCTTTCTGATATCGCCAAATGGAAGGCAATCTTTAAGCAATACGACATAGACAGCTCAGGGCGCATTTCAGGCTTCCAGCTCCGAGAAGCACTTCAGTCGGCTGGCTATCATTTAAATAATCGGGTGCTAAATGCATTGGGCCATCGTTATGGATCGCGGGACGGCAAGATTGCATTTGATGATTTCCTTATGTGTGCCGTCAAAATTAAGACATATATTGGTACGTAAAAATCTTGATCTAAATGATTTCTGGATTTAATTTATTTAAAACACAAACGTAGAAATATTCAAAGAACGAGATGCCGAAAAGAACGAAACTGCCACCTTTACGCTGGAGGAGTGGATTGAACGGACTATATATTCCTAATTAAATACAGCAGTCAATCAAGTCGTTAATAATTATTCTATTTACGCGTTACTGTTAATTTTTCATTTGCATTTTTTTAAATGTTTTGCCTTTAGCTAAATGACAGATCAAGAATTTAAAATATATTTATATGAGGACATAACCGTTTTACACATCATTTAAACTCTTCCATGTCGCCGTATTATAGTCATCTGCATATTTCCTTCTTTACATATTTTTGTCATCTTTTAGTATCAAATATCAAATAAAAATACAAAATTCATTGTTTTTAAATATACACATTATTATTTTCAATTATGAGTGAGATTGAATTTACAAACCGTTTCTGTACTTTGTTTATTTATAGCCAAGATTGGCTACCCGATATTACAATCTGTTTAAAGTTTCACATGCGCGAGTCACAATCCGAACCACAAACACAAATCTCTACGGATTGCCCATGGTTTAGTTCCAGTGAAATAAAAATAAATACTTTCAGTACATCTACTAGTAATTGTTTGATTTAATTACATATACATAAATGTCTCTTAAATGTAGTTTTGACTATTTGACGAATTAATAATGCATTAACAGCGGCCGGCCGAAGTTGTGTGTTCGTCACATTTAAAGAACATAAGCAGAATTTATTTAATGTGTGTGTATGAGAGTTTTGTTCCTCGTTTGTTTTTTTTGTTTTGATTTTTTTTGGGATGAAATGCGCGTTTGTGAGAAAGCACATACTTATGTACATATGTATTTTGGCTTGTTATATACACAGAATGTTAGCAGATATAGTCCTCTAGCTTTTAGTTAAGTTATATAAGAGTCAAAATATGTAAGTTTTTTTTTAGCATTTAAGCATGGCTATGTAGGGCGGAAGTGTTACTATACATATGCTCAGTGGTGGAGCTACTATTTAACGTGTCTTCGATTATTTTTAAAGGCTCATTGACCGTTGTTGCAATTGAGCTAATATCAATGTCTCTCTGTAAACTGCCAGAATCACTTCCCGCTTGTGGTTGCAGCTGACGAGCGTTGAAGTTGTGTACCAAACCCTCATTGTCGTATAGACTGATGTCATTTACATTGCCACTGATTTCGTTAATTAGTGCAAAAGCTGATGAGCCGGCAACTTCACAGCCCAATTGACCAGATTGCAGTTCACAGTTTACAAATGAGCTGCTTATTTCTTTTGGAGTAGTTGATATATGTTGATATCGATTTCGAATAGAATCGACCACATCAAAGAGATTCTTTGCATCCATCGCTAAGATGTGCGCAGCAGATAGCATACTCCTAGAACATTACATTACATTAATATAATTTAATAAATGGCATTTTTGGGTATACTTACTTTCGGTATTCATTATCCAACGTCGTGTCATTATACTGATGAGCTAGTCGCATTGCTGACACTAACTCATGCATGTCTTTGGAAAGTACTTTATGTGCCATTTCCACTTCTCTGTAAGCACAGATTTCAATAAAATTATATTTAGATAAAAATTTATATTTCTCGGAACTTACTTTAGAGCTTGCGCTGGAAACAGTATCGAAATTTTATCAACTGATTTAAGTAGATTTCTAAGTTCGACGCCTACATTTTTTACCAAATGCAAGTAGCCATCAATGTGTGATTTTTCCACACCTTGCGATAGCAACATTATTGATTTAACCACAGCAGTTGTTGCGCAATAGACTTCGTCATTAGCGCGATTGACAGGTCGAATAGCATCTGGTAATTTCACTATTTCTAGACTTCGAGCCATTAGTCTCCTCAGCTGCTGCCAAGTAATCCAATTGATCCGTTGACATGTTGCCTAATTTGTGTGGAAATACACCTGTGTTCGAGAGTTTTGTTCGCGAGGTTGAGTCAGGAAGACTTGTTGGCCCACCTAATGCCGAATCTGTTTTGAATGTTTGTTGCTTGCCCAATATGTCTGATATAGCTCCAGGTGGTATGGCGCTAGATCTCTTCCTCTACAAGATAGAATGAATTTTTTTGTATATACAAATTTTAAGATAGCTTTAAAATAAATTTTTAAACTTACTAGCATTTCCTCTTGATGTAGCCATTCACCATCGCTGTTACTATCTTTGCGTTGTTGCCTCAACTTTTCTCCAATTTGATTGGGCATGTTCTGTAAATGGATGCCACATACATTGTAGTAAATTATATTTTGCATTTCAACTAATTACTAACTTGTAAGTAACTAAAAAGGGTAAACAACATAAAAGAATATGTTCAAATGATACAAAAGAAAAGGACAATCGGAAAAATATGATATCCATTTGATGTGCATCGTCCTGTCAAACCTGATTTGTAGCATCATTATTTAGTGGCATGCAGGCAGCGCCTTCCTGGAAATCAACATGTTGTGCCCATTGTGAATTCCAATCACATTTAAGCTCATCGACTTCTTGTAGTGCTGCTGGCGGACCATTATAATCTTGGGGTTTTTGATTTGAATTGATTGGCGATGAATGTCGCAGTGATTGCATTGTGGCATTTGGTTTTTGTCTGACAGACACACAAGTTTTGAGACCAGCACCGCCAAAGTCGTAAATTTCTTCGGGTAATGCTTCGCATTCAATGGATGTTTTCATTTGCTGGCGATAAGCATGAAAGTGGCTATTACGCTCCATACTCCTCGATCGATCCGATGAGAGTGGTGCAACTTGCTTGTGATAGCTCATGTTTTGAGCCGACATTAGTGACTGGTGACGTTCCAGGCTACCACCCTTCGATAGCATCGTTTTATCCATCGTTGGCTGATGTCGCTCGAGGCTGCCATAAATAGTATAACCGGGAGCTCGTGTCACTTGATTAACAGATTTGTTATCCAATTGCAGTTGATTCATATGAAAGTCACTCTCAGTTGGTGGTGCACATATAATAAAGTTGTTCTTCGGTGGTAAATGATCGGTAAACAATACCTGGGACTTAATATGCATGGCATTTAAAGTGGATGAGTCAAATACACTAGTTTCTGATGACGATGGGTTAAGATTATGAGATGAGATGTTGTTAGTTGGAAATTTATCAGAATCTGCGACAGGATCGAGTTTTAGCAGCTCCGCTGCTGGGAGTTTAGTGGTTTTAAGCGATTGACTTGAATTACTGGCATCTAATCCTACGGCTAAAGTGTTAAATACCGAGGCAGGTGTAGTATACGCAGCAGGATTAATGCCGCGCTTTTGGTTCTCCATCATGAGCCTAGCAAGCACCGCCGGATTTTGTGCAATGATATATGTCTGTGGTACAATGCCTTTTTCTTCACTGACACTCATCAGGCCGGAATTATCTACAAACAATTCCAAATATTATTAATTATCGAATTTGTACAAATGCTACTGATTATATTACCAATGTCATTTATAGTTCTCGAAGGCTTCAGGGGAGGAGTGTCACCATCCTCAGGAAGAAGCCAAGAAACACCAGCTACACGACGATGTTCCCGTCGCATGGTTTCGGATGCATTAATGCTGTCTTCCAGCAGAATTTCACTGAAATCAAAAAATATATCAGTTATTCGTCTGTAAGTTGAAATTGAAAAATTTGTTAGATGCGTACTATAATGTCTCTTTAATTCGCTTGAAATTGGGACGCTTGAGCGGTTCATAAGCCCAACATTGTGACATTAGCGAGTATAACCTTGGCGGACAATTTAGCGGCAATGGAAGCCTTTCTCCGTTCTCCAGCTTTGTGATTACTTCACTATTTTTCACGCCTTGAAAAGGCTTCACGCCCAGCATAAGAATTTCCCAAATGCAAACACCTAGGCATAAAAATATACGAAGATGCAATGACTTCAATGTAAAAACAAGCGAATTTATGCATAATTATAAAAAAAAAAACAAGTCAGAAAGCTACAGTCGTGTTTGCTCAACTGTGATATACCCGCTACCCAACTCAAATACACAGAAAAGTATTTTTGGTATATTTGTACATTCATATTCCATCGCATAAAGTATAAAATATACCATGCACGGTCACATTGTCCACCAGAAACAAGCCATGTGCAGCTGCCTATGGATTTTCCCATACAAAACCGTTTCTTGAATATGTAACTTCTAAGTTTTTCATGCGATCGCGACCGCATTCTCGGGAATCATCGAGACTGTCTTTATTTTTTAAAATTCGAGACTCTATCTTTAAAATTCTGCTAGTAATCGATTTTTTTCGATTTTAGGGGCGTGACAAAATCTAAATAACTGGATCTGCGTAGGACATACGCCATACTGGTTCAAGTTTGATCTTAGTCTCTGAGATCTAGGTGTTCTACAGACAGACAGACGGACTGGCTTTCGACTCGGCTGCTGACCCTGACCAGATAGAAGTTTTTCTTGGGGTCGGATCTTTCTTCTGCCTTTTCATTTGCGGTCGCGCGTAGCGGGTATAATGACTTCATTAATTACTTACCAAACATCCAAACATCACTTGCGGTTGTAAAGCGACGAAAATTAATGGACTCTGGCGACATCCACTTAATAGGTAGCGCAACTGAAATATTCAATTTGTGTAATTCAAATTAAGTATATACAGTACATGTAGTAGTATATGTTACAAACCTGTGGGTGTTGAGTGATAATATGATTGGTCAGAAACCCAACGTGATAAGCCAAAATCAGCGAGCTAAAATAATTGAAACAAAAATGTTAATAAAATTCACGTATTGGATATTGGACTCAAAATTTTAAAACTCTTCAATTCTAATTTAACAACACACCTTGACACAAGTAGGAGTGCTGACGAGAACATTTCGTGCAGCTATGTCTCGATGCACAAATTTCTTCGACTCCAAATAGCTGAGCGCTGTTGACAATTGGTAGCAATATTTAAGTAAGGTTGCGTGACTTAATCTGGCAATAAAAACTCTTTATTAATGACATGCTTTCATTTGATAATAATCTATAATTTACCTGTCACTATTAGCTTTTAAGTAGGCGCGCAGCTCACCAAGTTTTGCCAGTTCCATGACTATCCAAATAGGCATAATGCTGCATATGCCAATCAGACGTATAATGTGCGGATGATCAAACTTTTGCATTATATCTGAAACTCAAACTCAGCAATGAATCAGATAGTAGATATCACTTATATTAGCTTACATGCTTCGGCAAGGAAATTTTCTGTCTTTTCGGGATCCTCATTTGCTTTACATGTCTTTACAGCAACCTGAATGACATCGTATTTGTTGTCGTTATTACTTGAAGCACTATCATTTGCTTTAGTTTTTGATTTAGCAGATACCGGATATGTATAACTGCCAACGTAAACGTCTCCAAATTGACCAACGCCTATTTTCGCACTAAGTACAATTTGCGCACGATCCAGCTCATAGTTGCGTACTAGAATCGATAGCTTTAATATAAAATGTTATTAACAATTGGACAATTTTTCACCTGTTGGTGTGGAATAGTCTCCTTCGCCTTCCAGTAAACCAATTTCAGCATAATCATCTGTCAAAGTTGGTTTATTCTTTGGTGATGAAGTGTTGGGAGCTTCTCGTAATGAAGTCGAAGATTTCATCAGGGTGTCAGTATTTGGTGAATTTGATTCGCGGTCCCAAATCGAATATTCAACATCTCTTGTCAGTAATCTGCAATATCCATCAATAAGATCGGCAATGCTTTCAGCGGTCTGCAAATTTTAATACGATTAGCAATGTAGGAAAAATATATAAGAATGTTAAGAAATTTACATTTACTCCATTGCATGTAATTATAAGGTCTTCTTCGATATTTGAGGCAGAAATTTTGATTTGAGTTTTTATTTTTTGACAATTACAGTTCAAGCTCTGGGTCTCGAATTCAGTGGATTTATCCTTGACGATTTTTTCTTTTGGTAAAGCGCAAGTTTTAATAGCAACGACATCCTTAAATTGCGCTACATTTGTTAAATTGGCTTGGGGATGTGTCTGGTAGGAGATTCCTGTAAAAATATATGATAGTCTATCGGTAGCTATTACTTGATTAATAATCATTACCAATATGGGGACCAACATGAAGAATGCCAGAAATATTCCAAGCAGAGCTCAAGGTAACAGAAAATTGTTCATAGTCGGCTAACGAAAGGTGCTTCAAAAGATCGTAGAACCTGCATATAATTGGAAATTAAAAGAATCTTGTGGTTGTTTTTTAATATGAATGCACTCACTTTGTCAAGTACTCAATGTCGTTGTAATTGTAGACCCTTTTGTATCCGACCTGTATCATTTTCTTCAGATTCTTTGGCTTTATTGTGACTATCACAGCTTGTGGAATAAAATATTTAAACCCAATTTCCTTCTCAATGTAATCGATGTGCTGTTTTTTGTCCGGCGCCTTTAACGTTATGTTTTTGAAATAGTGACGAACGCCCAAACAGCAAAGTTGCACCGCCAAATCAACATCAACGGACGCAATATTGGCTTGGATATAATCTTCTTTTAGCTGATCAAAGTAGTAGAAACAAGTCGTTTTGTCCTCATCAAACAAATCTTGAATCTTGTGCGGCACATAACGAACTCGCAGTTCAACGCGCCAAACGCCTTTGGTTATGAATCGTCGACCTTGATTAGGATCTCTACTTTCCGCAATTTCTAATGTGTTTGGATCATTGCTTGGACAGTCGACATTCGAGCAGCCGGGTGATAAAATGTGCGACATCACCTTCTCCATTAACGTGGTCCTCGCCAGCCATACAATCTAAACATTAAGCAGGGTAAGTATTTTGTGTAACCAAATGCTTTTTTTTTACTTACCTCTTTTGTAATCACATTTAACATGCGACATGCATAACGTTGTGTGCTCGGCGGTGGTTGACCATCTTTGCCGAACTCTGACACCGTTTTCTTGATAATGTGGAGAACGGTTTCATTCTTATTGAAGCCGATCGCTTTGAAACTTTTGTTTGGCATATGCACATGCAGAACATAGTCTTCATCATGTGCTGAAAATAAAAAAACAAAACGACGCATTGCATTGATATGTATGTAGGTGCAAAAAAGACGGCTTTACTTACATTCATTGCACATATGTGGTGGTTGACTTGGGCTTTGGCTGACCTCCGCTGTGTTCATGTTTCAAATGTGTATATCGCACAGTTGGCGATTTGAGTGTGTGTGCATTCACCACCACCTATAAATGTTGAAATGTTGTTA
Organism: Drosophila siamana; assembly: GCA_035047445.1. Taxonomy (NCBI): domain Eukaryota; kingdom Metazoa; phylum Arthropoda; class Insecta; order Diptera; family Drosophilidae; genus Drosophila; species Drosophila siamana. Next base: position 303,457 of record JAWNPP010000063.1, read on the forward strand.
CGGCTTTTAAAAATAATACTCCAAAGGACAAACTGCGGCATTCGCCAAACTCCACAAGTGCACTCGTCACTCGCCGCCTACTCCCTACAGTCCCGCCCACTCACTATCATCATCACCCACAGGTTGCAACCTAGCGCTCAATCGATTAATCGCAATGTCTTTTGAAAGGAAACTTATCTGTCTGTGTTCGTAAGTGCATATAAATACATACACATACATACATGTATATGTAGGCACAACTTTAAAACGAAGTATTCGGTTTCTTACAAATACGTGAACTTTTCGCTAATACACATTTGCAATTTCCCCATCTTTGCAGGCAATACAATACAATAAACAATATGCTTTTTAGCCATTTATAATTAATTATTTCTTAATTTTACTATTTTAAAACAGCAACTACTTCTCTTTACGAATTCTTCTTCTTGCCGAGTTTTCTATTCGTAGGGGAGTGTCAATATGTTCTTCATGGTAGTATGACGCCATTCACACAAGAGAAAATGCATTCGCCCATATAACGTCACAAACAGACAGGTGTGGTAAGCACATACATTTTTTTTTTTTAAATTAAGATGGTTATAGTCACAGCTTAAAAATCGCATATAAAACTATTAATTTTACTTATGATAATAGCGACTAATTGAATGTCAAAGATTGTGCAATATATATTAAGACACGGGATACCTCTCATGCCATACTTGACTACCGTAAACATATGGGATGCGAACAGTGTGCCCATTCATGGTTTACATTAATGTTATAAAACAAATATAGATGGTATATTTTTAAATTTACCCTTCAGGCACACATAAAACCAGGCGTCTATAAAAAAAAGATAGTGTGCTGGAATTACGAAAATTTTTAAAATATAGCAAATGAACGCTGTATACATTTAGTTTAATACGCAATATGTAAGTTATTAGCACAGAGTGATTCATAAAATAATTCATAAGTTTGTTGTAGCTCGCGAATAACAAAACCCACATATTTGTACACGTCTACACAGTGTGAAAAATGTCGGACTCCGAAGTCAGCAATATGTCGGACAGTGGTTCCGAGGATGGGTCGATATCGAACAAGTCGCAGCAAAGTGTTCGCTCCAAATCTGGCTTTCGGTCAAGGTCGCGATCCGTGTCAAGATCCAGGTCCAGATCATCGCGGTCACGTTCACACTCTGCTCACTCAGGCTCTGGTTCAGATTCGCCTCAGCCACAGGTAGGGCGGGCCAATCGTCGCAAGAGCGAGGATTCTGAGGATGAGCAAGGCGAAGATATAGACTCGGAGGAATATGACGAAGAGGAAAACGATGACCATCCACGAAAAAAGAAGAAGAAGGAGCGATTTGGAGGTTTCATCATTGACGAAGCCGAAGTGGATGACGAGGTAAAGTCGTAATAACAAAAACTGGTTTCTCTTTGTGGAACTTGATCTCCAATATATATGCGTTGTTGTATATTGAATATCAGTTGTCAAAAGTGCATACCTGTAATTGATTATATTGTTTATGGTAAAAGGTGGACGAGGATGATGAGTGGGAGGAGGGCGCAAATGAAATTGGAATCGTTGGTAATGAAATTGACGAGCTCGGTCCAACCGCTAGGGACATAGAAATTCGACGTCGAGGCACGAATTTGTGGGAGTAAGTCAATGCGTTTTTAATATTTATAAAACAATAATTGTATAAACTTTGTAGCACCCAAAAGGAGGACGAAATCGAGGAGTATCTGCGAAAGAAATATGCGGATGAATCGGCAGCAAAGCGACATTTTGGGGACGGTGGTGAGGAAATGTCTGATGAAATTACACAGCAAACTCTATTGCCAGGCATCAAGTGAGTATTTTTTCGTATAAATTTCGAATATATGCCAACGATAAAACTTTGTACTTTACTAGGGATCCAAATTTGTGGATGGTTAAGTGTCGGATTGGTGAAGAGAAAGCGACGGCATTACTTTTGATGCGAAAGTTTTTAACTTACTTAAACACCGATGATCCTTTGCAAATTAAATCGATTATCGCTCCAGAGGGTGTCAAGGGATACATCTATCTAGAGGCATATAAACAAACTCACGTCAAAACAGCTATCGACAATGTGGGTAATTTGAGGATGGGCAAATGGAAGCAGGAAATGGTGCCCATCAAGGAAATGACTGACGTTCTCAAAGTTGTCAAAGAGCAAGTTGGTTTGAAGGTCAAGCAATGGGTGCGTTTAAAGCGAGGCCTTTATAAGGATGATATTGCACAAGTGGACTATGTGGATTTGGCCCAAAATCAAGTGCATCTCAAACTGCTGCCACGCATTGATTACACTCGCATGCGCGGTGCCTTAAGAACCACAGCGACAGTAAATACGACAAAATGCTTTATATCTATTTAGACTAAATGAATAAATCCTTCCAGGAAAATGACGATAGCAAGCGTAAAAAGAAGCGTAGACCACCAGCTAAGCCATTTGATCCAGAAGCTGTTAGGTAAGAGATTACAAATTAAACAACGATATATATTAACTATATTTCATTTTCTTGCGTAGGGCAATTGGCGGCGAAGTTCACTCAGATGGCGACTTTTTGCTTTTTGAAGGCAATCGTTATTCGCGCAAAGGTTTTCTATACAAAAACTTTACCATGTCCGCAATTCTGTCGGAGGGCGTTAAACCAACATTGGCGGAACTTGAGCGTTTTGAGGAAACTCCAGAAGGTGAAAGCTAGAAGGTGGCCACCATAAAAGCAAAATTAAAATTGATTTTTACAGAGGTGAACATGGAAATTATGGCCAACGCGAAGGATGACCCTACAGCCGCCCATTCCTTCTCCATGGGTGACAATGTTGAAGTTTGCGTGGGTGATTTGGAAAACTTGCAAGCAAAGATTGTTGCTATTGACGGAACTATGATCACTGTGATGCCCAAGCATCAGGACTTAAAAGATCCTTTGATCTTCAAGGCAAGCGAATTGCGAAAATACTTTAAAACTGGCGATCACGCTAGAGTTTTAGCTGGCCGTTATGAAGGCGAAACTGGTCTAATTATTCGTGTGGAGCCAGCACGCGTTGTGCTTGTCTCGGACTTGACCAATCACGAGCTTGAGGTGCTGCCTCGGGATTTGCAGCTCTGTTCCGATGTCGCAACTGGCGTGGACTGTCTTGGTCAATTTCAATGGGGAGATCTCGTGCAACTCGAGTGAGTTAGCTACTCAAATCAATTGATATTATCCATATATGTTACAAATATTTCATTTGTAGCTCGCAAAATGTCGGTGTTATTGTGCGCTTAGAACGGGAGAATTTCCACGTGTTGGGCATGAATGGCAAGTGCATTGAGTGCAAGCCAACGGCGTTACATAAACGTCGAGAAAATCAAAATACAGTTGCTCTTGACGCTGATCAAAATCAGATTCGTCGTCGGGATATTGTCAAAGTTATGGAAGGACCCCATGCTGTAAGTACATAATATAATATATTGCAAATGATTTTCAAACCATTAAATGGGAGTTTTTAAATAAATGATGCCTGTAAGACTGCAATGAAAACGTGCAATCAAAACTTGTATATATATAATTTTCTATGTTATTTTTCTAGGGACGCTCTGGCGAGATCAAGCACTTGTATCGCAGTTTGGCATTCCTACATTGTCGCATGTACACGGAGAATGGCGGCATATTTGTATGTAAGACGCGTCATTTGCAATTGGCCGGTGGCAGCAAGACAAATGTGAGTAATGCCAATACGATGGGTGGTTTGGGATTCATGTCGCCACGCATACAATCGCCAATGCATCCATCTGGTGGGCGCGGTGCTCGTGGTGGTTCACGCGGCGGACGAGGTGGATTCCGTGTTACTCGCGACCGAGAACTGTTGGGCAAAACCATCAAGATTTGTGGAGGACCTTACAAAGGTAATAGGAATGCCCAATATTCTATAGTTGATTGACTAATTCTAAATTCTAACCTTGCATGTACAGGTGCTGTGGGAATTGTCAAGGATGCTACTGAGAGCACAGCGCGTGTGGAGCTGCACACATCATGTCAAACTATTTCAGTGGATCGCAATCACATCGTTATTGTCGGCGAACCCGGCAAGGAGGGCAGTGTTTCTACTTATGGCCGCACTCCAGCACGTACGCCTGGCTATGGCGCTCAAACTCCCAGCTACACTGCTGCTGGTTCCAAGACACCTCTGGTTGGCAGTCAAACACCCAATTGGGATACGGATACGCGCACTCCTTATGGTACAATGACGCCATCACATGACGGCAGCATGACGCCTCGCCATGGTGCTTGGGATCCCACAGCCAATACAACTCCGGCACGCAATACTGACTTTGATTATTCGCTCGAAGAACCCAGCCCCAGTCCAGGCTACAATCCAAGTAAATTGCTTGCTTTCGCTTTGTATTAAATATATTTTTAAATATTACATCTTTTCAGGCACTCCTGGTTATCAAATGTCATCACAATTTGCGCCCCAAACTCCTGGCACGCTGTACGGCTCGGACAGAAGTTATAGTCCATTTAATCCGAGTCCCAGCCCTGCACCATCTCCTTATCCAGTTGGTTATATGAATACGCCGTCGCCATCAACTTATTCACCCAATACGCCCGGCGGTGTTCCGCAATCGCCATACAATCCACAAACACCCGGCGCAAGCCTGGATTCCACCATGGGCGATTGGTGTACCACTGATATTGAGGTGCGAATTCACACGCATGACGATACTGATCTTGTTGGCCAAACTGGCATAATTCGCACCGTTTCCAATGGTGTTTGCTCTGTGTTCCTTCGACAAGAGGATCGGAGCGTATCGATTGTCAGTGAACATTTAGCTCCTGTGCCACCTAATAGTGGTGATGAATTCAAAGTTATCTATGGCGAGGAACGAGAATCTGTGGGCAAAGTGTTGTCTAAACAGGAGGGTGACGTTTTGGTTTGCAAGATAAATGACGAGGTTAAAATGATACCCATTAATCATCTGTGCAAGATGAAGTCTATTGATTAAATTAGCATTCTTTCCCAATTAATTTCAGTGTCAAGAAGTAATCCAGATCTACTTGTATATTTGAACTGCATAAAAAGAATGTTATTATTGTCAGAATTTTGAATATAGAAAATATAACCTCAAACAGGGTAAACAAATCTTGTGTGTTTTCAATATCTTTTTTTTTTTTTTTGTCTCTTACAATTCTAAGAAATGACCATTTCTAAGTAAACATAATTAGCTGCGTTGCAGAACTATGTATTTACATACATATTCTTGGAAAGGTAAACGCAATCCTTATGTCCTTAATCCGTTATTAAACAATATTAAAATTGTATCTTGCAATTCATTATCAGAAAGCTTTTGCCATTCTTAGTAAAATTATTGTGTAACACTGTTTTTCCTGTTACAGGTCCTGATGGCGCCAATACTTCAAACCAGTGAAGTTTAACCAAAATCATTACCCAATCATGTTTTTTTTCTTCTGTTTTAAATTGGAGTATTTTGAACAGTAAATGATACACTACACTAACCCACTATCAAAGTGCATATGTTTTCTTTACATAGAAAAAAAGTAAGTTTGGCAATTTTAATCAGCTTATTTCCAAAACAAACTGATAAGATATCTTAAAAACGATTAAACAAAGGTAAATATATCGAAAGATCTGTTTATTTTGATCAAGTGTATATATAAATTTTATGATTTATTCATTTAAACGCCTAATTTTTATCGAATATCCAACCAAATAAATAGCAACGACAACAAAAAATCCAAAAACGGATGCTAAAATGCATATAAATATTGATTTCACATAAATTTTATATTGAAAACAATGATAAAGAATTGCATATAAGTTAGAATTTGTGACGTTTTGAACTTTTCTTGCAAAGTGCGACCTCTTTAATTTGTGCATACAAGCAATGTGTATTTAATGTATATCACAGTCTGGCCACACTACGTCTATGTTATATTATTCCGGCGAGTTCTACTGCAGAGTCAGACAGTATTCGTCGTGTGAAGCGGGCAGAAGTGTGTTTGTGAATACAAGCAGGAAATATTATTTAAGCTAAAAGTCTAAAACTTATACAAAAAACAAAATGAGGGAAATTGTACACATCCAAGCTGGTCAGTGCGGCAACCAAATCGGAGCTAAGGTATTTATTAATCTATTCTATATATTGGCATTTCCTTAATTGAGTTAAAAATAAGAATGAAGTACAGTTAATAGTCAACATGGCGTCATTTTCATACTGCCATGTGGCAAAATTATTGAGGCCAGCCGGCATTTGCTGCGCATAAATTTCTATAATACATATACACGCACACACACTAGTACATATTTTTAGATATAAATATGTGTATTCATATGCAAGATGTGTGTATTCATAAACGTTTTATGCAGTTTCTCCATTTCTGTGAACATCTGTTTGTGGAAATGAACTTTGTAATCGTTGCAATATACAAATTGAACTTCTATGACGACACATAGGGTGTGTCTGTTTTTTTATAGGTGTGTAGGTAGGCGCAGTCATTTGTATTAGTATTTATGTTCTTAGTTTTGAATGCATTTATCATTTTCGAATGTTATCAATATATTCAACATTGTTAATGGTTTGTATGTGTAAAAAAATGTATGACTCATTTGTTTTAATACTCTCTTCGTGAAAGTCGCTTTTCGGCGCATACATACATATGAAACTATTTTTTGTATACTGCCTGTCGGTATATAATTGGTGAAAGGTACTTTTCTTGCATCTCAAATTAAAGTTTCTTGACTGACTTCATTTCCACTCACATACAACATACCTACACTTACATATTCACATGAGACTTTTTCATGTTTTTTGTGTCGGCCGGTTTCTGGTGCGAGCTATGTATGCGCCTTGTTGCCGGAGTACGTTGAAGAGAAAATATGACGTCATTTTACCTAAAATGGCTGAACCGGTTGTCGACCGGTTCGCAATGGCACTATATGTTCACATACATACATACATACACGTACTTATCTACGTGTATTTTGCACATAATTCGCATGTGTGTGTAGACCGTATCCTATGTTTGTTTGTATATGTATTTATTTTTTACCGATGTAATCTATACAAAGTTTTTATACATATGTGGTTTTAGATAGTACATTCTTTTATATATAAATATTGATCAACGTGTACACACATATTTGTATATGTTTACACAGTTGAGCTTAACAAGTATAGCATGCAATCAATTAGCATCCGAGCTGAATGAAAAAATGTGAAATAAGTAAATGCAATTTCCTTAGTTTAAATACCATTTAAATATGTGCATTCAATGTATGTATGTGTGGTGTGTATGTACATGACACACCCAAAGGCGACGTTGCCAGTTTTCATGCACATACGTATGTAAGGCGGCGCTTTGCCTGCTGCCATGTTATCGGCTCATTGCGAATTCGCTTCGTCATCTGCAGGCAAATCAATAGTCCTTGTTGTCCACGGCATGGCATGGCAAAACCTACCCTTGTAACAGCTGCATGAATCCTTATGTACCTATTTATGTATAAAGCGAGGTGCATACATTTAGATAGACATATACTATACACACACATATATATATATATATATATATATATATATATATGTTTTTGTGTATGGAAATAGGTGCAGACGCTTGTCACGCACATTGCAGGAGGCGAATAGCTTGAAGTTCGCTTTATAATAGATACACACTAAGAGGTAATTTTAGGCAGTATGACAAATACTTTTCCTACTGAAAATTAATTGGTAATGTAGTAAGAGTTAGTTGTTTATGTGCAGTAAACAATGCCACAACAAAGTACGGCTCGAAAAGTGACGTAATCTAGTCAGAAAATTCGCTTCTAACGCCAGATGGCAAAAGTTTTCGCTGCAAGCGGCGAAGCGGCAGCTTGGCCTCGGGTAGAAGAAGCAGAGCTGCGACAGCAGTCGTTTTATTATCGGTTGTTGTGTGGGTTGCTGGCGATGATGTAAGCTCGCCTCTGGTTATGCACATGTGTGTGTGTATCTGTGTATACGCCTATGGTGAACCTATAACAGAGAGGTAAAGAGCTTTGAGGTCGCGGCAGCTTAAATCAAAACTACTCTTGCTGCGTGGGACGCCTGCATAAATAGATAGACAAGATACATAGATACATGAAGATCGAGACTGTCTGCGCTCCAAGCAGCCTACGTACATATTTGGAAAGCCAACAACGACAAGACCGCAAAGGTGGACAGCTGGCGCTATGTTAGACCCACACAAGCGCCGTAACCATGATGTTGCTGTTGATGATGACGACGTTTCCGTTGTCGTTCGGCCCACCAAAAACAATAAAAAACAATCTCATGGCTTGCCATAAACTACTCAGCAGTCCCCTATCTTGTTGTAACTATATAAAGCCAGGTTTGTTTTTTTCTTCAATTGAGCAGACTCATTCTTGTCATACAAAACGGCATATAGATATGTTTTGATTAATCAATAGTTTATATATATATATATATATATATACATATATACATATATATATATATATATACATATATATAACTATCCCCATCGATTCACGCCCTTTTTGGCGACAACTTGGAGAAATTTTTTATTGATTTTTTATTGCTATAGTAAACATATTTTCGTGTAGCAATTTTATCAATAGAAAGGTTTAGATATGGTCCAAATATTTTCTAGAATCTTGCTAAATTGTATGATGCTATAGTTACAATTTTTCTTACCGATTATCTAACTTGTCGAAAATATTTTTTATCTATATTCAATTGTAGTTCTGGGAAATCATTTCCGATGAGCATGGTATCGATGCTACTGGTGCCTACCATGGCGACAGTGACCTGCAATTGGAGCGCATCAATGTGTACTACAATGAGGCGTCCGGTGGCAAATATGTACCACGCGCCGTGCTGGTGGATCTGGAGCCTGGTACAATGGATTCAGTCCGTTCGGGCCCCTTCGGTCAAATCTTCAGACCCGACAACTTTGTGTTCGGACAATCGGGCGCTGGCAATAACTGGGCCAAGGGCCATTACACAGAGGGCGCTGAGCTCGTTGATTCGGTGCTCGATGTTGTCCGCAAGGAGGCTGAATCCTGCGATTGCCTGCAAGGCTTCCAGCTTACACACTCGCTTGGTGGCGGCACCGGCTCTGGCATGGGCACTTTGCTCATCTCCAAAATCCGTGAAGAATACCCCGACAGAATCATGAACACATACTCCGTGGTGCCCTCGCCAAAGGTTTCGGACACCGTTGTGGAACCCTACAACGCCACACTGTCGGTGCATCAGCTGGTTGAGAACACAGATGAAACCTATTGCATTGATAACGAGGCTCTCTATGATATCTGCTTCCGTACACTAAAATTGACCACACCCACATACGGTGACTTGAACCATCTGGTGTCTCTGACCATGTCGGGCGTTACCACTTGCCTCCGCTTCCCTGGCCAACTGAATGCTGATCTCCGCAAACTTGCTGTCAACATGGTTCCATTCCCCCGTCTGCATTTCTTTATGCCTGGTTTTGCTCCACTCACATCCAGGGGCTCCCAGCAGTACAGAGCTCTGACTGTTCCTGAGCTGACCCAACAGATGTTCGATGCCAAGAACATGATGGCTGCCTGCGATCCACGTCACGGTCGCTATCTGACCGTCGCTGCCATCTTCCGTGGTCGTATGTCCATGAAGGAAGTTGACGAACAGATGCTGAACATTCAGAACAAGAACAGCTCGTACTTTGTTGAATGGATCCCCAACAATGTAAAGACCGCTGTCTGCGATATTCCTCCCCGTGGTTTGAAAATGTCTGCTACCTTCATTGGCAACTCGACCGCCATCCAGGAACTATTCAAGCGCATCTCTGAGCAATTCACCGCTATGTTCCGTCGCAAGGCTTTCTTGCATTGGTACACTGGCGAGGGTATGGATGAGATGGAGTTCACTGAGGCTGAGAGCAACATGAACGATCTGGTCTCTGAATACCAACAGTACCAGGAAGCCACCGCCGATGAGGATGCTGAATTCGAGGAGGAACAGGAGGCCGAGGTCGATGAGAACTAAAATCTCTCGCTCACCGCTCTCTGTCTAACTTCTCAAGTTGCGTGAAATAAAATGAGAACAAAAAATTAAGTTTAAAAAAGTGTTTGTTCTTTAAAAGGTCGTAACCAATAAAGTCGAAAATATTTCTTCTGAAATCTATTTATTGCCTTGGTAACTAACATAAACAATTGTTTTTCTTATGAAAAATTGGGTTAATTTATACGGTAATGAAACATGAAAAGCAATAACGGAAGGGTTAACAATAATTGCATTCAACTATTCATATTAGAGAAATCGATAGGAACGAATACATTTGAGCTTCGAAGACATGTCATTTCCTGTGTAGTGAGTTAAAAATAAAAATCTGGAAATAAATAATAAACTAAATATATTCATAAGAATTGGTAAGTTTTGTGTTTATGGAGAGAGTATGCAAATTATATATTAAAAAATAATTCAAGGTATTTGTCAATGAAGTGGAAATATTTAGATACGCGTAGCCCGATTAGGAGATGTTAGTGCAGGTCATGTTAACAGAATTTAGAAATTACCATTTGAAACGAAATATATTTTAACATGTATCCATACCACATTGTAACTTTTATGGTGTCATTCATAAATAAAGTAAAGTAATGTGATAATTACTATTTCCGTAATTTGAGTACTAATAGATAATAACTTCCACCAAGTAATTTTTAATATTTATTTAATAAGAGCAAGCATATGAAGTCAGTAATGCCGTTAATACAGAGTGCTATATATAAATTACTGAAATAAATCAAAATTTGAATTAGAAATATCGATAAGTGAAAGCCAGTACTTGGTATCGAGCAAATAGGCACATGGTATTTTCCAACACGACCTACAAGTATCGAGCAAGTTATTATCGAAGACAAATGTGACATGCAATGAAATGCAAGAATTTTTACCACTTTCTTTAATATAGTGACCAGAATAGATGGCTTGCAACAATGGTATCAAATATTGGAAATGTAAAACATTTGACGATCTACTAAGTAATCAAAACACTTAGTGCATGTACGGTTTAGATTATGCTAGAAAGCAAGCGAATAATCAAAACGAGGGCTACTAAACTATGACAGACATAAAATGAAAAGTCGTTCTTAATATATATGTGTATGTAAGGTGATTTTTGACGCGTTCAATAAGTTTTTTAAATTATTTGTAAATGTATGAGTTTTTAGTTGCATAAGTAAATAATTATTGTACATTGACTGTTAAATACGTTGTCCAACACTGAATTATATATAGAGACAAACATACATACATATGTAAGAATTTAAGTGTTGTCACCGACTGATTTTTGGCCAGTAAGACAAAAAATATAAATAAGTTGAATTATTGCGAAAACGTAAGAAATTTAATAACTCCGATGATAGCAATGGATGAGCAGCGCAGTGATAAGATCTATGGCGGTTGTGAGGGCCCAGACGCCATGTACGTCAAACTCATTTCATCCGACGGCCACGAATTTATTGTAAAACGCGAACATGCTCTCACCTCTGGCACAATAAAGGCTATGCTATCTGGTCCTGGACAATTTGCTGAGAACGAGGCTAACGAAGTACACTTTCGGGAAATTCCGTAAGTACAATTTCATATTCTCCCAACTCTCCCAACAAATAGTCCCTCTAGCAAGCGTACTCCTCAAATTCGCAAATCGTGACCTATTGACCGGTTCATGAAGGGTATGTGAAGATTTTCAATATCTATATGTACATACATACATATATTTATGTACAGTACATACGTCTCCAGCTTTTAGTGCCAATTTCAAAATGCGCGACTATATAGTTTTGTATCTTGTGGGTAGCATTATTAATAGTCTTCCAAATTGTAATCGCATTTATTCTACTTAGTATCAAACATATTTCGATAGTTTTATTATACTCTGTTCCCGCTCTCCTCTCTGGCCGATAGGATTGCCCCGGTGCCTGTGGAGATGGCGAAAATATTCCATCTATATTAGAATGTCTGAATTTACAATCTCCTATATACATTTCTCTATATATATATATATATATATATATTGATTTTTAGCTAGTAATGTCAACTTAATCTTACTCTACTAATTGGGTAATATGATTGTAAGCCGCTAGAACAGAATTACTCGCAGTTAGTTAGGCTGTTCCCTGTCTATCCCCGGCAATCTACTTTTGCCTACAGTGGCTTCCAATGATAATCAACTTCACTAGTTTCGGTGCACTTATTATTCCAATTGTATTACCTTCTTAGTATATCGTTTTTACTTTCATGATTATTACGAAACTAAATTGTAATTTCTGTTTTTTATTTTCAGATCACATGTTTTACAAAAGGTGTGCATGTATTTTACATATAAAGTTCGCTATACCAACAGTTCAACTGAAATACCAGAATTTCCGATTGCACCAGAGATTGCCTTAGAACTTTTAATGGCAGCTAACTTTCTAGATTGCTAAGATATTGGTTTATTATTTGATAATGTTAAAAAAATTATACAAAATGAAGTAAATAAAATGTAATTCTCCTGTGTTTCGCTCTGCTTTCTTTGCTTTATTTGAAGAATTTGAATACAAATATATAAAAGGACGGCGATCAGCTGACGCATCTTCTAAAAACATTTTGGAAGGTTATTAATTGTACCTCAACAAATTTTATAACCTATCAAGGCATATGATCTTAGTGATCATACAGTGAACATGTGTACAAACAACTGTCGTTTTATAATTTAGCATTTTCCAGCTACTCGGGTGACGTTGAGCGTATTCAGGTTGGCAAGGTGACCCAGATAATTGAAACCGATCATCATCATTTGATCGAATTGAGTCAAATTCTGCATTAGTGCTAAAATAAATAGTCCGAGACTTGTTGATGTACGGAAAATGATGCAGACTTTATAAAAATTTAATTTTCATGATTCCTTAGCTTATTCGGTAACTGAGACGGTGGATTGTTAATCTAATAGAAAGGATCGTAAAAAAAAGGAAGCATATATTTTTTATAATTTGAAATAAAAATTGTATTGTACAGACAATATTAATCAATTCGACTCATCCTTTAAACATCTAACAGATACCCCACGATCTAAAACAAATGTCAATTATAAATACGAATAAATATAAATATTAAAAAATAGAATGCACATATTTATAATTAAAATAAATATCCGATGCCCAAGCAGCTAGATATATACCCAGTTTTACGAATAGATTAAGAAAAAAAAAACAAATGCTCTCACTCAAGAGTAAAGTCAGTTACCGAAATAGTTAGCCTTACAAACGAATATTGTAAAATTAGTCCTTAAATCGTCAGGTATTCGTCTGACATTGAAAGAGTTCTAATAAATCGATGGATGTCGTCGAAGTCGTTACCTTGACAACCATAAGTACTTGAAGTGGCCAAAACCAAATGAAAATGGTTGGCATTGTTATTGTTTTTATTTAGCTGCAATAGCATATGAAATGGGAATGCTTAATAATTTGGCAGATTTAATCAAAGTGAAGAAAGATAAAATGACTATATTGGTGCTGGGCCTAAATAACAGTGGCAAGTCGACGATACTGAATCATTTCAAAAAACCAAACGAACAGTCTGCGATAATGGTGCCAACAGTTGGCTTTCTGGTCGAACAGTTTTACAGTGAGTCTTAAAAAATAGCACAGAAAATGTTTTAATAAAAAGCTAAGTACATATTTCAATTAAGCCATGGGCGTAAGCATTAAGGCCATGGATATGTCGGGTGCGACACGATACAGAAACCTGTGGGAGCATCAGTTCAAGAACTGCCAAGGAATTATCTACGTTATTGACTCCAGTGATAGAATGCGATTTGGTAAGCTATTAACTGAAAGCAACTTGGCTGTGGTAATTTCCTTTATGTTTGGTCGTCTAGTTATTGTCAAAGATGAACTGGATCTGGTGCTACAACATCCCGATCTGTGCAATCGCACAGTGCCTATACTTTTCTATGGCAACAAATCGGATTTTGAGGATTCGCTGTCAAACGTCAAAATTGCAGCCGGTATTAACATCTGTATTTCGAGTACATTTTTTGGTAATTTTAATGCATCCCATTTCAGCCTTAGGTCTGGATAACATCAAAGATAAACCCTGGCACATCTGTTCGAGTAACGCCATCTCTGGCGAAGGTTTGGACGAGGGCGTGCAATGGCTAGTGCAACAAATTCGCTTCGCAGTATTAAGTCACAGAAAAGGCAGCAAATCCAAGCACAGTTCCAAGATTAACAAATAAATTACATATGTTATAAAAGATTAAACAGTGAGTAATTCATTAATTTTGACCGTTGTGCCGGCTTTATTACAGAATTCATCTTATAAAGACACCCAGTTGAATGTGAGTTTATTTCTTGCTGTTCAGGATGATACCATCGTATTTCTGCTGGAACCATTTCATGGCATCCTCCTTCGTCAGACGGTGTGGGAAGCCAACGGTGCCGGACTTGCGTTTCCTGTGTGCCACGTTGTAACCTAAAATGTACAAATAAGAAATGCCGATTAACGTTATTGAAAATATAGTCGCAAGTTGGAAAATTCCAATGTGATCGGAAATGTCGAAATGGTACCGTCTGAAATCACATGCAAATGAATTCATTTAAGCACAATTTCTTTGCTTTGCGCACAGTTACTGAGAATCAATTTCGTATTGGAAAGAGATACCTAATTATATGCACAAATTCGATAACTAATTTGATCACTTTGTATTCCTCACCTGGACGACCCAGAACGACGTAGAAGTCCAGACCATAGATACCGATTGAGGGATCGTACTTGATGCCCAAATCAATGTGTTCCTGGATACCAAAGCCAAAGTTACCAGTGGCCGAGAAGTTGTCGCGTCTCAATTCATATTCACGCACTTTCAAGCCACGCTCCAGAATCTCTTCAGCTTTGGCACCACGCACTGTGCAGTGGACGGCAATCTTTTCATTACGACGAATACCGAACGAACGCACTGTGTAGCGGGCCTTGGAGAACACGGGTTGTTGGCCGGTCAGCTGCTCCAACACCTATAAAATGCAACCACAACGACAACATTTCGTCAACTCGCAACTTCTTGTTGTTTCGCGTCTTTTTTACTTACCTTGGCGGCACGGGTCAGCCTATCACCAGATTCACCTACGCAGATGTTCAGGCACAGCTTGCGGATGTGCAAATCCCGCATTGGGTTCTTCGCAGGGTCGCGCTTGATTTTAGGTTCCTTCTTAGCAACAGCCTGCAATTGTTTATTTATTTATTACTGAATGCATAGTATTTTTTCACAAAAATATTAATTCGTCATTCACATGTGATGCATTGGCATCAGTTTTACATTCAGAATTCACAAAAATATTCAAAGATTATTGCCGATAAAGTATAATTTACATCGGACAAAAATTTTAGAAACCTACCGCCATTATGGTATGTAGGAAAGAAAGGAAAAAGGCGTGTTTCAGTTCAGTGTCAACGATTGTGGGTATCGATCAATTATATCGATACCCGCGATATTCATACACCACCAATAGTTATCAAAATCAACTTGATTTCGTTTGTCAACAAAAGATATAAAATAAAACAAAAATGCAAACAAAACGAAAGTCATTTAAATTATTTTTGCCATGAAATGGATTATTATAAATCTTTAATAAACAGGTGGTTGAGGTGACATACTTACAGATACATATATCTAATTAGACCAATTGACATTACAGCTGTTTTCTTTGATTGGTCAAATTGGAATTAATAACACTAACTATTTGAATGTGAAGAATTTGGTCTATTTTGAATATCAAATATCTATTTTTTATTTGTTTTTTTTTTAATTTTCAGATTTAAGTAACTGCAAAATAATTTGAAGTGAAACAGCTTATTTAGTATCGATAATATTAAAGGAATTAAATAAATCAGCTAATTTCAATAAATTTCTTTTCACCGTCACTCTGTAGCATTCCTGAAATTCCGAATTCATTTGTTATTCCATAGATATAGCGATGTATTTGTATCTGAACATTTTTAATCGAAGAAATTTAATAATTTAACGAATAGCATTCGCTCAAAACGGTCAGACGAATACTAGCAACGGTTCAATGATTGCACTTAGATCGCTTACTTTGAAATGCCGATGTATCGATTGTGAATTATCAACCCTACAACATGGCTGCCAGGTACTAATGTGAATTTTTTGGACGACGTATGCTGCTGAATTTCCATTGTGTATGTGGTTAGAGAAAGATAATAATTACAATCTTTGGAAGTGCAACGAAGATACTGTGCAAGTCATTTATTGCATTTGCCAACTGACATAAAAACTAATTGACTTAAACTTATGTAGAGCGCAATATCAAGTTACTTTTTTTGATTGTCCGCTTTCGCAGTTATGAAAAAGAAATGACAATGTAGTTTGTGCAAAGCAAACAATATTTTAGGCAAAAGTAAAAAAGTCGTAGTGAGCCAAATATTTAAGTTAAAATACGAGTATAATTTAATGCGAATTTGTAAACGGTTGTTTTTTCATCATCCCAAAAATCTTATTCAGAATTATTTGCTGCTTTATTGGCCCATGCCTGTGAGTGTGTGTGTAAGAGTGAGAAAGAAAGATACATACATATGTATGTATGCATTTGCATTTCGTTGTGTGTAGTGTCGTCGACTGCTCGCTCGGTAAAAGTCGGTCTTTCTTTTCTACTACCACTTGGTTGGTTGGCGTTGGAAAATTGAAGAAAAAAAAATGAAAAATTAAGTAATAATGTGTTATATGAATGAAATAAGGTATGAGGTAATGGATCGCGAATGACTTTTCAACAAAATAAAAAATAACGTAAAAATTTACAAAAATACCAGAGAGAGATTTAATGACCTAATATTGTTTGTTCAGGAATTTATATTTTATATTGGTAAGTACTCTGCTTGTGCTTTCGGGGTATGGCGAGCGCCAGCCATCAAATCAATACTTTAGGGGGCTGCCATTTCGTTCGCTGCTGTTGCTGCTGCTGTGTTTCGCTAGTTTTTCTCTTCCATTCGCTACTGCGTCGCTGTCTGCCCCCCACACCCCTCCCTAGCCCAAATGCCTTGTCAGCCCCCGTGGTCCAAGAAAATAAACTCTCTTGCTTTGTAATATAACGAGTACATTTTCTGGGCGCATATGAAAAGCAACATTAAAATAAGCATTAATAATCAAATTGACAAGTTATGCATAAACGGCGACTGTTATTTTTGATGTCAGTGTAACGTGTGTGCGTGTGTTTGAGCCGTTAATATACATAATTTGTTATTTTCTCTGATATTTTCATACGTGAATTTATTCGACATCAGCATATACACAAAAATAAATATATATACATTCGCACACACACACTCGCACTCAAATACATTGCTTATGTCGGGGAAAAATATATATAAATATGAACTAATACATAAACATAAAATAGATTAATAATAAAAGGGTGTGTGAAATAAGACTGTACACACTTACAACACATGCATACTGGTATATGTATGTGTGTATCAGTGTTAATGCATCAAAATCTATATCTTTCTTTGCTCTTCAGTTTTCGGTAGTTTCCACTAAATTCTCTCCCTTTGTTTATAGATAAAAAAAACCACAAATAAAGTCAAAATTCTTATATAGTTTTTGTTTGAAAAAGTGACAAAACGAAAGCCGAAATAGTTACTCGTTGCACCTTTTTGCATTATTAAAAGTAAGAATAAAATAAACCATAAAATCGAGCGAAAAAACAACGATTGAATTCAAACAGATTATTGCATTTAGTTTAAAAAAGGGGGCGTCGCAGAGACTATTTCAGCTTTTAGATACATTCAGCTCGGTTATTTTGTTAATAAACATAATTTGTAACCATGTGTTTATTGATTGCCAAAGTTAATCGTTTTGTTGCCTATTTGGCGGAGGACATGCACATTTGTCATAATTTAATAAGAAAAAAAACATATATTTTTTAGTTATTACTTGTTAAGGGCAAATTATTTTAGGACAAAGAAAATTTTAAATTCAAAGCTATCTATTCTAAATCCGTTTGAATTAACAGTTATTGTACCATTTCTTTTTAGTAATTTTGTACTAAATTTAATTGGTTAGCCTAGACATATTAATTAGTGATATGCTTGCTTTAGTTAAATATTAATATTTAGCTTTTTAGAGCATTTTTTATGGGTAGAAGTGAAAAGTTAATATACTGTAGTACTATATTGGAATAATGACTAGTGCAACAGAAACGAATTTACCTAATTTGAATTTCCAATTCATTTCCAAAATTTAATTTTTCTTGATACACTATGAAGTGATAATAATTACATATGATATATTTAAATTCGTTGAATTTATCAATTATACAGTGATATTCTTAACAAGCAGTAACTTGCAAATTGGCAACATGCATATAACGAATATGCACTGTATTTCCATAACGCTGTAATAACTTTTATTTTTGATAAAAGTGACTGATAACCATATAATCAACTGACATTGGAACGAACAGCCGGCATACTAAATAAACCATAACCTTACCACAACTTTTTCTTTGCTTTTTATGAATTATGTATTTGTTTTATTTATAACATTTTATTGATTTTCAGTCGCTAGAAAGTGCAGGATAGTTAACAAAGCAGGGAAAATTAGTGCTTTAGTTAAAGGTTATGACACTGTTTAAGAACTTTATCCTTCTGAAAAAGTAGATCACACTAAATAGCGTACATATTCGCTTAATTCAATATATAAGAGTGGTGTGTCAAAAATACACAATGGAAAATGAAGCCGTTTCCATTAGGGCTACAATACAAATTCTTTATATTTAGCTTAAGATAAGTTTATATATTAGATTAGCAATAGCATTATGGCTATGTCTGGCGATCTACTAGCTCGAATTGAGTATATTGCTATTGAGCTAGTCGCAAGTATAATATCCGAAAAAAATTTGACAATCAAAGTGCCACGAAACATTGACCGTAGGTCTCAAGATATCTTAGCTCGGAAAATAACGTTCAATCGCCGCCAAAGTCGGCATAGATTTTGCCTAGTTGTTTATTTGCTAGCCGAGATACATCGTTTGCATGTGTTTGGCGGCAGTTGTACAGTGCGTGGTCTCTATTATCGAGATACTCAAATGATAAGATCTCAATCGTATATTGGTGCTGCGAAACTGGATGTATGCCACATACTAAACACAGCGCCAGTTCATCTCGGACTATTGTCTGCATCCAAGGGCCTTATATCAGGTAAATATGAAAATATATTTCAACATAATGTCGACTGAAATTAATAAATGTATTTTTTCAGGTGATGTGACATTGCTGATGAACAATGGTGATGTATTGGACTGCAATGAATATTCGCGAGCCGTCACATTACCAACTGATTTCGAGAATGTGGAGCGTATTCTAACTAGTGCGGAGATGGTGTTGATTGTCGAAAAGGAATCTGTGTTCGCGAGCTTGTTATCGCAGCACGCTTTCAGTACATTTGGCTTGCGTTTCATCCTGTTGACGGGAAAAGGATATCCGGATTGTTCAACTCGTCGCATTGTGCACAGGCTTTCAATTGAATGCCACTTACCGGCTTACATTCTTGTGGATTCCGATCCATTTGGCATCGAGATTATGCTCATTTATCAGCAGGGCTCACAAGCGATGGCCTTTAATTCGCTCGAACTTGCTGCGCCTTTGCTGCGTTGGATTGGAATGCATCCATCAGAAATTCACAGTATATCTAAGAGTGCTGTGGCTCTCACCCAATCCGATAACAAGAAAATAGTCGATTTACTATCGAGAAGAAATCTCAGCTTTGCTGTAAGGCAGGAACTTTGCGTTTTACAACATTCACAGCGAAAGGCAGAAATTGAAAGTGTGATTGATTTTTTATGTCCTTTCTATATACCCGCTAAAATTAATCGTAACTTATATTTGACATAACATTTTTGAACTTTTTTAATTTTTAAGACAGTTTATTTAACTTCCATGCAAACTTAACTGCATACTAAAATTACATTTCTGCAATTTTCATAGACATTTATTCAAGGGTCATGCAGTGCAAGTCCTATCTCTTCTTGCGAATAACAATAAATACGGTACGTCAATCGATTGTTCCATTTTGCCTTAGGCAAACGTTTCAATGACTGCTAAAAGTTAAAGTTCACTGATAGACAACAAAGCGATTTAAGAGAATAATAATAAATATCTACTAATTTTAATCCTTGTGATTGCTGCTTACAATAGTTATGTTTCATCACTTTTTCTGATAAGTTGCAGCTTTGTTTTGTATACCATCAATTAATGAATCCTATATTTTAGGTGTGCAACGGTGAGATGAATAAAGATACGTTATCCATTGAAAATTGTGATCAACAATTTGAAATGGATTAACAAAACTCAGTGTTTGTGTTTAAATATAGCTAAATTGAATGACCGCACCATATAGAATTTTGTATTTACTAACCCTATAAACTAAAGTATAAGAAAATAAAAATAAATCTACAAAATGTGCAAATGTCTTATTTTTCATTATTGTAATCAGGGACCGTAAATCAATTAAATAATGAACATAATCTGTTCACAATTAGTAAAATAGTTATGATTACATTTTAAATGATAATGTTTATTAAACATCATAATAATTTTTTTTATAGCGCAAACAATAAATTTAATAAATAATATTATAATACAAACAATATTATAATAAATAATAAAATAACTCTAGTATAAGTTAAGTAAAATTAAAATTTCCTATACTTTTACTTTGTGACTCTTTGATCCTTCTAAAAAGATTTTGAATATTGGCCAAAACTCTAAACACAGTGGCCATCATTTAGTATTATGTTTTATTTTATGCTTGATAAATAATGAATGTAATCTATTAAAGTAAAAAGACAATCGTTATTTTTGGCCCCAGATTCTAATTTTTTCATACTAAAGTTGTAAACTATTGAGGAAGTCTTTTGCATGGTGGTAAACAAGGCAGACGAGGGAAATTGGCAATGTTTTTAGATAAGGATTTTAGGCGATTTATAAAGAATAATAGAAAGCAGTGCACTTGAAAGCTTCGTGGAATTGTATTGATTTGGGTTGGACCATTGAATGCAAATAATTTGATAACAATTAATTAACAAGTCTCTATTTGTTTTAGGTATGAAGTGGATGGCAACAGAACTGGATGATAGCAACGTAACTAAGTAGGCAATTGCATAATTTTAAGATACCCAACTCACCGCACGGCAAGTACTTTTGAAGGACGGAAAATAGCAAGGGGAAACTGAAAGAAAGGATTTAACTTGAATCTCATTTGAACGTTGTGAGCGACGCTGTTTCTTAATGCGTGCTTAGAGCAAATTTAGAATATTGTAAAAAGTACACAACTATTTGGTTAAAGTAAAATAATGTCGACAGCAATGCGAACAACGCTGCAACCAGTTCCTGAAGCCCTGCCCGCGGACAATGTCAGCAATGGGGGTAACGGTAGCAGCAACACTGCGATAACCGCTGCCATGCCATCGCTGTCATCGTCATCGACGGCCTCCACAACGGGCGCCGCCGCTGCAAGCACAACCACATTTACAATCAGCACGTCTGCGCATTCAGTCAAGGATCAGCAACAGCAACAGCATGATTCAGTTAATGCCAACATTGTCTCACTGCCAGCAGCGACAGCGACCACAACAGCAGCAGCAACAATTGCAGCTTCGGCACCAGCAGCAACTACGACAATGTCCTCGAGCAATAATACAACGAGCAGCAGCAATAACACACCTGCTGTGTCCGTATCATCCTCGACCCCCACTCGCATCCGCATCGGTGACAAATCAAACGAATCATTCGCATCAGCACAGCAGCCATCAGCATCAACATCAGCAGCACCAACATCAACATCATCAACAACAACAACATGTCGTCAACAACATGACCACGGACGGTGCACGACTCTCTGGCAATAACAGCAGCAGCACCGCTGCCGCGACTGGTGCCGCAACAGCAACAACAGCGCTCAATCACCATCATCACCATGCGCCGGGAAGCGGTGTCGGAGGTGGTGCTGGTGGCCCAGTTGCATCCTCGGTCAATAAGAATGTTCTTAGCACACACTCGGCTCACGCCTCTGCCATCAAACAGCGAACATCATCTGCCAAGGTAAGTGTGACCAGCCTATAATTTTCGATTAATCCAAACATTTGATGTCCCCCTCATTGCCATTGACCCGTTGTCATGTCCTTGTACTCATAATACCCACATAATCTTTAAACTTAGTTGATAATTGTGTCGTGGGGTCAGTTAAAAAGCCCCTGTCCAATCTACTGCTGTAGAATCTTTGCATCTGTTTTTGTCGTCGTTGCTGTTGTGGTTGTTTCTTATATATTTGACGTCATACATGAATTCCTCATGCCAATGTTATCAATAGCATATGTGGGCTGCATTGCTTGAAGCTCTCCAGTGTCCATTTCATGACAATAACAATGTGTTATCGTCGGTCTGTAGTTGTGGAAGTTTATGGTTATGGGCCGTTAGTTTCTATTGCTTCGTCTTCAGTATCAAATACATTCCACATGCCAAACATCAAACATGTAAAGTACATGTGCTAATATATTTTTTTTTGAGTTCATTTAATTTTTTTCAAGATTCATTAATTTAAATGAGTTGTAAAAAGTAAGGAGTTTAAGCCATATTGAAATTAAGAAGAGCAGTCAAGGGAAATTTTATATTTTTTTAACTATTGAATTTTATATATGTATGTAAAGTATTTACAGGGCAATCAGTGTGGGCTACGATAATATTGATACAGTGTTTTACGCGCAAAGCGATAAACTGAATGTTGTCTCAAGAGTACTACTTATTTACGTGGGTGTTTGAGTAACCATCATATCAACTACAATCGTGCAAGTATAATCGGCAACAAATGAGAGTGGCATAGAAGCAGCTAAGCAATGAGAGTTCCAATTTAATATAAACTCTCTCGCTCTCACTTATTTTATTTGTTGATTGATAGCTTTTTTCTATAGTAGTCTCCGAAGCCTTCGGATCCGATCTTGTACTTCTTCGTTGAGCATCGGTCTAAGTACGCCATTAAATTTTGTTTGCTTGAGAATAAAAGCTCGCTCTGCTGCTCTCCGGGGAAGAGCTTTAATTTGGTTGAGCATGTGTACGTATGTGTGTGTTTGTGTGTATGAGGCACGTCACATGAAATGAGTACATACATACATTTATTTATTTTTATTACATATGCGATGTATGTACATATATAATGTATGGATGTAAATAATGATACAATGCATGTGCTATAGTATATACGCACATTTATTTCTATAATGTTTAAAATACATGTGTACATTATGTACACGTTGAAAAAGATTTTATAGGGTGTGTCGTTCTTGTTGCCATTTGCCTTTAATCTTCAACTATCGTCGTTCAGCACAAGCTGCAAAATAACAATTTGTGTTTTTTTTCTGAGCGAAGCGCGGTAGTAGAACTTATCCAATATGCGGCTGTCGCTGACGCCGCGACACAATCGCAGTCAATGGTCGAAAGCTTGTTTTAGTATTAAGTTCCACTTCATTCGTGTGGTCGGTCACTCTGCCGCGTTCACTGTTGTCGTTGTCGCTGTGTTTATTGTTCGACGTTTGCCAACACGGTATTCCTACGGAGAGTAATGTTGATGTTCTTGTTGTGGTTATCGACAAACAATAGTTGTTTGAATTGATTTGACTTGAATGAATGTTATTTTTTATCTTAAAATTGATTGTCATTATTGCAATTCTTCGCGCTGAGCCGTGCATAATTCTTATGTAGTTTCCGTCATTGTTTCTTTTTTTTTATTCTCTTCTCATACAAAGTGCATGTGAACGCAGCAAATAACATTGACTAAATGATTCATAATTTATAGAGATATATTCTATGTAAGACAGCGCCTAATTTTGCACAAAGGCAATACACAAATAAAAATCATACAAGTGAACAATCATCACAATAGTTCAGCAGCAATTTGAGTTAAATGTAGAATGTGTATGTGTGAGTGTGTGTTTGTGTGTAAGTATTTGTTTTGGCTTGATTGCCATTGTAGCTTCAGCTTCAACAGTAGCAGAAGCTTTGGCTGCTCTGCTGCCTCAGACAGAGATCCAACTAAGCCAAACCAATTGCGAATGATAAGTTAATTTAATTATAAGGTACTTACATATGCACATGAGTACTTACACACATACACATGCATGTGCGACGTACACACACATATACAAATGCATATTTATGTCATGCAAACATATTTACATAAATATGTATGTATACATTTAAAATATGGTGCAGCAGTAAAACAAAAATGAACGGATTAAAATATAGAAAAATCAACACATTTCAATATAAAACAGTGGACAGACAACAGTTCAAGTATGTGTGCATGTTATGAGTGAGTGTGTTTGTATGCGTAAGCACAAGCAAGTAGAGCTTTAATGCAAACGAGCTACCCAGAAGAATAGCAGCAACAATAACAACAGAAAATACGAGTGAACACACCAATAAATGAGCGAAACAAGACGAGAAAAGAAAACAAAACGCGTTGAGCTTTTTTAAACTTGCTTTCATACATACTCACACACATATGTGTATGTGGGGCTTCATCGTCTGTGCTTCTATATTTCTGCATGTTTCCGTCGACGTCGTCGTTGTTGTCGTTGTCTCATTTATCGGGCGTGCGCGAGCGCGACTATCGTGTTCCAAAACTTTTGTAACTGTGGAATGTATTTACTATCGCAACGCTCTCCAACTTAAAAAGTGTTCCATACATGCGAAGACAAACTCACACACTTATTTGTGTATTAAAGGTTTAAAATAAGATTGTGTAAGGTGTGTGTGTGTGTGCGATACTCAGTATATGATGATAAGACAACGCTGTGTGGTTTATTTGATATACTGGGTCTCGCTATGCATGACTTGGTCATGTAAGCAGCAGCAATATTATTATTGCAAATATTAAACGATGCGAGTTACATTGTGTTGTTGTGTTCAGAAAATAAAGTAAAGTAAAGCAGTGGGAAAGACGCAAATGTGTATGTGTAGATTCTGCTGGGACTCCGTATTTTAATAAACAATTGTTGTGATGGTCTAATAGAATAAAACAAGTCGCGCCTAGCTCTAAGACAGACGGGGAAAGGAGCAAGAACTAGCTGTTAAACTGTGATTGTGCGCTGGACAGTTATAAAATATATATTTCAATTTGCAAGCATGTCATACACAGATGCGTCAGCAGCATACTCAATACGACTAAGTTGAATGATTCTCAAATAAATCGAAATTGTAAAAAGATAGCAATTAAGGAACATACACAACATGGGTCAGGCAACGAGTCACCGACAACAACAAACCCATGCGAGCAACAGCCATAGCCACAACAATAACAACAAAGATGAGCAACCTGCCACAGCAGCACTCTTTGCCAATCGGCGTACATTAGCACGCAAGTCGACATCATCATCATCATCATCGAAGCATTACACAACACTGGTGCAGCAGCAGCCAACTTTACGCAAAGATGAGCTCTCCATATTGCGCGACTCTTTGCTACGCAATGGGAGCATTATGCGCAAAAATATAAACGATCCTCAGCGTCGACCAATCACAATCAGCGAACTAAAGGGTTCGAAGATACAGACTTCTGAATCGATTGAAATTGGTGGTGGGACTGCCGACGTGGTGAGCAGTACCAGCAATCTGATGAACTTCCCGCTACCTATCGATTGTAGTTCGGCAAAAGTCGAGGATGTAGCATCGGCATCAATGGCGGCAGCGGCGCCCAACGAGAATCGAAATGAGTTTTACATTGTTGGCGATGGTTACCACAAAACCGATTACTGCTATTATCGCAGTCCCAACGGAAATTTTCACAAATTGCCCACCGATTCCTTTCACAAAATGTCCGAGGGCTGTTTTGTACGTATGGCCGACGGTGTTTTTCGTCGCCTAGAGCTGCCCACGAAAGTTCAACAACAGATATCACGACGCGCTTCCAAACTGGACGATATCTCAGGCGGAGAGAGCACAGAAAATGCCACAGGGGCCAATAATGTGAAAAAGCAATTGTTAAAGTTTCTGAAACGATCGAAAAGTCACACTCCTGCCACAATTGGCAAGCTAAAGGATAAGGAAGATGCTCGCCTCGAGTGTAAACAGCGGCTGTCCAACGCCATGCGTCAAAAAGCAATGGAACTAAAAACGTCGACATCAGGTGCAGCGGCCGGTGGCAAATCAAATAATCCCAGCAATAAAATTGTGGTCACCATGATTGAGAATGGCGGGTTGCCGATTGTGGCCACCAGCAAAGCTGAGCGACCCAAGAATAAGGACAACGCTTCAGTTGTCGCTGCTGAAAAGGCGCGTACCTCAAGGGTATGTACATAACACTCAACATGGGCGGATTATAGTTATAGAATTTCGCTGATAGACATTTTTACAAATCACGCATTTTACTTACATAAGAAGATTTTTAGAACCTATTTTTATACAAATTTTTATTACCTATTCAAATTCACCCACAGCATCACCCAATTTCAAATAGTGTTTGAACTATTGGTAGTGTACATATATTATATCTGGTACCTTTAATAAGCACTGATTGATATAACTTATCGTAGGGATACATAAAGTTAATTTTATATATATTTATCCTGCATATTGCAGGATAAAATGTCGTTAAGTATGTTGTATAAAATAGTTCCAAATTGTTCAAATGTTTAGCCACAGAAGTGTAAAACGTGAAAATATGTGTAGTGGAATATCTTATATTTTTAATGTGTGAGTTTTTGAAAATAAAAATTTTTTGGGGAATTTTTATGTTGGGGGGGGGGGGGGGGGGGGGGGGGGGTATTTTTGTGGAAGGGGGGGGGGGGGGGGGGGGGGATGTTTGGGGTGTGTGGTGTGTGTGTGTTGTGTGTGGGTGTTTGTTTGTTTTTTTTTTTTTTTTTTTTTTTGGTTTTTTTGGGGTGTGGTGGTATTTATTTATTATAAAATATAAATTTTTTTATTTTTTTTTTTTTTTTTTTTTTTTTTTGTTTTAGGTGGGTGCGGGTTTGCCTTTTTTTTTTATTTTGTATCTTCCCACACCTGAGCGAAACCTAAAGATATAGATTTTATTTAGCAATGAAATAAAATTTGTTTTATGTAGGACCTATTAGTCTTCGCCTCCCCCACTTTTTTTTGTGCTTCATCAATATGTAAAATTTTGAATATGTTTTTATGTGATTATTGGATATTCCCTTTCAAATATGTTTGCAGAAATGGATTTTCATCTTTGTGTTTTTGTTTAGTATTTTTGTATTGTCTTTCCTGTTTTTTTTTCCAACTTGCGTGTTTGTCCCACAGCAAATTAACATTTATTCGTATCATAGTCTCACTCTCTCTTTTACGCACACAGAAAAGTGTTTCAATAAAATCATCGGTTACGGGCATTGTTATCGAAAATGTACTTAACCTTTTGATTTTGAGTAACAGTAATGGAACTTTTGTTTTGATTATGATTTCTATTTAATTTCAGATATTCTGTTTTTGCAAATTCATACTTAACACAATTGCGATTGATATTGATACCCATCAGTTTTAAATGTTTTTTTTAATTAATATTTGGATAATTTGAAAGAACTATATGATTTGAATATAACTGTGGTTTTTTTTTAATCTATTAACCATTGCTAATTGCGATGATATTAGTGTTAAGCTGGTAGTAACTTTTGGTTTTGTCGGCTCTTCAAGTCGTTGCAATTTATTTAGAGTCTAGTTTGCCTGAAATTTGCATAATAGGAAGATGATATGGCAATTTTAGAGTTATTTACTTTATTAAATTTTATTGAATTTTCAATTCAGGCTCCTTATCTTTGGATATATATACATATGTATGTAAATAGAAAGTCAAGTACTATAACAATGTTAGTATAAAAAATTCAACTGTGGGAACACTCCTACAAATATTCTTGGCGTGCATGTTTTCAATGGTTTTAATCGAGTTACGGCGTGTTCTATAGGTATTGATGGCAGAATTACGCATTTTTTGATAATAAAATGTATTTAGTTAGACAAACATGAAATGCAATACATAATAGGCGTTGTCACTTGCAAAAAATAATTAAACCAATTGAGTTTGCCTGAAGAATTTTGAAATTTGAAATTAAAGCAATTAGTTGTCATAAAAAAGCGATGTGTTAATTCATGATTTCTTTGTCTGAAACTTGATTTCATTTACTCATTCAGTGCGTAACAAAAGTATTTCACTCTGATCACACATGCATTCATACAGATGCTGATTGTGCATATGTGTATGTTTGTGCGTCCCATCTATGAACGTGATTTTTTGTCGTGTGAGATGAAAGTTTTTTTCTTGTAAGTTTTTGTTTAATTAAAGCAAAATAGCTGTGAGTAAGCAGTAGCTTCCATTGAATGAAAATTGCTCATAAAATTTCCGAATTTCGCACAAAAATTTGTTCGACACTTTTTTTTCGCTGTGTGCCAGGTAAAATAAATTTAACAATTATTTTCTCAGCATTACGCTCAGGTGATATCAGTTTTGTTCATACCCAGACCCACTCACATAAACATGCTTGCATATGATGCACGTGTGTGCATATATGTACATACATATGTATGCCCATAACCTCACACAGACACATATTCGAGAAATCAGCGCTCCAAACGAGCTCTTTGTCAAGAATAGACAGATACTGTTGAAGTGAATGGGAGTGTGTGTGAGTGCGAGTTCAACAATATTTGTGTGACTCTCAGTAAGTTGTTGATGTGTATGTGTGTATCTATCTGTATGTTTGTGAGTGGCCGCGGAACAAACTAATACTAGCGAGAGCACCTCACTAAAAAGCGATATTTCGAATGCGCGTGTATTGTGTGTTTGTGTATTGAGGCCGACTTTTCAGTCTCTGGCCTGGTATAGCGATAGTGCTTGAGATATATGTGTGTGTGTTTCTGTGTGAGTGTTGCTGGTGTATTGTGTTTGTATGAGTGTTGGTGTGTTGTTGCTGGTACACCGATACTGGGAGTACTCGTACTCCAGTTGCTGCTGTTACTGTGGCTAAAGTGGCTGTTGTTGGCTGTGTGTTAGCTGCTACTGAGCTGTCGCTGTCGCTGTAGCTGTAGCTGTCACTGCCTGTTGACTGTAGTTGATTGTTGGCTGACGGCGTTTACGTCAGAGTTACAAACTGCGATTATTTAAGGAAGCTCTAGGCAAAAAAAAAAAAAAAAAAACAAGAAAAAAGTGTGGACACACTTTACAAACTTTTTAATCCAAACATGAAATAAATAACACCAATTATAACAAGTACAAGTGCTCGCCCGCCCTCTGTTCCCATTGACCCTCCGTGCTTACCGTCGAACCGCGTGTGTGATTGATAAGATAGCTCCGATAAAGAATCCCAAATCGCGATTTAAAATACGTATTTCAAAAAGGAAAAAATATACCGAAGGCTGACGAACAAATGTTTGCTTTTTTTATAAGTGAAAATGACGAGTTAATTGTCTAAAAGTGGTTCATTTATGTATGTGTATGTTCTTGAGTGTATACAAGATTGGGTGTGTGTGTATGAGTGTGTTGTTGCGAGTGTGTGTGTGTATGGATGCAAAGATGTGTGTCGGTGTTGATGTTTATTCGTGCGAGTTAAAAGCTTTTCGCTCTCTTCGTTACTAAGCTGAACAGTTGGCGGACGCTGTCAGTTAAAAGTAGATTTAACAATTTGACTGTTAAAAACTAACGCAATAACAACAACAACAGAAATGAAAGCATCTAATGAATCATAAAACGAAGAGAAGTTTTGAGCGCAACGAAACGTGACGCAAACCCTGAACTCAGAGCGAGACGGGGAACATCTCAGCTGAACTTGTGCAACAGTCGTCGCACTGTGTTGGGTATGTGTGTGCGTGAGTGTCAGCGTGAGCGTAAGCCGTCGTAGTTGCTAGCGCAAATACTAAATACATTCGTGCCTATATAAATTAACTTGTACAAATACACATGTACAACTTACACATATTCACATACGTTGGTTGCGATAGCGCAGTTACTACTGCACAGGTGTTTGTGAGTACAAGTGGGTGTGTATGTATAGGTATAAGTCTGCTCTCTCAGCAGCGCTTTGCATGCTCTCTTTTTGGTCGCTGCTCTCGCTCTCACTTTGCCTCCTCCATGGCGTTGCGCTGCGTAGAAGTATTTTCCAGTGTGCTTCTTTCAGTGTCACCAAAGTCAGATTAGCTCTTGTCTATGAGTTGTTGACTTTTGTCGTAAATATTACGTTCGCTTTCGCACTCACCATACTTAGTCTTGTATATTTGTATATGAACTATACACATACTCATCACACACACACTTATATAAATAAACAGTAATGTGTGTCTGAGTGTGTATATGTGTGTATTAAATTCGTTTTCGAGGTTTTAATGCGCAGCAACAGCGACTTGTTGAATTAAATATAAAGTATCTGTATGTATGCTCAATGGCAAACTAGCAACACCAACAAACATTTCATTGAATTTGCTGCTGCTGCTGTTGCGGCGGCGAAAGCAAGAAAAGTTTACACTACAACTGAAACACACGCACACATAGAGACTCGGCGTACGTGTACATGTGTGTGCCTACAATTGTGTTGGAATATCGAGTTCAAATTGGCATTAAAGTGATTACCAAATAAAAGGCATCACCGTTTCAAATAACAGATGTAGTGAACAAAATAAGCTAGACTGACCGCTAAATAAGCGCCTCCTCTCTTTTCCCTTCATGCAAAACCAATTGGACAATCGATAAGGTTAACGATTTTTTATCAGGACATTAACTTATCAGCTGTGCAGTGCATAAATAATATGTTTTTGTGTGACTTGCAGTTAAATGTGCACCACACAGAGAGAAATATAAACAAAATACAAATATAACGGTATTGCAAGTGCAACAGTTGTGATTTTTTATAAAATAAACAATAGAAAACAAAAAAACGTGGAAAAATACAATGGAGACATCGCCGACAACGCCGCCGACACCCACAACGCCAGATCTAAATCGCGGCGACGCGTCCAGGAAAAGCGTTAGACCCTACGCGGCACGCAAGGGTCTCGCACCTCCGCCACCCAAGCTTAGTCTGGTCAATAGCAATAGCAATAGTAACAACAGCAACAGCAGCAACAACAACACTAGCAGCAAAAATAAGAATATCGATAGTAGTGCCGCTATCGATAACAGTACTGATATCGCACATCTTGCCAACACGAAACAAGCAGCAAAAACAATCGAAATCGATCTCAGCAATGCACAGCATGATGCCGACTACGACCAGCTTGTGGAACTGCGACGACCCGGCGATGCCGTCGCTGTGCCTCCGCCACGCACCGCCGTCTCTGCGATCCCGACTTTCCATTTACAGCAACAGAAACCGAAACCAAAGGCAACGCCGCGCGTTCTAATGACTGCCGAAGATGATGTGGGCGTCGCCTTTGCCCTCGGCTCCATTGAGAAACACATACTCAATGTGGAGGAGAGCTTTAAGCAGCAGCAGCTGAGCGAAAGTCAGCAGCAACAGGAACAGTCGCAATCATCCATGGATGTGATGAAGATGAAGAGCAAACGCTATGGTGAAACGGAGAATCTATTACGACCGGGCATTAGTGACATGTCCTCAGAGAATGATTTTCAATATTTAGGCGGCCGGCGTAATCAGCTGGATGACAGCAATGAGCAAATGTTGAACGAGTTTCAACGCGGCAGCGATGGACGCAACTCAATTGGTGCCTACTCAAAGAACTCTGCCACAACGGCAGCAGGCGCAGGTTCACTGAAAGCCAAGCTGGCACGCACAGCATCCGACACCAAGAACACAGACTCGGTGCTTGCGATGCGTGCCACGCTTAAACAGAAGGCGCATCACGACGTTAAGCCACAGGGCTTGGCGTCCAGCTGGAACAACTAGTGCTCCGACGCCGGCAGTTCGCACGAGCACAACGAGTCGTGGCAATAGCAGCTCTAGTGTAGTGGACGGTGGATCGTCGTCTAAGCTGACGGGCACCACAATTTCGGCGGCCAAGCGGCGTGAGGAAAATCTGCGTCAATTCGAAGCGTTGCTAGCACAGAAATCATCCCAGTCATCGCATCGCAATGCAGCGGCTGCAGCTGCATCATCAAGTGGTGCTCCCACTGCAACAAGTGGTGCTGCCTCGAAACGCCGCTCGGAGCGACCCATTGTGGCGCCCATACCGCCCTTCAATTCGAGTCGCGCTGAGCACACAGTGCGTCACACAAGTGAGCCAAAGTCTGCCGTCTCTAGCGCTGCCTCCGCGGGGGCTAACCACCATCGAGCTGGTGCTGCTAACGCGGTTGTCTCACGTACCAATGCATACGGCAACAATGTTGCTCAGGTAAACAAATCTCCGCTCAGCGCTCAGTTTGCCATTAACTCAATTCATTCAGCTCAATTGATCACTCTAAATTAGACATCATTTGACCCCTTATCTTTAGGGTGGGAGAACTAGGCGTAGACTTTGATAAAAACTCTTTTCATATAAAATTCGCTAATGTGCGCGTTTTGATTTTTTGTCACCTTCGCAGGGATCTCCGAATCTGCAGATGCGCAGCAGTGCTCCCATGCGATGGCGCGCCACTGAGGAGCATATTGGCAAGTATAAACTGATCAAGACGATTGGCAAGGGCAACTTTGCCAAGGTGAAACTGGCCAAGCATCTGCCCACTGGAAAGGAGGTGGCCATCAAGATTATTGACAAAACTCAACTGAATCCTGGGTCACTGCAGAAACTCTTCCGAGAGGTAAGTTCGCCCTTAATCACTCACTCACTCTTTAATGATGCTTATGCTGTGTTTTTTTTACAGGTTAGAATAATGAAAATGCTTGATCACCCCAACATTGTGAAACTTTTTCAAGTGATCGAAACGGAAAAGACATTGTATCTCATCATGGAATATGCATCTGGTGGCGAGGTCTTTGACTATCTGGTTCTACATGGCCGCATGAAGGAGAAGGAGGCGCGTGTCAAGTTTCGTCAAATTGTATCGGCTGTGCAATACTGTCATCAGAAGAGAATAATACACAGGTGCGTCCGTCTGTCAAGAAATGCGATGAAATATAAACACAACAGATAATATTACTGTCGTTAAATTTGGTGACAATACAGCTGTTACCCTATATATGAAGTTTTTAAAAAGTTTCAACATTTTTATTCTTAATCAACAGGGACTTAAAAGCTGAAAACTTATTACTGGACAGCGAATTGAATATCAAGATTGCTGATTTTGGATTTTCGAACGAGTTTACGCCCGGCTCGAAGCTGGACACGTTCTGCGGCAGTCCACCGTATGCGGCGCCCGAACTCTTCCAGGGTAAAAAGTATGATGGTCCCGAAGTGGATGTCTGGTCGCTGGGCGTCATTCTCTACACATTGGTGAGCGGATCCCTGCCTTTCGATGGTTCCACTCTGCGAGAGCTGCGCGAACGTGTACTCAGAGGCAAATATAGGTGAACGAATGGATACATTTCAATATTGATCTCAATGGCTAATGGTGTTTTCGTTGTCTATTCTTATTTTTAGAATTCCCTTCTATATGTCAACTGATTGCGAGAATTTGCTACGCAAGTTTCTAGTACTGAATCCTGCAAAACGTGCTAGTCTTGAAACAATCATGGGCGATAAATGGATGAATATGGGGTTTGAGGAAGATGAACTCAAGCCTTATATACAGCCCAAACAAGATTTAGCCGATCCCAAGAGGATAGGTAAGACGGGTACTGTATATGAAATTCATTACTAATATTATTAACGAATTGTGTGTCGAGTTGTTTTGTTGCCTGTTACCTATAACTATATACATTATTTATTTTTTTATTTCTGTATACAACGTCATCGTATACTATCAGTTCATAATTGTAGTTATGCTTTATAATTTGACTGGTTGAAAATACGTTTAACTTTCTTCAAACAAAAAAATTCTCATTAAGCAGCGGGGGCTAAATCAGAAACAGAATCGGCATCGTTACGACGCAGTGCATTTGACATGATGCTAATGGTGATATTTTTGATCGGCGAATGGAAAGTGCCACCACATCATCAAAATGTATGCCACATTTTTCCCCCATTGCAGGGGAGAAAAACGTATTTTTTTCTTGACTATGGCAACCATTAATCTAAACATTTCGTTTATCTTTCTTTCTTTTCCTTATCTTGTATCTTTATCTGCATCTTTGTTTACATTCTGCCACGCGCTTTTACGAAATAAATATAAAATAACCAAAAATAATTGAAACAGTTTAACCGGAAAAAAACTTGAACGAAAGACAAAAGGAATTCGAATTCGAAATTACTTTATGCTTTTCGATTTTCTTTGCCATACGATGACAATTATTAAGTTGTATATATACATACATATATGTACTTTCATATTCGCATGTCAACTTTTGCTATACTTGTAAGGAATTCCGTAAAAAAACCAAACCAACAAAAATAAATGGGTTTCTAAAGAACCATAATCAAACCAAAAGTCTTCCAATTCGCGCACACAATTCAGCTGGCAGTATTTGAGTTCGAGCCACAGAATATATAAAGTAATTGTAATGAATTTGCATGTAATGTATACTAAACTATTACTACTATTACTACTATTATTAACCACCAAATTTACCAAATATGATGATGTTGTACTAAATATGCTGTTGTGTATATGGATAATATGAGAAATATATATTTATAATGTTGACACGCTTTGCGATGCTTCTTCTATATTTTTTTTTGCCACTATACAGAAGCTTTAGTCGCCATGGGCTACAGTCGACTGGAGATTGAGACGTCGCTGGCCCTGGGGCGTTATGACGATGTCTTTGCCACGTATTTGTTGCTGGGTCGTAAGAGCACAGATGTACGTTAAACGATTGATGCCATGTTAGCCAATATATTTTAATCGATTGCTTCAATTGATCTTCATCTTTTCTGCAGCCTGAAAGCGACGGCTCACGGTCTGGATCATCGCTGTCACTGCGCAACATACCGGGCAACGAGACTGGCGGCAATGCTGGCAATGCCGGCAATGTGCAAAGTCCAACGCATCGTGGCGTCCACAGAAGCATATCGGCGTCGAGCACCAAGCCCAGTCGTCGAGCGTCGTCCGGTGCGGAAACGTTACGTAAGTCCCATAAATTGGGGCTACAGTTTTAAGTGCCTGCCACTCAACAACAACTTTTCAATCTCATCTTACAGGTGTTGGACCCGCAAATGCCACAACAACCGCCACGACGGCAGTGGGCAACGTTGGATCAGTTAATCCGAGCAACAATTACAACGCCGTAGGTACAGCTTCGGAGCGTGCATCAGTGTAAGTAAACAGAACACCGGGCCGAGGGTAGTCCATTTTCTAAATTAAATCCATTTCTTTTCCCTTCTAGTGGCAGCAATTTCAAGCGTCAAAACACCATCGACTCAGCCACAATCAAGGAGAACACGGCGAGACTTGCCGCACAGAATCAGCGTCCTGCTTCGGCTACACAAAAAATGCTAACCACAACAGATACATGTAAATTCATAGTCCCATTTTATTAAATTATTATTTGAAATCCAATGAATTACTGTCCACATTACAGCGCTGAATAGTCCAGCCAAGCCGCGCACAACGACCAAGTATGATCCGACTAATGGCAATCGCACAGTGAGCGGCACCAGCGGTATTATACCACGTCGTTCAACCACATTGTATGAAAAGACTTCATCGACGGAGAAAACCAATGTTATTCCTGCAGAGACAAAGTACGTGTTACCAGTTTCCAAGTTGTCAGAAGAATGTGTTACTCCTTTGACAATTATTTTTTTTTTGTTTTTTTGATTGCCTAATTTGATTGCAATCATTAGTTACTAGCTGTGCAGTCAGTCCATCCATACATCATTCAATCAGTCATACACAATTTCTTCTCTGTTCGCACATGTGTAGATATATATTTTTTTATCATCATACATGGTTAGACGTTTGTTAGTGGTAACAAAATATATATGGAGTTCAGTTATAGCATAAATTGTCATATTAGTTGAGCGCACAGTTAAGTTCTCTATAACGATATTTTTTCTTAGTTGCAACAAAAAAATTTTCAATTCTCAATATAGTTTTCATACTTACGTTTTGATTTTTCATTTTGGATACGGGTTATGTTTTCAAATACCTAATACAACAATTACGAAAATTCAACTTGAAATCTTACAAAATATTTACCACAAACTCTACCCAACTTTTTCGGCCAAAAACAAAACCAATAACATGTACAACATACGTAACCAGCAGTGGATCTGCAGCTGCCGCTGGAAAGGGTCACACAAAAAGTGCGTCTGTGTCAAGCCCTAGACCATCCACTGACGGATGTGTATCAGTATCAATTGACCCCCTTGGAACGAGGTATACAACACACATTGCAAAACATTACCCAACCAATCAAATAATCAAAACGAAAATTGTCTATAAGCAAAACAATATGAAATTTTATTTATTTCCATTTTTTGCATTATGATTTGAAAATTGGCCGCCTTTTTAATAATGAAGTTTTTTTTTGTGCTAGCTCAGAATCATATAGATCAATAACACTATTTCTCATGGTGAAGATATCCTGTAGATTTTATTTTTATTTTTTGCGACATTAACCTAATTAGCTAATCAAGGCATATTTTAGAAAGCGACTGATAATATTTTTAATTACAAATGCGATGCATATTCTAAAAGTGCAAAGTTGAAACGAAAGTGAGGCTCTGTTTTTGAGTTTGGAATGGAAAGAGTAGTAGAATGAACTAAGGATTGGATTTGGCTTTTGGTAGATTAAAAATTATTGCAAAAATACTTATCAGTACAATTAAAAAGTTTTCACATTGAAATGTCTATAAAAGTATACGAGTATAAAAATTTATAGTTCATGTTGAGTGTGATTCTTGGTGTATCTCTTGCTGCGTGGGATGATCGTGATCGATAAATCGATAGCTCATTCATAGCTCATTTGGACTATCGTGTAGATTAACTTTGTATATTCCTAACTTAAGCTTCTATTGATTATTTTTTCTTTGAAAATTTGTTTTGTGTTTCTTTTAGATGTATATAATATATATAGATACTCTCCATATCATTTAGAAACGCTCTCTTAACAATTTGATCAATTGAATAATGTAAATTTCTTATCTTTTCATGTGTTTTTATACAATTTATGAAACATTAATGTTTAATTTTTGATAACAACTACTACACTACTACATACAACCAACCAACAACAATCTGCAAATATCCTTGGGTGTTCGTGTTCAATTATTATTCTACTATTATTCGATATATCCCGTTACAATACAATCGAATATCCCTTCTGAAAATTTGCAAATTTCGTTTCGAACCCGAAACGAATCGATACGAACAAACTTTTTGGTGAGTGAAACTGCAATTAATTACATTAAGCAAACTTTCGAGGGGCATGGCAAATATACGCAAAAATAGAAATGCAATTATAAATGGTTATATTTTTGGGTATAACTTGCTGCGACCCTTAGCATAATTTCGCAGCTCAGACTTAGAATAATTAGCATACATATACCCTTAAAATTGCTAAATATTTATCTGGCATGCGCGATATTTAACTTGAATACTCTGTATACTTGAATTTTGTTTATACTTTTCCGTTTTTATTTCTTTGAATTGGGCTTGTTTGGTTTGTTACGCCGAAACAAATGTAATTAATTGAATTCAAATATAATATATCCTGAAAAGTCTTATAACGAGATGCAATCACGTGAATGCTTCATACTCTGCATGTCCGCGGCAAATTCATTGCAAACAATTTCAATTTATACAAAAACTATTATAATAATAATGGTAGCCCCAATTATACATTCATGTTGTCGACGAGCCTTTTCCCCATTCCATATAAATGTATTCATTACTAGATATATAATCTAAAATATATAATTTATTTAAGTATTTTGATGTTGTGCCTTTTCGACAAACTTGTGTACTTCCGTGTGTTTCGTCTACATCCAACTCTACCTATACTAATTCTTTCCATCAAATAGGTAATTTAGGCTTGGGTTCATCTCGAATAGTGAACTTAAATAATTACTTCGTCCTAATATTTGCAAATTTTTCAATAAGTCTTTTGTATCTGTCTGTGATTATGATCATAATTGCTTCTCTATCTATCTTGTCAATCATTCCCATATGCTTCTCTAATGAAATAGGCCCATCGAATCTTTGAAGAGAATTATATTATATTTATGGTTAAGAAACCTATTATATACTATATATTTAAGTGCTTGTTTTATTCAGCGATTTACATGATTTTTTTTTGCCAAATCTTTTTCTTTTCATTTTGTTTCTGTCTACAAATATGACTACCAAAAAATCAAATCAATTCAAAATCAAATATATAAACTATAATCGTTTGATTACCATCGCCACCACATCACGCATTAACCAATCAATCAATCAATATCTGCTTGATTCGCGCTGTATCGTGCCTCTCCCGCACAACACCAACAATTTGGAACTGGATCACAATATCGATAACGATACCATATGATGACGTACCATGCCTATCCGCGAATTGTATTCATTATCCTTGTCACACACAATCTCGCACATATCTATTAAACGATTGCATAAATATTAAACAAAAACCAACTTTATACTGATTATAAAAAAAAAACTACATTCGTTTTCTGAAATGCAATTCATTACTCTTGGACTTGAATGTTACTCTCCCAACGAAACGAACTGACTACACACGATAATGATTCGAAATATCCATTCATACGTACATGTGTGCCATATGTATTGTAACTGTACATATATATAGTCTGTTCGATCGACTTAGAATGGCATCGGCTGTTAAATCAAGCAGACACTTTCCAAGGAATGTTCCATCACGTTCAACCTTTCACTCTGGTGAGTTTTCTGTTTAATTTTATTTATTAGTTTTAATACAAAAAAAAAATAACTTAATTTTACTCACACTCAAACTTTACTAAACAAAATTCCCTCCAAAAAAAATCGAACGAAACAGAAAATCTAAAATATCATAGATTTAAATTAATAATCAATAATGTTAATCGAGTTTTGTTAAATTATATTGCCTACCATCTTTATTGACTTTTGTTTTTGAGGATATTTTGCACGTTTCTTACTACAAAATTAAGCGAAAATTCTGTAAATTAAAAAAAAAAAAAACGCTAAACAAATTCGATTTTCAATATGATTTCTTTTTATATTTCTTATTGTTCTTGTTCTTGGTCGATGTTCATGCACCCAGCGCCCCTCCATATCGCTTCTCATTTTAGCGGTTTTTATTCATATTCTTTCAATGTGTTTTTGAATGTGTTTTTTCCAAATTAAATCATGCACGATTGTTGTCTGAGTACGAAAAACACGGGCTGAAATTGGCCAAACCGCGTCAGAGTGGCTTCTTTTTATTAAGTATTTATTAAATTATAATTGCATGTCGCAGTGCTTTCTTTATTTGTCCATACGGAAGACCCAGAAACGATCCATCTATAAATAAACAAATAAATAGTTCACATAGCTCTTCCCCAAATTGAACTGAATTTTTCGCTGCCTCCCATATACATACGAGTATTTTTAGCCTAGCCTCTATCCATAGTTAATAAATATATTAAAACGAAAGATTTATTTAGAAGCAATAGCATGCACATAATATAAATACTATAAGTATGTTTCATAATTGCAGTAAAATTTATTTATAATGTTACACTGCGCAGAAATTTGAATTTATTTAAATATTTGAGTAAACTCATAGTTCAATATTATGTCAAAGTAATATAAATTCACACTATAAAATATGTAATTAAAATTCTAAAATTATGAAGCTATCAGCATAATTCTCACTTAATCGAATTTCACATCAAGCTTTATTTACGTATATAAAGTGATATATTATATGATTATTGTAAACCTTTTATTCTGGCTCCCAAAGATAGAGTGGTATAATAACACATCGCCTAATAGGTCCATGATCTAATACCATTTTTATTAGCAAATTTAAAAAAATTTGTACCAGATTATGAGATTTTATTTAACTGTAGGGCAGGATGAATATAAAGAAATTTAAATAATTTAATATTTTTCAGCATCAGCGGCAGGGATAAAAGTCCTTCTTTTATTGTATAAAAAATTAGTACATTTATTCAAAATAATCCTGATGATAATTTTACACCTTTTTCCATTTTATATATGTATGTATATACATAGATTGTGACATATAGCCATTAAACAGCACTTATCTACAGTTTTTCGTGAAACGACTAAATATTTAACATCTGATTACCATATTTATACCTGCTACCAATAGGGTAGAAGGGTATTATAGCTTTGGGGGAAAGTGACAGGGAAGGAATTCCAAAAAAGAAAGGCAGAGCCCCCGCCGGAACACTAGGGGCCTTGGGACCCACGAGATAATATGAGTTTGCAAAAATAGGGATTTAAAAAAGAGCCAGTTCGACAAGAAGATAAAGCCGAGGCCGGTGGTGGGGGCGGAGAAAAACGGGAAAAAAAGGTTGGGGGGGAAACCAGGGGGGGAGGGGGGTTGGGGGAACACGGGCCGGGATGTTAATTTTAAAATAGGAAATGTTGGGGGGGGGGGGAGTGAAAAAAAAATACAAAAATAAAAAAAATTGGGGTGTGTTATTGTATGGGGGGGGGGGGGGGGAGAGATGAAAAAAATATTGTATAACGAAATAAAATAATAAATTATATTTGAATTTGCATAAAAATTAAAAAAAAAAAAAAAAAAAAAAAAAAAATAATTAATGTAAAATTAAAGGGGACCCCCCCGGGGGCCCCGGGGAAGCAGGAGAAAAAACCCGGCGGGGGCGGGATTTTTGGGGGGGGGGGGGGGAAAAACAGGAGAGAAGGCCCCCCCCGCGTGTTGAGGGGGGGGACGGCGAAGGGGATTATTTTTTTTTATTTTTTTTTTTATTTATAATATAATAAATAGAATTAGAAGGAAGAGATAATAATAGAAAAAAAGAAAAA
Source organism: Drosophila siamana (assembly GCA_035047445.1). Lineage (NCBI taxonomy): Eukaryota > Metazoa > Arthropoda > Insecta > Diptera > Drosophilidae > Drosophila > Drosophila siamana. The sequence goes on from JAWNPP010000063.1 coordinate 344,478, forward strand.
AAAAAATAAATTGATTAATATAGAAATTTGATTGAGTGTTAATTAAAATTGTGGTGAAAGCTGAAAGTGATTATATAATTTGAATGGAATAATTAGTAATAATACATTTTACTACATTATTGTTAATTAACCTCAAAATAACCTCAATATAATAGTATTATTAAGATGCTCTTCTAGCATATTTTTGTAAATGAAAACATAATAACAATATAAGCAAATATATAGATATTTCATGTTCAAATATTTGGATATCTAGCAAATGATAATAATCGAAACTAGGAAACTAAATACATGTAGCATAATTGATTCTAGTTTGCGGATTTGATACTAATTAATAAGCGTTTGGTTTTTATAGGTCAAACCAGGGCACGAAACAACACTGCGTTGGAATACTCTGGTACAAGTGGCACCTCTGGTGATTCACCGCATCCTGGTCGCATGAGCTTTTTTTCGAAACTTTCCTCACGTTTTAGCAAACGGTAAGTTCATTTTGGAATGATATACTGATAAACATAATCAATCAAATATCTGTTTTCATTTCTTCTGTTAACGAATATTATGAGAAAAGCAAATGCAGTTATTTTTTAAATTCTTTTTTTATTTTGACTATATTAATTGATTTTTTTTGTTTTTTGTTTTTTTTTTTTTTTTATCATAATTCTGTTATGTATAATTCTTTTCGGTTTCATTTATTGATTTCATTATTGTTTCATGTTACATTCTTGCATATTTACACATACACATATGTACATGTATGTATGTATGTGTTTATGTTTTGTACCAAATCCGTTAAAATGTATGAATGAAGGAAGGGCAATAAGTTCACAAAGACGAGCTAAAAATGCGATATTTTAGATTGACAATTTCCTTATGCTGATACAGCCAAGAGCTTCGATAGCTTTTAATGATTATCACTAATTAATTACAATACAATTCCGTAATAAGAAAATGAGAAAGAGAAAGCTCAGCAGTAGTAGAGTTAACATAATTGTCATCCGATTGCTGGACAAGTGTGAACATTGCTTGTCGTGTAAATTGCCCAAAATTACTAAATTTGTGTAATTCAACGCTGATCCACAATTTGAAATGCGTAGGCAGAGAACGGGCGTAAAAAAGCAAAGCCTTTTAATTCATCAGCTTTTTTACACAGACACCAAGATGGCTTCGTCAAATCCTAGCTAGAATTACTTACACCATAATCTGTCTATATGTACTGCATACATGTACATATATATATATATATATATATATATATATATATATATCCTTATATACATATATATGTATAAATATATATATGTATTAACTAGAAGCACGCATTTAGACCACTTAATGTTTGAGCACAAATTGCGATTAAAGCTGCACTAAAATATATTGCGAACCTCGCTTAATTATAAGAGAGCACCATTTTAGAAAGCAGTCACGCTAAGAGCGCTTCACGTCTGGCTTTGAAACCTTCCATATTTTTGAATTCAATAAACAACAACATAGCTCGCAGTCATGGCTTCCTGTGCAGTTTTGACCTCAACAACTAAAAAGCAAAATGTAAAAATTGGAAATTTAAATCAACGAAGGTCACGATTTTTCGAAAGTTTTGTATTTTTTTTAAGAGTGCAGACTGTCTAATTGGCATTTGGTTGCATGAAAAGAGTCTTGTTGTGATTATATTTAAAGTTAATACAATAATACATGTTGTTATTGATTTCTTGTTACTTTTGTTTTATTTTTTTTTTTTGCTAATTTGTGAACTAATTTGTATCGAACATGTTGTTTTATTTGTTAATTGTTTTTATGTTCTGTTGTTATTTTTGTTTATTTCATTTCATTTAAACTAACAGTATTTTAAGAGGAAAAAATATGTAAATATCATAAAACACACATAATAATTCCATATGATTATATACATATGTATAAAGTGCAGGACAATTGGTGAAGATTCGTTTTTATATGTATTTACATACATCAATCAATACATCAACAAAAATACTGAGTACATGTGTACGTACATTAAGTACTAAAACTAATTGTATATGAAAAACACGGAAGAGTCCTATAGATTCTTACTAGACATAGACTGATGTTAGATTAATCAATCAATCAATCAATTAAATTAAATCAAATCAAATTAATCAAAACTGTTTAAACAAATCAATTAAATCAAATCAATTCAATTTAAACAATTCAGTTGAATGATTCGGATACAAAACAAATACAAAACTACGCATACATACAATACCAATACATACGTACGTACATGCATATGATTATCTATGTATGTGTAAATTACGTATACGTATCAATGGAACCGATTTGCTTCCAATTGGCAGTTATTCAAAACTTTGCCAGGATCTGTCGATTTCCAAATACGCTCGTTCTCTTTCTCTCTGTTCTATCGCTCGCTCCCTCTCCGTCACTCTTACTATCTTTTTTTACGATATATACATAAGAAGGATATTACATCATAGCCATTATATATACTACTTATCTATTTAGTATGTATCTATATCCATCTATGTATATGTACTACTTATGTGTATACATGATCGATCACCCCACCCTACTAAGTTAGGATGCCTTTCTTGTTCTTGTCTCTTTTTCTTCATTTAAAATGCATATGACATCTTTTTTTTCTTTAATCAAAATATAATTATTGAAAGTATTGCTCTGTCTCTCTTAATTTGTCAGAATTTTTTTATTGAATTTGTTAAAAATATTGCGTTTACTTTTCTTTTCTGTTGTCGACATAAAACCCAAAGTTTAAATTCCGTTTCGTTTTTTAATTCTTATTCTTATCTGTCCACTTTCTTCTTCTTTTTCATTTTCTCGTATTTGTTTGTTTTTTACCCATTATTAATATATTTTTTCCAGCCGTGAATAATTTGTTTAAAATTTTTTCTTTAATTTTAGGCCAAACCAGTAATTAACAAAACAAGCATTAACTACTTCTTGTTAATAGTTCTAAAACTGAAACAAACGATTCCCCCCGTAAAGTAAACGCGCGTGACGGAGAGATATGATACAGTTATGATATGATATAATATGATAAATGATACGATACAGAAAAACAAACAAACAGATTCAGATCAGATCGATCGGCGGTTTAATTTCTTCCGATTCCGATAGCGATTTCGATTCGTACCCCCTCCAAAACTATGAACATCGACAACGTTGAGTTCCAATGCGTTAAACAGACATTCAGAATGCGTCTATGTTTTTCTACGATTATTAACTAATTATACTTACACACATATATGAATAAAAAATTAAAAAAAAGAAATCGATTAAAATACATATATACAATATATATTTAAAAAGTAATGAGGTGTAAATGCAACGGCAAACGGAAACCAATAATTTAACTTGTTTTTTTTGTTTTGTAAATTAAATTAATTATAATAAAAAATGAAAAATCAATCAAGAATAAAAAGAAAAACAACAAAATAGAAGATCTATTGCTATCATTGTCATGTTTTCCTGTTTTTCCAACAATTTTCGTTTAGCTAAAGCTAATACTAATAAATAATAACTAATTATAATATTTACTGCGACACGCTAATTAATTAGTTATTGCTTATATACATATGCGTACGTATATTTATAATAAATGCGAAAAAGAGAACACCAAAAGCAGTTATAAATTTAAATTTATTTGCAACTATTTCAATATATGTGTATAAACATATGCATATATATGTATAAACATATGCATATATATGTATAAACATATGTATATGTATATATGTATGTGAGAATGAACGTATTTGTATTTGTATTTGAAAATATTTCCAATCAAGCAAACAAGAATCATACTAGTATATACAATCAGAATTATTAATAATAATAAATAATTATAATAATCAGCAAGATTGAAGATTGATTAATAAAACAAATGATTATCAAGTTAAAAGTCGACAGTCGAAGTCGAACCTCATCAAATGATGAAAGCGTATTTAGTATATTAAGAACAAAAAAAAAATAAAAAAACCAATACTTAGATACAGTAAACAAATTTATCTTTAATCAAGGATTAAATGTATTAAAAAATTGTGCATGTGACCATTTTATTTGTACAGATGATTATATATAAATCGAAAACATACAACAAAATACAAAAATTAAAACAAATGAAAAATCGTGTTATCGGGCACCTTCAGTGATCTGATTAGTTATGTATATTAAGTTTCAAAGAAATAACATCTAATTAAATAAATTGATTATTTAATTAATTAGTAATAAATTATCTGAAAGATTTGTTAAACAAAGCAAATATCAGCCCTTACAAACAAAATCCCCCATTTGTCTTTTCATTTAACATTTACCAACATTTTTAGTACTAACCAATGAACATTATTGAAGAGAAATATTACTTTTACATAGATACAGTCTTTATATGAATTTAAATTAAGTGTGATATTGTGATTTAGTAGGGAAATATTAGTATTTTGGAGTAGATAATTACAAATTCATCAATGAGATATTAAATGTATTTACGATCTGGAATTCTATTAAATCTATTATGCAAGCAGTCACATAAGTTTTATTATAGCTATGTAAAGATACCAACTTGATTCTTGGCAAAGATTTAAAGGAAATATGATATCTAGAATTGGTCGAATTGTTTATTTTAATAAGGCTTTGGTACTTAGGGAGAATATCTAGCCAATTAGGAACTTCTGCTAGTCGTAGACCACGCTTGATGGTTTTTCAAATCATCTTTAACCATTTTAGTACATCCACCACGGAGGAGGCCGCTAAACCCAGGGTGCTTCGTTTCACATGGTCCATGAAGACAACATCACCCCTGATGCCCGAACAAATCATGCAGAAGATACGCGAAGTGCTCGATCAGAACAATTGTGATTACGAGCAACGGGAGCGGTGAGATTACCTATCATAATTGAAAATGTATTAACATTATTGATAAATAATCTATTTTAGATTTGTTCTTTGGTGTGTCCATGGGGATCCGAATACGGATTCGCTGGTCCAGTGGGAGATTGAAGTTTGCAAGCTGCCGCGTCTATCACTAAATGGAGTTCGCTTCAAACGCATTTCTGGTAAGTGCAACTAATCATTAATCAGTTCTTAAACAAAATACTAATTTTCAATGTATTTCTCAGGTACTAGCATCGGCTTCAAGAACATTGCGTCTCGCATTGCTTTTGATCTTCGTCTGTGACTTAACAAAACGAATTATGAGGGCTGCTCGGCCAACACTAACAACGGCAGCAGCAACACGATGATAATAAGCCCAACAAACAACACCAACATCAACACCAATAAGAACAGCAAAAGCAATAGCAACACCACCGACAGCGACATTAAAACCACCTCCACTGCCAAATATCATCATCTGGCCAGCGGTACGAAGCTGTCTGAGCAATCAATGCCAATTTGGTCCCTCAATCGGCAACAGCGTGCGAATCGAGTGCGGGTTAAGCAGAAAAAGAAGACGACGAACGTGCTGAGAACAGCATTTCAAAATTATTTGCCCTTCAAATCGAGAGAGAACATACAAGCAGCAACAGCGCGTCCTATAGATGAAATCATGGAAGAGGATACGACTGAATCTCAAGAGCCAGCGGCAAATGCCTCGTACAGAAGGTATTAAGCAACACAATCAATTCTTCGACAAGAAATCAGATGGCACTGGAGGTGGAACTGGTGAAGCTGGTGCAAATGGAGATGGACACGGTGGGGTTGAGCTAAAGTCAAAAGGTGACAACGGTCGCAATCGATTCAAGAGAAACATTAAGAATACCCGAAGTTTAATTGTCTGTAAATTAACTGGCTCGCGGCGGCATGGAGGTGGAGGAGACACGGAAAAGAAATGCGTTATGGAGAAAGAAAAGGAAAAGGGAAAGGATGGGGAAGCAGCATATGTCTATGTTATATGTAAGGAAAAACCAAACACCAAACAACAAGAAGAAGAACAACAACATAATGTAGTAATGTTACGCACCACAACTCTCTAAAATACATAACATAAAATTACTATATTAATTGGACAGTTGTGATTTGACGGATGATTTGTTTATATACAAGGATTCAAAAATCACAGAAAACACACATACACTTTAGTATAGAATCTCAAGTAAAAATGGAATGTTCTACATGTATGCATTGATCTATCGCGTATTAAATATATAACTTATATAATATCAACTCGAGCAAACCACAACTTACCCAATATCTAAGTACATAAGCACACCAAGAAGAGATCACCATCATACAGACACATAAACACAAATACATACATATATCCATATATGGAAGGATCACTTAAAACTATATAATCGTTAAAAATGCTAGACAGTGGAGGCAAGAGGCGCACCGTTCTAATTCAAATAATAATACAAATACAAATCAGCAAGAGCAACAACACAACAACGTAATAATAATAAATCAAGAATAAACAATTATGAAATCAGCGCAATAATACTGCATTTTTCTACGCATTGTCAAAAAGGGCTATAATCATAAACACAGAGACACATACATACATAATTATAGACACACGCATCCCATAACAAAAGAAAAGTTGTTCGTTAACTACATTTAATGTTGGCCTAACTCAAGCTCAAAACTTTTGGTATACTACGCCCATTCGAAATAAATAATATATACATACATACATACAAATATCAAATAAGAAATCAGATAAGTGTGTTGTTCGGGCGTATGACAGTTAATTGAATAAAACACTGCAAAATCAGAGATCAATTATAGTTTTGAATTTTCAACAAGAAATAATAATATAATATTTATGTATTTGTGAATCGCTGTTTTAGGCTACATTTTATACGATTATGCGATTATTTTCACGTTTTTTCACTTTTATCGAGTGAGTTATGTTTAAATGAAAATTCAAAAATGTATATTATAAATTATATATTTATTTAATCAGTCATTACAGCAAAGCATTTCTGCATGGGCCCAACAAGTGAATGTTTCTAAGAATTCATTGTGCATGTAGAACTAGAAAATGCTCCAAGCAGAATAATTAATTTCACACATTATTATTTTTAGAGAAAATCGTGAAATGTGCTCTGTCAAACTGAACATGTGGATCGAATAAAATCAATAGTACTCCATTAAAATAATCACTCTTTCGGCTATATATTTTACCTTATTTAAATTACATAGAGCGAATAACACCCTGAATATTGAAACGTTAACAAAACGAACATTATACATCAGTTACAGTTTCCGATTTGCTTGGGAGGATCTTTGTTGCTTGATCTTGTATCAACCTAGGACAGAAGAGAATATTTATTTCATAATTTTGTCCGAAAAAAAGAATGAAAACGGCTCGTATTTGATTCAGTGGAGATTTTTATTTTCTGTGCCTGCCAAGTTGTGAGCTAAAATATTGAAAATTAAATCGCCGCTTTATCATGGGGCTTGCTTACGATCCCAAAATGCAGCTTTGCGTATAAATAATTATGGAAATGATCACAAAAATAATTTCTTTTGCACTTGCAAAAATATCTTGTGTTAAATCAGTGTAAAAGTGTATGTATGTGCGGAATTTGTGGAACGCAATGTCGTTTAATGCCATCTAGAGTTCATCGTCCAGATTGAACTCCTCGGGTGGATAGTCGCCCACTTCGACGGATAATGGCGAAACAAAGCCTCCATAATTGGAAGGACAAACAAAGTAAGCTTTGCCGGCCACGCTGAAAATATGTGAATTTTAATATAACATATGTATGACTAATTTCTTGGTAAGGAATTCTCGTCATACCTGCCGTTGTTTTTGCCCAGGGGTTCGTCGTACTGCACGCCAATGAAGATGCCAGTCTTGCCCTCCAACTCACCGTTGTACTTTATAGTGCCACGACGTGTCGGATTCCCAGGAACAGTTACCTGGCATCTGCTCTCCACAATGCACAGCGCAGCGCGCTTTCGCACTTCCTCTGCCTGTTCACGTCGTTTTTCTTCCATTTGTCGCATTTCCTCCTCATTGTACTTGCCCAATCGATTCTGTTTAAGAAAATTACGCACAGAATTTGTTCTTTGTTCGTACTGATCCTGTGTAAGCTCGAATTTCTCAACAGTTTCGTTCTCATTGTAGCCAAAACTAGAGAAAGTGTCCACGACATGCAAACGCAAGCCATCGCAATTGATATAAAAGCCTAGTTTGGCATCGTTATTGGTCAATGACGTCATGAGTTTGTCACCTTTGTATAACTCGACTTTCATGGTGCCAGCACATCCTCCTGTCAATATTTCCAATTTACTCTGCATGAGGTGAAAAATTGAACATCTGTCGTCTTAGTCATTCAATTCAGTGTGTTACCTTTAGCTGCGCAATGGTTATATCTTTGGCAAACTTCATCTCAAAGGCAACAACATCATTGTGGGAGTTTGATACATTAGCAGTAATATAACTGTAGTCCGAATTGTCCAGGTGTATGATTTCCGACATGCTTTAGCTTTTTAACAAAAGTTTGTTTAACTGGCGAACTAAACGAACGTGACCGCAAGTTGATTTTTAAAATATGCCAAAAATATTTAAACTTCAACAGATTGTGGTCACATTGTTAGCGGCTTGTACATCGATGTATATAGTTGTCTGTTATCGGTACGTTCGATAATCACTATTGATATACCAATTTGAGGTATTTTTTTTGCATTTAAAAGTGCAGTCACATTTTGTTGTGTATTTGTTTGAGAAGCATACATTTTGACATGCTTTTAGTTTTTAAGTTTACAACGATGATATTTAAAAACGGCCTATGCAAAAAATAAATCAGATGGATACAAACTCTACCTGCACATAAGTCATGGATTTAACGAGCAGCCTAATACAGAATGCGAAACAAAATAAACTAAGGATGACCAAGTGCAAGGGTCTCTTGGGCATTGAGCCCCGAAATATAAATACATTTCACTTAAAGGAGAATATTTTAAACATTTTGACCTACGCACTTCTAGCCATAGTCGTGATCTGTGCCATTTGGCTGTTCTGTGACATTTCCGGTCATCAAGATAGATTCTTCTACTCCAAAAGTGACTCAGTGGCGCTCGATTTAAGCTTGTCCCACACACAGGAGGTTCTACTACGCTCGGATTCGGAGTACCGCGGTCGTAATGTGAACTGCACTTTTTGGGATTGTCTCAACATTTACAAATGTGAGCACGACACACTCAAGGTGTACATTTATCCACTGCAAGAGTTCTTGGATGAACAAAGCGACAAAGTGGCAACCACTCTATCCAGCGAATACTTTCAAATCCTGGAGGCCGTACTCAATAGTCGCTACTACACGTCGAATCCAAATGAAGCCTGCCTCTTTTTGCCCAGCTTAGATCTGCTCAATCAGGATGTGTTTGACAAGCATCTAGCTGGACCGGCGTTGGCGTCACTTAACTTCTGGGATCGTGGCGAGAATCATTTGATCTTCAACATGCTACCAGGCAATGCGCCCACCTATAACACCATTCTTGACGTCAATGTGGATAATGCTATTGTGTTAGGTGGCGGTTTTGACAGCTGGACATATCGCCCGGGTTTTGATATCTCCATTCCTGTTTGGAGTCCTTTGTTGCAGCAGACAAACGCCTTGCCAGCTCATGCTACAATTCATCGCAAGTACTTATTGATTGTGACCCAATTGAATTTATTGCCACAGCATTTGCAAAGCTTGCGTGAACTCTCGCGGACTGCCAGCACTGCTGAGCAACTGCTGCTGCTTGGCGCTTGCGAGAACAGTGAGTTGTCAAGTCGTTGCAGCATAATGCATCATGCGAAGCGTTGGGATTACCCGCGTGTGCTGGCGCGTGGAAAGTTCTGCTTTGTGGGCCGCAGTCTCCGCATTGGCCAGCCTGATCTGCTAGAGGCAATGTCGCAAAACTGCATTCCTGTGCTGGCCATCGACAACTTTGTGCTACCCTTTGAGGATGTCATTGATTGGTCGCTTGCTGTGATCCGCATACGGGAGTCAGAGATTCATTCGATTTTGCGTAAATTGCAGTCGATTTCCAATGTCAAAGTGGTCGAGATGCAAAAACAAGTGCAATGGCTTTATAGTAATTATCTGAAGGACTTGAGAAGCATCACAATTACCGCGCTTGAGGTATTGGAAAGCCGTATATTTCCGCTGCAGGCGAGGAGCAGTCGCAAGTGGAATGCAATCAGTAAAAACAGTCACTCTACTTTTAATCCTCTGTTCCTTACTTCGCTGGCTCCTAAGTCGCAAGGATTTACTGCTGTTATTTTGACCTACGATCGCGTCGAGAGCCTGTTTCTTTTGATACAGAAGCTGGCTGTTGTGCCATCGCTGCAAAGCATTCTGGTCATTTGGAACAATCAACGGAAAGCGCCACCGCATTGTGAGTAGACTGTTACGCATGGTCTTATAGTCTTGGTAAGCTACAATTATCATTCTGCTTTATTACAGTATCCACATTCCCCACAATCACCAAGCAGTTGAAGATTATACAAACTCGCGAAAATAAGCTCTCGAATCGATTTTATCCATACCCTGAGATCGAAACTGAGGCCATTTTAACCATAGACGACGACATTATTATGTTGACTAGTGACGAACTCGACTTTGGGTATGACAGTTGACTTGGTTTTGAATCCTTTTTGTAATATGGTTTTTTGTATTTTCAGATACGAAGTGTGGCGTGAGTTTCCAGATCACATTGTTGGTTTTCCTAGTCGCATTCACGTCTGGGATAATGCCACGATGCGCTGGCACTACGAATCTGAGTGGACTAATCAAATATCCATGGTACTCACGGGTGCCGCGTTTCATCACAAATATTGGAGTCACATGTATACGTACGCCATGCCCGGCGATATTAAGCACTGGGTCGATGATCACATGAACTGTGAAGATATTGCTATGAACTTTCTTGTTGCAAACATCACAAATAATCCACCAATTAAGGTGACTCCACGCAAAAAGTTCAAATGCCCTGAGTGCACTAATACAGAGATGCTGTCGGCGGATTTGAATCACATGCGAGAGCGTTCAGCGTGCATTGATCGCTTCTCAAAGATCTACGGACGAATGCCTTTGCGCACCGTTGAGTTTAGAGCGGATCCTGTGCTGTTCAGGGACAATTTCCCAGATAAACTTAAGCGTTATAATGATATTGGCAGTCTATAATTATATCATAAATAGTGGCATAGTGGCAATATTACCAAAGACCTATCCAAGTTATGGATAATGCATATTATACTCATTAGGTGGACGCCTATGTTTTACAAACATACAATAGTTTATAAACAAACGCGAAAAATAGAATATGCTTGTAGGTCTACAAGAGAGGACTAATACATTGGATATGCTGCTCGTATTCTGGTCTTTATTACTTAAGCTCATGGAACGGGCATTATATCAAAACTGTGTGTAATAAACATTAACTGCATTTATCTGGTTACTCGAAGCGAGTTGAATTTGAAAATCTTGTTTTCTTTCTGTAATATCAAAAAAATGCTAATAGACCCCGCAGGGTCTTCAAATAAAATAAAATGATGTGAGTGCACTTAATCCTAGGCTGCGTTCACGCTGGCCAAATACTCTTTGTAACGTTGCTCCTGCTGTTGCTGGAGTTTCTGCAGTTTCTTAAGTTGTCCTTTGCTAACCTCCTTGCCATCCTTGTCGTGTGTGGGCAGACCCTGCAATTGAGATGTAGTCAGCTAAGATATAAACACAATGTGATTTAGTTGTAATCTGCTTACATCTTCGCCAAAGGCCGAGTACTTGTCGGTTTCATTGAGAAACATCTCCTTGGGGTTGACACGGCGCTGTGCCTCCTTTGCAGCTGCGGCCGCCTCCAGCGCTTGCTTCTTGCGAGCCTTTTCCGCAGCACGTTCGGCTTCGACCGTTTGCTTCGCTTCGCGTTCACGCAAAAGCGTCTCACGGTCCACCAATTTGACGGCAAATTTGCCATCATCCTTATCCTCCAGTCGCACTCCCAAATTGGGCAGCACATCGTCACGCAGCTCGTCACAGAGTTTCAGTATATCAAAGGCCTTCAACACCTTGGCTTGTTCGCGCACTAAGTTACGGAACTCAGCCACCGACTGGACATAAGGCAGAACAAGTGTCTCCTGATCGATGCCGCCCTCATTATTCGAGTCAACTGCGCCACTACCAAGTGGGAAACCAATACCGCCACGTGGTCCGCTGATGGCACCAAAAGTGTGCAGCAAATTCGTAATGTATGTGGCAATCTTGCGGAGCAACAAGTGGTTCAGCTTAGCCTTGTTGTCGCGTATATATATGTTTGTGTTTGATACTAGCTCACGCACGGCGTCAAGTGCGCTGCGTGTGTCAATGTTATCTATTGAGAGAAAACACAGATATGGCAACTATGTAGCGGAGCAAACAACAATCAATACATACCACAAAGCGCCGCATGCACTTGTGTTTGCGCTTCGCCAAACTTTGCTTGCAGTGTTGCTTCCAGTTTAGTCCAGTCGGTAAACTGTTCCATCGCTTTGCCAGTTAATACGACGCGTGTTAAGTCCTTAACATTTAAAAAGAACTCCTGCAAATATGATCGTAAAGAAATTCTCAAACATCATTTACAGCGATCAAGCTTTCAAATCATGCAATTTGAAGAATCCCTATTAAAAGTATCTATATATATATATATATATCTATATTTACAGTTCTAATGTTAACTCTCATTTGAAACAAAAAAAAATAACTTTTCATTTTATGTTTGCACTCACATTGAGGAACTTCTCGTACTGCGTGGCCATTTCCATGGTGTTCTCTGAATAATCCAGCGTGTCCTTCCACGAGTGCAAAAGGAACGCCAGTCGTAATTGCGTTGCCGAGTGTTTCTTCAAAGCCTCTTGTATCGTGACAAAGTTCTTCAGCGACTTGGACATCTTGCAGCCAGCGATTGTTAAATGACCCGTATGCAGGAAATACTTAACCCACTCGGCTTCATTGAAAGCCGCTTCCGATTGTGCCAACTCGTTGTCATGATGAGGAAACTTCAAGTCTACACCGCCCGTGTGTATGTCAAACGTGGCGCCAAATATGTCTGATGCCATAGCGGAGCATTCGATATGCCAGCCGGGACGACCACGTCCCCAGGGACTGTCCCACCATGGCTCCCCAGCTTTACTGGCTTTCCACAGCGCAAAATCGTTGAGTGAACGCTTTTCCGACAGCCGATCCTCGGTCACAGACAAATCACCTTCGCCTTCCTGCAACGATGCTGTATCACCATAAGCCTCCGGAACCAATTTAGCATAATGATGCTTTTCTCGCTTGTCGAAGCCATTCACATCGAAGTAAACCGAACCGTTGGCATGGTACGCCAGGTCATTGTCAATGATGCGCTGTATGAATGCCACAATTTGTGGTACATACTCTGACACTCTGGTCAGTACATCAGGTGGCAATATCTAAAATAAGATTAGAATAGTAGCTTAGTCAAAGTCAAACCAAAGTCTAAATGACGTCATCAATCTGAGTGACTCACGTTAAGCGCTTTCATGTCATTGTGAAACTGATCTTCCCAATAACGGGGCAGCGTTTCAAACACTGAATTCTCATTCACTTCAGCACCGTGTTTGCCATCCAGCCACTCTGCAATGGGGTCCTTTGCATCATCCAAATAATGATCTCTCGACTTAGCGATTTGCTCTTTATCGTCCCCCGTTACAGCCTTGGTTAGCGCCTCCATGGCATCGGTCATGCGTTGCAACATCTTTGCGAGCATCACCTTTTTATCGGCATCCGTATTCTTTTCACATTTCACCTGTAATTGCGTCAGGACCTCTTTTTGCTCACTGAGCAATTGCTCCAGTGGCAATTGGACGGCAGCGTTGGCATATTTCTCAAACAAATGATATTGACGGGCGCGTTTAATGATTTTGTCATCGATGTCGGTGATATTCATTACATAGTGCACATTGTAGCCAAAGTAGTTGCTCAATATGCGTCGCAAAATGTCAAACGAAATGTAAGATCTGTGGACAAGTGAAAGATTAGATGGTTTGCTGATGTGGCTTCGCACTTCTTTACCTTGCGTGTCCCATGTGGGAAGCATCGTATACGGTTGGACCGCAGCTATACCATGTCACATTGTTACCCTCCAGGGGTACAAACTCTTCCTTTTGCCGCGTTAGGCTGTTGTACAATCGCAGTTGCGGACGTGTTGATGGCTTTGGTGCTTGCCACGCCGGTTGTACGCGTTTCGTCATGATTGCGGTGTGATTTAATTGTTATCTGTCAAGCTTGCTAGCTGGCGGCTCTGCAGGCTGCAACATGCGAATAGCGCACCTGTCAGCTGTTTTCAATATTTGCCTTCTGAGTTGCTAGTTGCTGCGTATCGAACTTCTCATCGATAACTTTTCAATTCATACGAATTTCGATTTAAACGGCAGTAAATCCTGTATTCTCATCTTTTACAATAATTACATAAATCAATTATTAGAAATTGTTGAAATTAAATGTTAAAATCTGAAGAAAATGTACTACAACATTTTTTAATTTTTAAATGGAAGGAAATTTTTGTGGAATGTCTTCATTAAATTGGTGATGATAAATGAGCAGCCTATAACTCGGAAAAAAAGTCTTTATTTTATGCGTTTATTTGATATTCACATTTATCAAGTCTTACGTTACTGATGTCCCAGTCAGTCATGTTTTGGGTCTACAGGCGATCATGTACACTGGAAAAAGGCCTTTGGGAAAATTTAGCTGCCGCACTTTACGCACGATTCGAAAGCCAGCCTCTTTTAATGATTCCTCGTATTGAACAAGGGGACGCGTGACTGACGAATCCTTATCATCCTTTGATTATTGTCATTGACGAACTGACATTTTCTTTTATGCAAAAGTATGCTCCAGGTTCCAAGCTCAAACACATGCGTCGAAAGAACGCGACCAAGTCTCGATCCGTTAGATGACCTAAAACCCACTGGCACCAGACGAGGTCATATTTGTGAGTGGGCGCGAACTCCTGTAGACCCACATTGTAGATTTCTCCCAAGCTGTTGCGTCGTCCGCCGTCCTCCGATATGCATAATTCGCGCGCCTTCTGGGCAAACGCCGTGTCTTGCTCAACTAGATCAACGATTGCAAACAATGGCATGAGGAGATTGCGCGAAACTCGTCCAATACCGGCTCCGCAGTCTAATGCCAATTTTTTGCCTGGCACTTTGATTTCGCGCAGAAAATTCTTGGATCCTTGTATGTCAATAGCACTGATGTAACCAAGGCCACCGAGCATTCCATTAACTGTCGCCGGCACTTCGGCCCAATATTTTTGTGCTTTATTGTAAAATTCAGGTACGACCTTCTGATTTCCCGTTTCTATGGCATCCAATTTAGGCGCTTCCTCTTTTGCAATGCTTTCAGCTAATTGACCGTCATCATCATTTTGTGTTTCGTGTTCAGCAACTCTTACATTGTCCATTTTTGACAATAAGTCCGTGTCGAATGTGTTAGACGCCATTTTTAAGCATAGTTTAACTGCTAAAATTTGATAGTAATTTGATAGTAAAATAACTCGAACTCGTTTGTTGTAACCTACGGCATGCTAGCAAAATTGTGTTTATTTACTTATCGCTTTAGAAATGTGAACTTCGTGTAGATCAGTGTGACCGTATGTCGAATTGCCAAATTTACCAACTGGTTCAGCTGAATTTGAAGAAGAATATTTTGACAATCAACTTGCTGTCACACTGCAAACATAAACATTTTATTTAACTATAGCATATTTTCAAATAAAGATGACGCTCGACGTGGATGCGCAAAAGAAAGATGAAAAGCTACTGCTGGCAACGATACAGCAGGAGTACAAAATCTTGGCGGAATAGTATGTCTACCCAACAACAACATTTAGTTGCAAATAATAATATCCTGATAAATATTTCCAGCAAAATGATTGAGTCAGAGAAGCTGTCGGGTGTTTATGTTATTCCAAGCTACGCCAATTCATTGCGTCAGTAGATATTATGTTTTCAGTGATAATAATGTAGTAATATTGCTTACTATTTCTAATTCGTAGAATGGTTCGGCGTTTTCTTTGGACGCCAGGGATTCTATGAGAACGGCGTGTTTCGCTTTTCAATTTTGCTGCCGGATCGTTTCCCAGACGACAAAAGTGTGCCAGTAAGCAACATCTTAATTGTTTCCTCGTATGCCTTTCTACATACTCAATTTTTGCCCATTAGGCTATTGTCTTCCAACACAATGTAGTGCATCCGCTCGTCTGCCCCTACACAAATAGTCTGGACGTCAGTCATGCCTTCCAAGAGTGGCGATGTGGCGAAGATCATCTTTGGCAGCTCTTAAAGTACATGCAGGCGGTTTTTGCGGATCCCCTGGAGAGCATTCGCAATGTCGCAACCAATGAACTCAGCAACGTTGAGAGCGCCAAACTCCTGCTTAACAATAGTAAGGATGTATTCGCAGCCCAGGTACAGGAATGCATCGTAGAAAGCAAATCGCACATCTATGATACGCCACCCACGGAGGATCCTCACTACATCGTGTTCGAGCAGTTCCAAGCAGACCTCCATGGACCAGTTCTGGAACAAATACACTCTAGTAGAAGCACAACCATGACCGCTGAAAGCGGTGGCGGCGGAGCAGCAACTGGACTCTCGTGGGTCAAAGTTAAAGAAGGCGAATTCAAGCCACTAAGCATAGAATAATTATGCATATTAATCTAGTTATGTACAAACTTATAAATACACAATGTTACAATCTTTCCCTGTTTGACAATTAAATCGATATTTAATATTTTAATTGTTGACATTTACGTTATAATTGTGCTGTAGCTGACAATTCTTAATCCAGTCGTTTTGCAGCTTAATTTGTTCGCCTCTCCATTTAAAGTGTGTGGGCGAACCATCGCCTTCGGTAAAGACGAAATTCTGACTTAGCTCAATGGCCAATTTGGAGCGCACAAGTCCAATCCCACCAACTTTTGGCCATGCCGGATAATACACTCTACCGTTCTCTGGATGCATATACAGTTTGCGTGGTTCAAAAGTCACGAACATAGCTGGCCCACCATGGGCATAGCTCAGAGTATCTTCAGCATTGTCCTTGGTGAGATGCTCTGTAAAAACAATTGGCGTATCATCACAACGCACATAGTTTCGTTCTCGGCCACAAGGCGACATAAACGGAAACATTTCGTAGCGCTGCGTTTCGTTTTGTCGCAGGCGACTAAAGAAGAACTGAAGGAATTTTTTCTCCTTAAAGCAAGACGTAAAGTTCTTCATCTTGACATCGTCCAGAAAGAGCTGATATGTAAATATGAACATCGATTGTTGCTATTTACTTATATAAGTAATTTTTTATGGAGAGTAACAAACCATGCCCTCATGATCGATGTAGTAGAAGTATTCACGTATCTTGGGTTCTGGAGATTGGCCTTGTGTGTATAGCGCCGTATTTCGCCGAATTGTCCATTTGAAATGCCAATTAATAGTATTTAACAAGAGTTTTGGTTGCAGCGACATTTGACAACTTACTAAACTGTGTTTATAAACAAAATAAAATCAGCTGATTTCGGGAGAGTGTATTTGTCAACGCACACGTGCACGAGCATTACGTTGCACATGTATTGGCAAACATAACACACAGTGATGGCATTTCTATTATTCCCCGTCAAATCGGGATTTTCCATGATTTGCTTGGTATTATCCACGATAAATTAGTTTTATGCGTTACTGTCTAATGATATTAATTTAATTTAAATATATCATAAATATGTTTATTTTTTCTTTTTCTTGCCATCTGCTGCACCAGTTTTCTGCATGCGATCCACTTGCATGTTCTTTAACTTCGCATTCAGTTTCTTTTTGACATTCTTCAGCTCCTCCTCATGGCGTATGGTCTTCAATGGCTTTGGGTTGAGAAACTCTTTACGTGCTTCTCGCTTTTTTTCCATGCCACAGCCATGCACCTCGGGCAGTCCGTGCTTGAAGCAGAAGCGTTTCTTACACAGCTCGCAGTCCTGGCCCATAAGGCTTGTTTTGGTTTTGCACCGCGCAAAATCGCAAAGATTGTCCACAGTTTTCACGGCAGTGAGCACTTCATCTAGCTTTAAGTCCACGATTTGAGTGGGAATGCGCTCCAAGAGCTCTAATGTGTTGTTGGTGCCATAATCGGTAGGTTTTCCGGGCTTTGCTGGTGGAAACAGCGGCTCACTATCCGCACTGCAACTGAGAGCATCTTTGCGCTTTGCCTTCTCTATATGAGTGGAATGTTTAGTAAACAACAATTTATTCCCAATTTCACAAATATTTATGTACCTTCCATTGAAAGATGATGTCACAGTGTGACCGCAATTTAAGCTTCAAAATATACTAATATACGTGTAGTCAAACAATTTATTCAGAACTGGCAAAAAAGCAATCGTTTGTTTGTATAAAATTAAATATCACAATTTTTACTAGTGTGTAAGCAAAGAAATTAAAAGCATAGCACACGCAAATACCTATTGTTGCTTTACTATATATTTATATATATTTTATATTATATTTACTTAACAGCCAAGTTTTTTAATCCCGCTGAAGGCCATTTTCAAGTTAATTTTTTTAATACAGATTACCGTATATATTATCATTATTCATGCCTCCTAAATCTAGATGGGTTATCCTTGCATGCGTGCCTTAAATATTAAAATTAAATTATAAGACGCATTTGGATGTAAATCCATTTATTGCATATTCAAATGGGTAACAAATTATTGTAAATGCTTTTTAACGCACGACTATATTCATGTTGAGCTCGTTAATACATTTGGATTCACTATTATGTTAATAAGTTATAGAAAATGCAAAATTTATACTTATAACGCTTTATCACGCGTTATTCACTCGCTACATGGTTAAGCACACTCAGGTCTACACTCGATTATTGTAATTATTGTTTCGTTCATGCAGGAGAATGTTTATAACTTATTCTCAACTGCAGCTGCAGCACCGGTGACAGCAGCATTGATGGCTTTCGCAACGTAATCAATGTTTCCAGTGTTCAAGCCACACATATTGATGCGTCCAGTGCGGAGCAAGTAAATGTGGTATTCCTTGATGAGGACCGCAACTTGGCTCTCGTTAAGGCCTGTATAGGAGAACATGCCAATTTGATTGACAATATGATCCCAGTTTCCAGGAGTTCGCAACGCCACCAGTTTATCGCGCAGCTGTTTGCGCATTTCGCGAATGCGACTCGACATCAATTGAATGCAGTCCATCCATTCCTTGCGCAATTCGGGTGTATTCAATACCTTGGATACAATGCGTGCGCCATAAGCGGGTGGATTCGAGTATTGTCCACGAACGATCAACGTCAGCTGGGAGTGAATCTGATCCCTGGTTGCACCGTTCTGTTGGACCACTGTCAAGTTGCCAGCACGTTCGCAATACAAGCCAAAGTTCTTGGCAAATGATTGACAGACAAACAGCTCAAAGCCACGATCCACAAAATAACGTATCGCCCACGCATCCTGATCCGGATTGCCGCTCGCAAAACCCTGGTAAGCCGAATCGAATAATGGGAATAGTTTCTTGCGCTCCACAAGATCGGCAATTTGCTTCCATTGCTCATGGGTGGGATCCATGCCAGTGGGATTGTGTGCACAAGCATGCAGAATAACTACAGCACCTTCAGGCGCCTGCTCCAAATCAGCCAACATGCCCTTCAAGTCCAACTGGCGCTTGTCTTGGTCCCAATAGCGATACGAGTGCAGTTTGGTGAAGCCGCAATCGAAGAAGATCTTATGGTGATTTTCCCATGTCGGATTCGAGTAGTAGACTGTATTGAGTTTCAGTTGTTGCAGTAGGAAGTCAGCGGCTACACGCAGAGCACCTGTTCCCGAAATGGTTTGTACGCCAAACGCCTAAAATGAAGAGTTACCAGCGGTAATGTGTGAGAATATTTTTCTCTACTTGTGCTCGACTTACGCGTTTCTCTTTGATCGCCACCGAATCCGCACCCAAGACCAATTCCGTTGCAGCACGCGTGAATGTATCAAGACCTGATTTCCATTAAATTTTAAACCTCAAAGTATTTCTGTTCTATTGAAATGCTCACCTGTCACCGGCAAGTACTCATGGTTGATTGCTTCATCTCCTGCAATGGAAATTTCGGTTTTGCGGACAACTGGCAGCACCCAAGGCTCACCTACATCGGTCCTGTAAGCTGAAAGTAAAAACGTAAAAAAGGAAATTCATTCTGCTAAACCTGCACTTAATTATAAATAAAATAACCGATTAAAATAAGCTTTTGAAATGGTGCAGTATGGCAACATATTAAGATCAACTCACAATCTGGCCGCTGCACGGAGGCAGCAAACAATTCAAGGCATGCATTGTTTCCTAGTCACTAATAATAATAACACAGACTTTGTGCATATTACAACATATAAACAAATTTATTTTACTTCTGTCCTATCGCCTTTTTAAATTTTTCCATAAGCACTTATACATACATATATATGTCAGAATGATGTAACGCCAATTTTCATTTTT